>OX352310.1:2997500-3491332 GCA_947086415.1 Pammene aurita
TTATAGGTAACAACAACTTAAGCCAATATCTTTTACGTACGAAGATGCAGATCCTAAAATTTAAGTTTAGTTACAATTAAAATTATAAATTTACATTAGTACCAAAATGGGAAGACAATGGTTTTTTACACTTCAAATTTACTTTAAAATGTCCAGCGAAGTGAAATATGTCATTAACGTCTTTGTCGTCTTTTTGAATTTATTAGGACCATCATGACATATATCGACTCCGACAGAGTCCGGGATACAATTGAGTCTTATCAATCTTATCATATAAACAAACACTTCTCCAAGAACTTAACACACTTTTCTTAGGCTATATCTCTTAATATGTTGTTACATACTCGTACTTGGAGATACTAATTCAACTAAGTGACCACTGAAAAATATAATTTCTATAGTCTGGCCAGCCAACGAACTCAATAGCAATGTACAGCGAACAAAAGTATGACACCACTAAGAATCAGTGAAAAAAGCAGCAATGATCATCAAATTTTATGTTTTTAATTTTAGTTGGTATTTTCGCCCCTTTCATTAGGTGACATTTACGTGTCATTCCCGGCGCAAAGGTTCCCATTACGCTCTTTGTAATCTGATATTAAATAAATTGATTAAGTAAATATAAATATTATAGGACCATCTCATGTGTAATATGTGATCGTAAAATAGCGCTGTCTTATAAAAATTAAATTATATACTTACTCCGCCTTAATATGTACTCCGCCTCGAACTGAAAAGTCGCTACTGCGAATGACAAAAAATCGGTTTGCTATATCTATATTTTACCAAATAACTTGAAAACTACGTCTTTTTGCATACACCCATAATATTATCAATAGTCAATGCTTTCCAATAAATTCAATAATACATATACGTGCAAAAATCATTCTATAAGATTTTTTTAAACCTATAGGATGGATTTTCTCTTTGGATTATTGAGGGTAGGTACCAGAACCCGTGCTACTACATGAAAATAGTCTTAGGAAACCTTCCTTGAATTTTTAATTAATAAAGATTGGCGTTTACAGATTTTGGGAAAAACATACAGGGTGCGAGAAAAACGTCATATATGACATACTTTTTTTGACATTAAAAAGTGTAATTTTATTCACATTTTACTATCTCCCCAATCAGTCCTGTTACGTTTAAGGACCATAATACTGTATGTATGAAAACATTATAGTAACAGCATTCAAAATACGTTACGGTTAGAGAGACGGGGTTTAATTGTGGCAAATAATAGTTATTCACTTAGCCATAGTAAATGTAAGGGAAAAGTTTTCTTTGATTCGTGGCTTTTTATGACCTACATTACTGTAAGTAGTACCCCTAGGTAACTATTGATACTGGATAGGAATGGTATCGTTTGTTATAAAAAAATAGCATGTGAAAAATAAAAGTTTACATTTTCATAGAAATTGTATGGGAATAGTTTTCTTCGATTTGTGGCTTTTATCGCCGGAATTGTTTTATGGTCCCATGTAAGCTTTTGACTCTGGATAGGAATGGAATCGATTGGCATTCAAAAAAAAGTTTGTCAAAAAATTACCTTTTTCTCGCAACCTATGTATGTTTTTTCAAAATCTGTAAACGCCAATCTTCATTAATTTGAAATCGAGTGAAGATCTTTTAAGACCATTTTTGCGTAGCAGCACGGGATCTGGTAGCTGTCCTCACTGACCCAAAAAGAAAATCCGTCGTGTATATATTCATGTACTTACATATGTTATTTATTCCTGAACTCTCTACACCTACATTATGTATTTCTACCTACTGT
This sequence comes from Pammene aurita, assembly GCA_947086415.1. Classification (NCBI taxonomy): domain Eukaryota; kingdom Metazoa; phylum Arthropoda; class Insecta; order Lepidoptera; family Tortricidae; genus Pammene; species Pammene aurita. Next base: position 2,999,278 of record OX352310.1, read on the forward strand.
AAATATACATTATATATTTATTATACTTCGATCTCATGGCTGTTTGTGTTCTAAAATAATCGTATTAAAATTTGGTGTCCGATTATTTGGCTGAGATATGCGTCATACTCGTGAACGGGTGCTGTTTGTGGAGACCGGTCTGTTTAGGCTAACTGGGGCAACACATTTACGTAACTTTTTATTAATCATATTTAATTTTAGTTTAATTGGCTTTAGACACAACATTCGGTGCTTGATTATCCATATTTTTTTATTATATAGAATATATAGATCAAGACACTTGGAGACCTTATACATCTCTAAGTATAATTTAGAAATAGTATGTTTATTGTATACTAGAATCACTTAAGTACTTTTTTTTATATTATTTAAATTCAAAGTTTGTTTCTAACTGTTGATGATGGATTATTATAATTTGGAAATTTATGTAGAAGACACAGTTCAGGTAAGAAAGTATATCAAACTTGTATGTAATTTATTTTCAATAGTCAGATTTGGACTCATCTTTTTTCTTTGGTATTTTTCTTAAACTATAACCTATTGTTGGTTAATCTAACCCTGGTTTGATATGTTTTCTAATAGAACAACGCACTTATATGTATTGTTTAGTTTTGATGTACTGTTGTTTTGAAAAAATAAGTCCCGCCGAGTTTCTTGCCGGACATAATTCTTCTCGGGTCAGAGGTGTAGGGTTAGAACCGGTGTAGTTTGATTTTTTTTCTCTCTCTTTTACTTTGACGTGTAAAAGTGCCCTTGTGGCCTACTTACTGAATAAATGTTTGAGTTTGAGTTTGAGTTTCGAGCATTCGAATTACGAAATTCAAAATCCGCGCCGGCGGCATCACGCACACTACAGCAAATGTATCCACCTCTTGCACGCACACAAGTAAAGATTATCAGTCCGACAGCCATCGGGGTTCCGACATGCCCAACGATATCGGAAGTGCATCGCCGATATCGGATGTCGGAGGGCCCCGATTAGAAAGGCAGCTGCTAGAGAGTGCCTTATGACGCCAAGTCCGCCTTTTTGTGTGAACGTATTTTTTTAGTGATAAAGTTTAGTTAAATGATTGAAAAAATACAAAAATACACATATTTACTTCCCTGTAGTCCTATCCTACATCCGATATCGGATCGGATAATGTAAAAGCGCACTCGATATCTAGATTGACACACGATTGTTTACATAATAAAACAAGTAAAGATTAATTCTTTATACTTATAAAGAGTCTGTCGAAATTTATTGGTATGTTAGTATTTAAACTGCTTTATTATTATGAAAACAGTAAAGATAACATAAAAAACCTAGCTATGTCACAATTGGGTACTTTCCTGGGTAAAAAAAACATAATTCTATTTAGTCCGTCAGTTAGATTATCAAAAAATATTGGATACGTATTTTTTATTTTGTCAATCAAACAAAAAATTGTGAAGATATAGCCCGTTAAAGTTCCGCGTGACGTCATATTATATTAAAAATTGTACTGAAATATGACGTCACGCGGAACTTTAACAGGCTATATCTTCACCATTTTTTGTTTGATTGACAAAATAAAAAATACGTGTCCAATATTTTTCGATAATCTAACTAACGGACTAAATATATTTTTTTATTAGGAAAGTAGCCAATTCTAGCGCATTAGTAGTTGTAGAATATACTTACGGACCGAAATGGAATAACATTTTAAACATGTGGAAGAAAAGGCTATCGATATTGTTTCCTACGCGTTACATGTTCCACCTACGCTCACAGAAAACTTTTTCATTCGTGGTAAAATGAAACTTTTACAACTCCATTTTCGCCTAAAACCCGCGCTTAAATAATCTCCTATATTTCGGCAGTTGAGGTAAAATCGAATCGGGAACTTGGAGGATTCCTGATAAGTTCAGGATCGATCAGCGATCAATCGAGGGGCTTATCCTGTCGGCCTTTTCGTTATTGTTCACCGGCTTCGTTTGTTTTGGCATACCTATTTATCAAGAACAACACTGGATAAGTGCGTGTTGGTAAAGGTTTTCTTACCTTTAAGGGATTCGAAAACTAGAAGCTGCAAAAATCTGCAAACATCTTCTCGGAACTAGCTTCCTTTAGTTTAAATGAAGAGATAAACTACAAACACTTCGGTAATCTTGCAATTTGGAGGCAGTGTAGGTGAATAAAACTAATCAGTGTGGCCGATTTCAGGCGAAATAATTTACCTACTTATGTGAATATTTTAACCATATTATTTTAAAGCGCACATCCATTCAAGGACATCCTTGAATAATGAATAGAGATAGCTTAAAAAGTATTCACAATATCCATACTGATATTATAAATGGGAAAGTGTATGTGTGTGTTTGTTTGTTTGTCCGTCTTTCACGGCAAAACGGGGCGACGAATTGACGTGATTTTTAAGTGGAGATAGTTGAAGGGATGGAGAGTGACATAGGCTACTTTTTGTCTCTTTCTAACCCCCCACTTCCCTAAAATGGGGGGTGGAAGTTTGTATGGAGCATTCCGGGGGGCAATCAGGAAAGGGGGGTTCCCCACACGGTTGTGTTACCCCGAATTTAACGCGAGCGAAGCCGCGGGCAAAAGCTAGTTTTATTATAAATTATTATGTAACTCCATTAAACGGCTTTTGTAACTACCTGTAGCAAAAAGTGTGTATCTTGCTCCCGTTAGTATTTTCTTAATTTATCAATTTTTATTTTTATTTATATTTGTATGGTTTATGTAAGTTTATTTTTTATATTTATTTTATATGTGTAAGTTTATTATTGTTTACTTAGTTGATTTGAATTTGCAACACCTACGTAATTCTGATTATTTTCAATGGTTTCCGCTTCCCAAATGTTGTCTGGAAGAGATCGCTTTTTAGCGATAAGACCGCCAATTGTTTGACCTCTGCTTATTCTGTTTGTAATTTGTATTTTATGTGTGTCTTTATTTTTTTTGTATTAGGGGGCCAGTTATTGAAAGGTGGCCTGTTACTAGCGTTTTACCCTTTAAAAGGTAGTCCTTAGACGGTAGCCTCTAGAAGTGGCATGTTCTTGCAAATTCCAAAAGTTTTAGTTTTGAAATCATGTATAGTCACGGACTTATTGACTTAAAGCTTGTCCCAGTAAAAAATGTCGTTAGTTTACACAGCGTTGGTATATCAGGTTTCAGTGAAAATGGTTGTAAACTGGCTGGTTATATGTTAAATGCATCTCGGTTCTTTATTTAATATTAGAAAAAAATCTGTCACAGTCACATTTTCAAAGATCTCGTCTCCACAAGAAAAACTTCATGAGAAAATATTGTACTGTAAAATATTTATTTAGTGTTTGAGCTAAATATTTTCTTTGGTTTAGTAATTTTTCTATGAAATGTCCACTGTAAAGTAAAGCCTGAATGGCTCTACAGGTACAGTTAATAATTCTGTCGCAGTGTTTGCCAATTAGAGAATAAGAATAAGAATAATGTATTGCCACATAACATAAAACAAACAAAAAAAAGTTACATCATAAGAAAACACAATGATGAAATATTAGTAACTAAAAATAAGAATTAAAATTACACATGATAATAGGCAAAGCTGGTTTTCAGACCGGTCCCAGACTAGTTTTGTCGGAGGGTAACATAATACTACATTTTTTGTAACATAAAAAAATAGGTACTTAATGTGATATAAAATTAGGTACATGTGTCACTGTCGGTTAGCAAAATGATAGTAATTAGAATTACAAAAACAAACTCAACAGATAAACTGAAATAGATGTCATATACTTCAGAAAAAGTGACCAAACCCTCCGGTGTCCGAGGCATATAAACTGAAATAGATGTCATATACTTCAGAAAAAGTGACCAAACCCTCGTGCCTCGGACACCGGAGGGTTTGGTCACTTTTTCTGAAGTATATGACATCTATTTCAGTTTATATACAGTAGTGTAACTACTTAAAAATTGCAAAATCAAAAAAAAAATATTGAACAAATAATTTGATTTGCTTCAAGATTCAACAGATAAACTTATATTGCTTAAGATAAGTGTAGGTAAATACACGGTGTACATGAGGAAACCGAATAATTTTAACAGCGTATTCCTGATCATAATTGGAGACTAAAATGTCGTATAAACTTTTCTCTCCACTTTTGTATTTGGAAGAGCGGTGTCTCCTGACACTTTGATTGATGATTACTTAATAGGAGACTCCAACCTTTACTGTTTGTAAAACTGAATTTATACCAAATAAACATTTTCCATTTTCATCTTCATTTTCATTTCTGGATTTCGCAAAAAAAAATATTTTTTTTTTGCTTTTTTTTTCGATTTTTTAATTGCTTTTGAACTTAAAAACATAAATGTTATTGGTAAAGATGTCGATTAAAATAAATTAGTTCATTTTTTTTCGAAAAAAATAGTTTACGTAAAGTATACCTTGGCACTTTGATATCTGGCAATAAGAATATCTAGACTAGACCCTATAAAGGGTGAAATGGCCATCAAAAAAGCGTTTTGCACTGAGCACATTAAAAAATGTTTTTTTATTTAAGTGGTAGTAACTCTGGAACTAGGCGAATTCCAGAAAAGTTTATACGACATTTTAGTCTCCAATTATGATCAGGCATACGCTGTTAAAATTATTCGGTTTCCTCATGTTACACCGTGTATACATGTGTACGATAGATGGGTGTAATGTGTCTTGATATTTGTTTATTTAATATAGATAGAGCGGGATTAAGTTACTTTGTGCTCATAACAAGTTGTGGTTTTACTGCATAATAATGGTCAATAGAGTTGTAATAACCGGTTTACATCATTGTTGGAGAACTCCAATAATCTTGACTTGTTGCGTCTTCTTCCAGTGTGTTTTCTAGTGGTCGGGTTAGCTTAACATTTATGTCATAGTTTTAATTATTTGAAATTCACAAAGAGAAATTATGTTAGTATTTTGTACAGTTAAATTATGAGATTATAGGTTTAACGGCCTCCTATCCCAGTCGGTAGTGACCTTGCCTATAAAGCACGAGGTCCTGGGTTGGAATCCTGGTCAGGGCATTTATTTGTGTATTTATCACAGATATTTGTTCCTGAGATGCTTTTTATGTATTTAAGTATTTATCTATATATATAAACGTAAAAGTCCTGACTGACTGACTGACTGACCGACTCACTTAAATCAACGTCCAAACCGAACCGTTGGACCTAGAGAGCTGAATTTTTCACAATAGGTAGTTTTTATAACGTTAGTATCCACTAAGAAGAGGTTTTTCAAAATTCATCCCCTAAGGGGGTAAAAAAGGGGTTGAAAGTTCGTATGGATGGGGTTTAAAATTTTGAGTTAGAGATTTGGAACTCCGTAAGTTTACTAATAATTAAAAAACAATAAAAAAAAATCAGCGTTTATTAAAATTCAACCTCTAACAGGGTAAAAAAGGGGTTGAAAGTTTGTATAGAGAATTTTTTTGTGACAGACTTGAAAGTTCGTTTGTAAGTAACTTACTTCAAGGCAAAAAAACTAATTTCAGCATTTGTCAAAATTCCACCCCAGAGGGGTTGAAACGAGGTTGAAAAGTTTGTATTAAAAGAAGGCCGTAACTACTGAAACTACTAAAGTTATAATTAGCAGGACGAGTTAAATTTACAATTTATACAACTAATATGAAGCGATTTTGAAAAATTCAACTCCTAAGGAGGTAAAAGTTTGTATCGGTGGGGTTTAAAATTTGGAGTTAGAGATTTGAAACTTCGTATGTTTACTAATAATAAAAAAATAATAAACGTAATTTCAGCGTTTTTCAAAATTCAACCTAGAACGGGGCTAAAAAGGGGTTGAAAGTTCGTATAGAGATTTAATATTTTTTTGGTTTGAGATTTACTAGGAATTATTGTTCCTATTTCCGTTCCATTTCCAGGTTCCAGAGTGAGCTCTTACAATAGTTTGGTCATCGTATCGCCAAATAAAACCACCACAATGTAGTACACAAAGAAGTTACGCAAATAATAGGGTACATTTACGGTTTTATTTGCATATTAACACTTATTTGTAACTGAAACTATGTCTACGTTACCCGTTTTTTCGCCCCAATAAGTATAAATAGATTAAGAAGATGGTTCGTGGATTAACAAAAGTTAGTTAAGAAGATAAAATTGGATATGAAACTCTGTATGAGGAACCGTATTATACGCGGACGAAGTCGCGGGCGGAAAGCTAGTCTATTATATGTATCGTCGCTTGGTACCCACAACACAAGCTTTATTGAGTTTACTGTGGGATTAGGTGGATATGTGTAAGATTGTCCTATTTTTTCTATGGTGGTGTACACATATTATTCCAATAAAATCACATCGATGTTCTAAAACTCGCCTGTGCGAGGTTACGGCAAAACAGCTAAAGAGAAACTAGATCCTATGCTTATCAACTTTCATAACGTTATATAAGTCGAAACGAAATTTCCAATGCCTTTGCCAATGCCCACCTTTAAAATACCATCGACTATGACAGTAAAGTATGAAGCAAAGTGGCCTATCTGTAATTACTACTAACTTAAGTCAACTCTATAAGCTTATAGCTTCGTCTTTGCAGACTAATTATAACAATAATAATAAAAAAACCGGCCAAGTGCGTGTCAGACCACGCATACTGGACGGTTCAGGGGGGGGGGGGGGCACAGGGGCACACATTTTTGGACTTTCGGAGTGATTATTTCTGAAAATATCTACTTAATCTAAAAATGTTCATAGGAACCTCAATGTTATTTTTTAAGACCTATCGATTGATATGCATCATGTTGATATTTGGTAGACAATTTTTTTTGACACATTAGTGACATGTATGGAGTGAATCTTGTTGATTTTTTCTGAAGTATATGACATCTATTTTTCAGTTTATATATAGTAGTGTAACTACTTAAAAATTGCAAATCAAAATATATTGAACAAAATAATTTGATTTGCTTCAAGATTCATAGATGGCAGTACCATCTCTCTCGCTATACCAGAATCACGTAAGAGATTCGGATAGGAGGTGCAAGCACGTACTGCGCATGCCCTTAGAGTATGGTCAACGGCGCCTAGCCGTTTCAAATTCAGAGATTGCATATACATGAGAAAATTTGTCAAGTTCCGCCGTGACCGGGTGGTCTAGTGGTCAGGACGTCAGCCGCGAAAGCTGAAGACACCAGTTCAAATCTGGCCTCGGACACCGGAGGGATTGGTCACTTTTTCTGAAGTATATGACATCTATTTTTCAGTTTATATATAGTAGTGTAACTATTTATAAATTGAAAATCAAAAAATATTGAACAAAATAATTTGATTTGCTTCAAGATTCATAGATGGCAGCACCATCTCTCTCGCTATACCAGAATCACGTAAGAGATTCGGATAGGAGGTGCAAGCATGTACTGCGTATGCCCTTAGAGTATGGTCAACGGCGCCTAGCCGTTTCAAATTCAGAGATTGCATATACATGATAAAATTTGTCAAGTTCCGCCGTGACCGGGTGGTCTAGTGGTCAGGACGTCAGCCGCGAAAGCTGAAGACGCCAGTTCAAATCTGGCCTCGGACACCGGAGGGTTTGGTCACTTTTTCTGAAGTATATGACATCTATTTTTCAGTTTATATTTTTTCATTTAAATAGTTTAATAAAATACCTACAATCCCTACTGAGAGGAGAAAATAAAGTTACTCTGTGAAAAGATTAAAACGAAATTAGGTACGGATAGTTTGAGTCCCGTGTACCGTCACGATAACGATTAACGACATACATAACATACGGTTCTCTATTAAACCCTATTCTATAGAAATCTACGTCGGTTTAAATTATTTTTTGCTTTTGATTTCAGTCGAGCCAAAGTTCGGACACAATATGTTTTACCAAATTTTTTGCTAGTAGCACGGTCGCCATCAGATACCTAAATCGGAGCGGGGGATAATTCCTGTATGAAAGTGCGATTGAATTCCACGCAGTAAGAATCGCGAGTGGAAGTTATTACTTAATAAATCAACTCTCTTTTCTTACAATAGAAAATTTACTGGTATGAAGCCAGGGAAGCCAAGAAGAGTCAAGGAAAAATTAAACGTGTCGTATCAGGCTGTCAAGGAGAAGGCAAAGGACAGACATACATAGAAATTGCTGTACCGACAAGAGCCCATCAGCTCTTAAATAATTGATGATGATATTGATGATGATGTTGATGATATATAGTGGCTAGTGAGGAGTTTAATTTATGAAAAACTTCGATACTTTTTTAAAATTACCTACATCAAATTCCTAAATCACTTAAAAACTCAAATCTGTAATCGCTCAATAAATGCAACGAACGAAGAACCAAATTCAGCAGAGGTCAGCCCAGAATAGGTCAAGGGCAAATCCTTGAAATGTCAGCTGTTGTTCCGAGTCAAGGATCCCTCGTTGGTACTCGTATGTGAACTACTGAACATTGTCGTACTTAATTATGAAAATTACCTAAGTTACCTTAATTATTATGTTATTTAATCAAATACAAACATTGAAACATTGAAAAAATAATCAACCCAGTTTGACTTGAACAAACATCGATACGCCTTACCGGGGCTCGATATCGCTTTACCAATTAAGCTATGGGTTCAGTTACTGAGCTGACGAAATTCTCAATGCCTTCAATCATCTTTTTGCATTTATTTTTACATCGACTTTATAGCAGCCGTAAGCTCAGTAACTGAACCCATAGCTTAATTGGTAAAGCGATATCGAGCCCCGGTAAGGCGTATCGATGTTTGTTCAAGTCAAACTGGGTTGATTATTTTTTCAATGTTTCAATGTTTGTATTTGATTAAATAACATACTAATGTATGAGTGGAATACCCACTTTAAAAACAAGTAAAATAATTATTACCTTAATTATTATTATGATGAGCTATCACTTTTCAAAAATACAATTTTGTAAACAAGTGTTGAGTTTTTTGGGATCCTAAGTCAATTAGGAACCCTTATAGTTTCGCCATGTCCGTCTATCCGTCGACGTCTGCCTATCCGCGTTTTAGCTCAGTTATCGTTAGTACTATAGAACTGAAATTTGGAATGAGTAACGTACTCGTATGTGTATTAATCTCGCCGACAAAAAGGTAAAACAATTTTTTTAAATAAAATGTATTACCACTTTTTTACCTTTAACTTTTGAACCGTGGGTCCAAATAAATTTGAAAAATTGATGAAAGTGAGGCCTAATTAGTACTTTAAATGAAAACATTATTGAATAAAATGGGTAGGTACAGCCGTTTATGAATTATCGCAAAAAGTTGTAATGTCATAGTAAAAGGACGTAAGTGCCGCAAAATAACCTATAAATATGGGGGGATGAACGTTGCTCACGTCCGCAGGAGAATGCTTTAGATACCCTGCACGTGTCCCCTGGGTAGCGCTAAACGAGCAACAGCAATAGAGGCGATTGTAGGCAATTACATCACTATACCTTCGAATGCAATAACTATGCTTCAAAACAAGAAAACACATAAATCGCAAAACCAACAGACTCGGGATGTCGGACCTTCAGTTCGCATCTGCCAACTTAACATCGAAGGCATTAGCCGGCCAAAATGTGACTACTTGCACAGAATCTTGACGGAGCAAAAAATTGACATAGTCTGCATTCAGGAAACGCACACCAAAGACGAGCAAGACCTGGCCAATAGAGGCTCCATCCCGGGCTACTCTATCGTCACAGCGGTCCACCATCCGAAGTACGGAATAGCCACTTACGCAAAAACAGACCTCCAGGAAATCCAAGCTTTACAGGCAGACATTAAAGATACCATCCACACTTCCACCGTGCAACTTCGAGATTTACAGATCATGAACATCTATAAACCCCCTCTGACTATCTGGCCATCAGACGTTCTGCCAAACTTGAGCCACCCAAGCATTTTCTGCGGCGATTTTAACAGTCACCATGTCAACTGGCGCTACAGAGCAACAGATCAGAACGGGGTGGCCCTTGCCAACTGGGCGGACCTCTCTGATGTGCATCTTCTCTTCGATGCTAAGGATAAGGGTACGTTTGTTTCAGCAAGATGGAATCAAGAGTACAACCCAGATCTGACTTTCGTTAGCAAGGATAGTCTGGATCAGCCACTCCCTGCCTCGCGAACGATTCTACCTGGCTTTCCCAACAGCCAACATAGACCCATCATTTTGGAAATTGGTATCAAGATTCCCCTCACGAACTCCATGAAGGTGCCTCGATGGAACTTTAAGAAGGCGAACTGGGAAACCTTCCAAAGTAGGCTTGAGCACGACCTGGAATGCGAACATCTTGAACCAAAACCATCAAACTACGGAAAGTTCGCAAATATTGTAATCACAGCGGCTAAAGCTACAATACCCAGAGGATTTAGAAAAGAATACACCCCTGGCTGGAACGATGCGAGCGAGGACCTTTTTAGGGATTACCAAGCCTCTGGCAACGCCGAAACTGGTGCACAGCTACTTAAGACTCTAGATGAAAACAGGAAGGCCAGGTGGACGGAAACGGTCGAGAGTATGGATTTTAAGATCTCAAGCAGGAAAGCCTGGCGAGTCTTGATGTGTCTCATGGGCAAAAAGAGCTGCCAAAAGTCGTTTGCCCAGGTAGACGCCATAGCAAACAGAATGGTGGACCACGAAACGCATCCGCAAGCAGCTAACTCAACTCAAACGCAGAACGCCGGAGAACGCTCATCTAGTTAGACCCTTTTCCATCCACGATACTGTCAGCGCCATTAAACAACTAAAACCTGGCAAAGCTGCCGGCCCTGACGGAATTTATAATGAATTTCTCAAGAACATGGGTCCTCTAGCTGTGAGCTGGCTCGCGGCGCTTTTCTCCTGTATCTTGTTGAAAGGCCAATTACCATCCGAATTCAAGACATCTAAAGTCATAGCATTGCTAAAACCGGGAAAAACCGAACAGATTCCGGAAAACTATCGCCCGATCGCTCTTCTGAGTTGCGGGTACAAGTTGCTGGAACGACTACTGCTCACACGAATAACCCCATTCATCGATGCTATGACTCCTCAAGAACAGGCAGGATTTCGACAAGGGCGTAGCTGCACCGACCAGGTGTTAGCTCTTACCACTCATATTGAAGATGGGTTCCAGAAAAAACTTAAATCCACTGCGGTCTTTATTGACCTCACAGCCGCCTATGACACAGTATGGAGACATGGACTCATCTTCAAACTTTTGTCAGTCGTACCCAGCAAGGAGATAGCAAGTCTTGTAGCAAATATGCTGAGTGAGAGACACTTCGAGGTTTATTTGGGGGAAGCGAAAAGCAAGCGAAGGAAACTCAACAACGGCCTGCCACAGGGATCAGTACTCGCACCTCTCCTCTTTAACCTGTATATCCATGACCTGCCCAAAACTACAGCTAGAAAGTTTATATACGCTGATGACATCGCGCTGGTTGCTCGCAGTCGGAGATTTGAGGAAGTCCTGACATCGGACCTTAAAATCATGTCGAGTTTCTTCACTTCATGGAGGCTCATACCTAGTGCCAGTAAAACAGAGGTTGCATGTTTCCATCTCCATAATAGTTATGCCACATACCAACCTGCTGTTGAATTTCAAGGATCAAACCTCAAATATAATCCCCACCCTAAATACCTTGGTGTCACTTTGGACCGGTCCCTGACTTATAAGGAGCACATCACCAAAACATCCCTCAAACTGGGCACGCGCAACAACATCTTGCACAAACTCAGCGGCACGTTATGGGGTGCGTCTGCTGACGTGCTTCGTACCACAGCGCTCGGTCTTGTATACTCAGCAGCAGAATACTGCGCGCCTGTTTGGTGCGAAAGCGCGCACGTGCAAAAAGTCGATACGAGACTGAACGACGCGATGAGGTGTGTTTCCGGCACAGTAAAATCCACGCCGACCCACTGGTTGCCAGTGCTCAGCCACATAGCGCCACCCCACTTACGCAGGAAACACGCGCTTTTGAGGGAAGCCGGAAAAATAACAGCCCGTCCGGACCTGCCATGCCACCGCGAATTCACGGATCCACCACCGCATCGACTCAAATCGCGTCGCCCTACGAGCGATGCTGCAAGGAAGCTGAGAGCTGAAGGATTTCAGCTAGAGCAAGCATGGAAGAAAGAGTGGGTGGAAGCGGCTGGCGATCAGTGTTGCCCACATATTGGAAACCCAACTCAGAAGCCGAAGGGATTTTCGCTTCAGAGAAAATACTGGTGCCGCCTGAACAGAATCCGTACGGGTCACGGCAGGTGCAAGTACATGTTGCACAAATGGGGATGGAGCAAAAGCCCGATGTGTGACTGCGGCCTTGAAGACCAAACTACTCGGCACATCGTGGAGCGCTGCCCAAAGCGACGTTATCAAGGCGACCCGAAGGACCTCTATACTAACTTAACATCAGACGCGATCGACTGGCTGTGCGACCTGGATGTCGATTTATAATAATAGTATAGAATAACAAGAATTTACCTACAACGTAAACTACGCCATACGATTAAATAAATAAACCTATAAATACGACGTGTCAGCAAATACGGATCCCTACACTGAGCATGGCCCGACATGCTCTTGGCCGGTTTTTATTTAAAAAGAACTGCTTATAACTATAATCATATGGATCAAGCCTGTCTGTGTCCCTATGTGGGATTCAAACATCTCAGTGCATAATTTCAACTGAAGCGATTTAGCAAATTAAGGACAATTCACGCTGTAACATTCCGCGTCTTACACGAACTTTCGACACTTCATTTTGTATAGAAAGCGTCACTTGATCCTCGGAGGTCACGTGATTCTTTAAGCGTGAAGAGGCGACAGACAGACAGATAGAGTTCTTTTCAAATACATTTATAATAATAAGTAGAGATTTATATTCCAGCTTATGCTAAGGTAAAATTCATAAAATTTTAATACCGAACTAATGAGCAAAGGGAAAATATGGTCGTACTGTAATGGTCGCAGTTTACGAGGCTATTACTTTCAAAGCCGCTATTATGTTGGTTGGCTTTAAAATCTGAGGTAAGGCCCGATGTCTACTCCTATACCTACCAATATGTGAATGGCAGATAAGGTTCATGATTTGAATAAAGTTCAACATTCAACTTTTAAATAAAAAAACCGGCCAAGTGCGAGTCGGACTCGCGCACCGATGGTTCCGTACAAACTTGTTGGTATATAGGGGTAGTAACATTAAAAAAAAAAATGCTCTATGATTTTACTAAAAATGTGTACTTTTTGTAATTGTCTATGTCCATTGTCTATGCTATATGACGTTGCTTCGTGCCAAATTTCAAGTTTCTGAGTTCACGGGAAGTACCCCGTAGGTTTTGCGAGTGCTGAAAACTTTAAAATTTGCAGCATAAACGACTGTATGTTTTGATTGCGTTGGCTTTTAAGTTTGATTTTTTTACAGCTCCAAGGGACAATAGACCTGAGTATTTGATATAAATTTCAGCTTGATACCTCCACGCGTTCCTGAGAAAAATGGTCTTGACAGACAGACAGACAGACAGACGGACAACAAAGTGATCCTATAGGGGTTCCGTTTTTTCCTTTCGACGTACGGAATCCTAAAAACGTGTAGGTAAGCGTGATTATCTTTTTCACTACCACGTTTTTCAATTATTAACTTCATTGCCGCCGTAATAGCTACTCAGGTTTCAAGAAGAAGAAGAGTAAGTTATCCCTGCTGGCATGTAAATAATATTAATTTAAAAAAATCTAGAAAAAAATAAAATCTTAACGATTTACGTGTAGGAATACTCTTCAAAAATATCAATGCGCAAGGCACAAAAATGCAATCAAAAACGTCCACATTATTTTTCTAAAAGTTCAAAGTAATTAAAGAATAACTTTTATACTTATTTAAACCTCAATGAAGATGTAAATAGCCCTGTTCAAACAAGCCCAAGGACCAGCACTGAAGACATCCACGCCAACACAGTATTTGTTATTTGCAAGAACGTTCCTCGCAACACATACATGTACCACTTCATTACAAGGGGCTATTATAATCTGACCCGCCAATTGCTCTGAGTTGGCTCAGCGGTAAGTTTAGGAACGAGGTCACGTCTACACCAAAGTTTTGTGAATAACGCAGTGGAAATTCTACAGACCGAGAATTTGAAGTTGGAAAATTTTCTCCAATCCATTTTCAACCTTATTTAGTCTGTTTTTAAGTCTAGATTTTATTTAATTTCATTTTCAAAGTCAACATTAATTCCTTTACTTCCTACCCGTAAACTGAAGTTTGGAGCGAAGTTTTTGAGGATGCAGGAAATGCAGTAGAAGTTGTTATTGATGAATTCCACTAGTACCTATTTTGTCGAAGGAATGTTTAGATTTGTTAACAGGCAATTACAAGTGCTGTATGTATTTTGTATTGAATATCATTTCAAACATAAAAGAACCGACTTCACTTAGCCTCCACCTTTCCAAAAGCAAATGCTCGAGCTGCTGTTAAAAATACCCAAATCACTATTGGTGTGCCTATAATAGTGGAAGAGTTCCCTCGATTTCTCCAGGATCCCATCATCAGATCCTGACCTGGTTACAATGGAACCAACTGTAAAGTATAGAAGTATACTATTTCAAACAAAAAAAAATCCCAAATCGGATCAGCTGTCTTCGAATAATCGGTTAACATGCATAAAAAAAAGAAAGAAGGATCCCGAAGAATTGAGAACCTCCTTCTTCGAAATCTTTAAGTCGTTTGAAAAAATAAACCAACGTTTTTAAAAGAAACCAAATAGACATATTTTGGTACGTATATTTCTTATTCTTAGAATCCACTGAACCGATATTTCACTGATCAAAGCAAGAACAATAAACATCATTACTCGTATTCAAACTTTACAAAATGTTACAGAGTAGGTACAGCTGATAAGCGTGTCGGAGTTTCGTTTCGTTCGGCAGTTGCACTAACCTCAAATGCCGAACTAAACTGCACTCATAATGAAAACAGGTAGCATTGTATGGAAATTTTTAGTTACACACCCGTTTTCAGTGTTCTGTTTTCAGTGTGTGTTTTAAGTATACTATAGTGACTGTGAACAACCTCGAGTCTCTTGAAAAACGTATGACTACAGATAGGACTGGGTATAAAATACCCACACTGATTATTAAGAAAAAAAAAACAACGGGGTTCACTCCGGCAGTGCCGGCAGAAGTGAAAACTTGAATATTAACTTTGTACATTTTTGATATTTTGGAATGTTTAGGGAATGATTTTGCACAAATTGCTTTAATTATCAGTATAAAATTACTATCATTTATATTGTGGTAAAATAATTCATTTATTGCGCTATCGTACACAAATATGTCAATTTATATTACATTAAAAATTTAACACTTCAGAACTATTACAATTACTAGATGAAAACCCGGCTTCGCTCGGGTAAAATAAATAGAGCCTACAACGAACCGCTGCCAAATTAATGTAATTATTATATATGCTTTACATACTCGTAATACTAAAGCTAAAATTAAAAAAATGTGTCATTATTTACACATATTGAAAGCTTGCAAAGCTTGTTGCGGATTTTATTTTGTACACTTTTGACGAACCCTGTGGCAGATTATTACTGGTGTAGATTGGACGAAGTTTGTTGCGGATGTCATTTTGTATCCTTTTTGACGAAGCCTGCGCTGTGGATTAGTTTTATTGACCAATTTTGAATTTACTTCAATTAAAATTTAATACTGTTTACACATATTCAATAAACTCATGTAAAAATAATTGAGCATACTTGATACCGGCGTAGCGCGGGCGATCATTCCGGCTTTCTAAAGTCCTGGAATCTCGGAGTTGGGAAATATAGGAAATCTGAGATTATTGGGCTTCTAAAACCTCGAAGCCCGGTACCTTCAAACCCGGTAGCCGATATCCCGGGTTTTAAATCTTCGAATCCCTGCCTCCGTAATTCTGGAATCCCGAATCGGGATTCGGGAGTTCCTTATATCCAGACTATAGGAACCTCTTAAATCCCGGTTTCCCGCAATTCAGGATTCCCAGGATTTCTATAGCCCCGGAATCCTGTACTTCTAAAGTCCTGGCCTCTCCCGGGACCCTAAAATCCCAATTGCTTGCATTCCCGGAATCCCTGGTTTATAATATCTTGGAATCTCGGCCTCGCGCAGTTACGATATTACGATGTTTTTATATTTCGGAATCCTGGGACCTGAAATTCAAGCAAGCCGCATTTTCAGAATACCAGCTTCCTAAATTTCCGGAATCCCGGATTTCTCTATACCTGGATGCACAGCACCCTAAAATCTCGGTTTCTCTCTTCCCAGAATTCGGGGTTTAGTAATTCCCGGATTTATAAATTCCTAGGACTCTAAAATTTCTGCCGCATTTTCGAAATCCAAGCTTTTAAAAGTCTCGGAATCTTGCATTTCTAAAGTTCCAGATTCCTAATACCTTATAATTCCGGCGTTCCGCATTATACGAATCCCGGATGTCCCGAAACCCATCCGACTTTTTCGGTATCTAGAGTTCCTAAAGTCTCAGAATCCCGCAGTTCCTTATACCGGAACTCCCAGCACAAAATCTGGGTTTCCCACATTCTCGAAATCCCGGATATAAAGTTCCCGAATCGGGGATATCAAAACTCCGGACTCCCTTGACTCTAAAATCCCGTCGTCCCGCATTTCCGAAATACCCCTGCTTTCTAACGACCCGAAATACCGGGCTACCGGCTTATTAAACTCGGATTTCTAAAGTCCCGGACTTCCAGGATCCTTATATATATCTCAGTGTCTAACATTCTCGGAGTACTTGGTTTTTAATATCTTATAATCCTGGAATCTAGGACTTGAGAAAACACAGCTTTTGAAAGTCCCTGAATCC
The DNA here is from genome assembly GCA_947086415.1 of Pammene aurita. Taxonomy (NCBI): domain Eukaryota; kingdom Metazoa; phylum Arthropoda; class Insecta; order Lepidoptera; family Tortricidae; genus Pammene; species Pammene aurita. The sequence continues at coordinate 3,016,094 of OX352310.1, forward strand.
CGGATTTCTAAAGTCTCGGACTCCCAGGATCCTAACATCCCGTGCCGCATTTCCCGAACACCGTGTTTTTAACGAACCATAATGTCAGTTGAAAATAGATGTCATATACTTCAGAAAAAGTGACCAAACCCTCCGGTGTCCGAGGCCAGATTCGCGAAAGCTGAAGACGCCAGTTCGAATCTGGCCTCGGACACCGGAGGGTTTGGTCACTTTTTCTGAAGTATATGACATCTATTTTCAGTTTATATATAGTAGTGTAACTACTTAAAAAATTGCAAATCAAAAAATATTGAACAAAAATATTTGATTTGCTTCAAGATTCATAGATGGCAGCACCATCTCTCTCGCTATACCAGAATCACGTAAGAGATTCGGATAGGAGGTGCAAGCACGTACTGCGCATGCCCTTAGAGTATGGTCAACGGCGCCTAGCCGTTTCAAATTCAGAGATTGCATATACATGAGAAAATTTGTCAAGTTCCGCCGTGACCGGGTGGTCTAGTGGTCAGGACGTCAGCCGCGAAAGCTGAAGACGCCAGTTCGAATCTGGCCTCGGACACCGGAGGGTTTGGTCACTTTTTCTGAAGTATATGACATCTATTTTCAGTTTATATATAGTAGTGTAACTACTTAAAAAATTGCAAATTAAAAAAAGTATTGAACAAAAATATTTGATTTGCTTCAAGATTCATAGATGGCAGCACCATCTCTCTCGCTATACCAGAATCACGTAAGAGATTCGGATAGGAGGTGCAAGCACGTACTGCGCATGCCCTTAGAGTATGGTCAACGGCGCCTAGCCGTTTCAAATTCAGAGATTGCATATACATGAGAAAATTTGTCAAGTTCCGCCGTGACCGGGTGGTCTAGTGGTCAGGACGTCAGCCGCGAAAGCTGAAGACGCCAGTTCGAATCTGGCCTCGGACACCGGAGGGTTTGGTCACTTTTTCTGAAGTATATGACATCTATTTTCAGTTTATATATAGTAGTGTAACTACTTAAAAAATTGCAAATCAAAAAATATTGAACAAAAATATTTGATTTGCTTCAAGATTCATAATGTCAGTCTTTTAAAGTTCCAGAATCACATTTCCCGTATTCGAGGGTTCCATAAACTGCGAATTCTGAGACTCTAAAGCCTCGGTACGACTCATTTCCGGGCTCCCAGGACTTGTTGCATTCCCGGAATCCAGTGAGTGGTTTTAATGAGTATCTTGGAATTTTGGAAGCCACATTTTCGAAAGCACATAGTCGCGGAAGCCCAGAGTACCTTATATCCTGAATGCCGAGACCCTAATATCATGCAATGTCGGAAGCATTTCCTTAATCCCAGAATTTCTTAATGCTCGGAATCCCGGACTTTCAAAATCCCACAAACTCAGGGCCCCTAAAACCCTGTTCTTGTATTCCCGGAATCCCTGGTTTAAAAAAAAATGTAATCCCGGCCTCGTGCAGTTCAAAAATCCTTGTTTTCAAAAGTTCCTATATCCCGGTATTTTTAAGTTCCGGACTTCCAGGACCCTGAAATTCCGGCGTACCACATTTACAGAATTCCAGCTTTCTAAAATCCCGGAAGCCCGGTAACCCACATTTCCGGAATCCGGGAATTTTAAAGTCCCGGATATCCCGGGAATCTGAAATCCCAGCGTCCCACATTTTCGAAATCCCTGATTTTCAAAGTACCGGAATCACGGCTTTCAAAGGCCCGGAATTCCGGGGTCCTACCTCGCGCGGGTAACACCTCTATATACTTTCGAAAAAAACGTGGCCCTCCTTTTAGCAGTCGGGTGATACAAATAACAACCACTCAATGTAGTTGAAGTTAATACTTACGGCAGACAGAGACAGCAAACATTCCATTTATTCACTTTGAAGGCGGTTATTGTGACAAATTGATGGGTATATAGAACGCTTGAAAACCACTGTCCAAAAGCAGGACACTGCAGACGCGGCTTCAGGCCTTCAACATGTTATTTACATTTATTTTTAGTAAAAGTATCCATTTTTACTTACCTTATATTTCAGTGAAAAGAAAACTAATTTCTGTAAGAATATATTTTGTCGTGTGTCAAATGCTTTTTTTCCTTGTCAGTTAGCTGGGTTTTTTTAATTTATTTACTTTCGTCCTCCTTTTGACCAACTAACCTGTTAAATATGCCGGACGTAAACATAGATCACAGTTTCCGAACGCACCCTCACTGTCAAGTTTTAAACCACTAAAATATGTAATATGGCCTTGGATGAATAAATTAAGGCGCTAGGCGCTGATTGTGGCCGAAAACTGTTACTTTCTAAGGGATATATCTCAATAACGGGTTATTCAAAAATTTTGAAAAAAATATATGTTATTAACCATTTCATGTACAACATTGTCAACGTTTGAATAACTCGTGTAACGTATAGTTTCTCCGTTATGTAAATGTAACGAAATGTCGTTTTACGGTTGATTTTGCTTATATCTACTGAACGGCTCATTCGATTTAAAATATTGTTGAACTAAAATATATGTACTACAGAACACTACAAACTCAAGGTAGGATATTTAAATTGAATAAATTTTCTTAAACAACTTGATCATAATTCCACATTTCGTGCGTTATTAGCTCGAAAACGGCGTTGCTGGCAATCGTGAGCTAGCTTTGAGACGAGGAGGCTGTGTCGCTCGTCGCTCCGTGCTTCCCTTGTACTACATATACTTGTGCTTGACCCGTGAGCAATAATATCGGACTTACTGTGCCTAAAGACTAAATAACTACCGAGGGTTCATGCGGTGCGGATATAACGTGTCTTCCCGGAATCAATAATGTATAGACGTTTTATCTTTTAAGATAATGTACTCGTATGCATGTTTATGTAAGTTCGTATATAAAGTGTATTTTATTTAGATTATAATACAAGTAAAAAACTAATGAAATAAAAATGGAGAAAAAACAAAAATCATGAATCTCACATTGCTCTGAAAACAAATTTGGTCATGTAAGTAAACTAAAATTATTATATTTTAGTAGACGCATGCATCACGCAAAATAGGCATTAGTCGTCGAGTTGCGGAAATCTGCTAGTACTGCAATACAATAGACTAATAATTAATTTAATAAAAAACTCCAAAGCACCGAATATATTTAAACATATTTATTTAAGAATACCGTGTTCTAAACGAATGTAATATGCGTTTTATTTTAAGATTAAACACAATCTTTAATGTTATACTTTGTACTAACTTCTCAAATCTAGAAATTGCGAAGTAAACTGCAAAGGATTGCAGATAAACCGGCCAAGAGAATATCGGGCTATGCTCAGTGTAGGGATCCGTAGTTGCCGGCCTGTTACAATACATCCATTCAAAAGGTAGTCTTTATAGAAATATTTTGTGGCACTTACGTTATTTTACCATAGGCATAACTCAAAAACGGCTCAACCGATTTTATTCCATATAGTTTTTATTATAATTTTCACACCACCTGCTCGACAATGCCAAATTATATATCATGCAAACCTGACCGAAAGCAAATCATTATAGCCCTTGTCTTTAGCCGGGTTATAATGTTGTACGAAATCTCATTATAACCCGCTGGTTAATAATGTGATTTCACTTCCTATAGTTCTTATTGTTATGAGCTTAAAGTCTAATTTCGTAAAGTCCGGACGGAGCACGGGCCCGCGCCGCCGCGTCGAACTGATTTGAAAATCGAATCTATTCGGAAAATCGTGCTGGCCACCTCAATTTTAAAAACCTAAAACAAATGCCGCAAGTGGCAGGTTCTATAAAAATAGAAGATAAAATTCGAATAAAATGGACTAATGTATCAAGAATCAATTTTTACTTTTGATTTACTTTAATAAAAATCCGTTTCTAATAGTAGCCTTAGCTATTTTATTGTCTCGCAAGAGGTGAGAAAAGTAGAGTATACTCCTCGGGGATAAAGCTGTTTTTGTCACGGGCGCGCTTGAACCCCTCACTGCACTCAGGACTCAGTCTTAATTCCCTCGCTTCGCTCGGGAATTAACTCATAACCCCCTCGCTGCGCTCGGGAGTAAAATCTGGAGTCCTTCGTTACGTTCAGGATTCAATTTCGCGCCCGTGACGTAAAACAGTGCTTTATCCCCTTGGTGTACAACCTACTATTATTTATCTATTTATTTCTTTATTTAATTACAAACAAGCTTACAGTTTACACCAAGTCGCTTATAAGTAGAATTAGTTAAACATAAAACTTAAATTAAATAATTTGACATATAAAATTAAAATGTCTACAAAATAATAAAAAAATAAATTGATTACCTTCAAATACATGTCAGTGTTTCAATAACAATAAATCCTTGTTACATTAAAACTATATTCTTAAATATTAAACATATCCATAAATTTCAAAATAATAATAATAAGAAAAAAAAAACATTAAGCTATATTGTATTCAGGATTCATAGATTGCTCTAACACATGTGCCAAAGGCATCGCAGAAAATGTCAACGTCAGGGTATCGCAATGACATATCACCAAATAAAGCGATAGCTCTTGCCGAGGGAGCGTTTGCGGCCCACCGCGTGCGTCGCCCAGTGACTGGGTATGGGCACACGAACAGGCGCCGGCGTCACCGCGACACTACCGTCACCCCACCTTCCGTTGGACAACGGCGCGGAGGCGGCACAGATAAACTTATTCGCATCAGCGCCGATGGATTTGTGACTTCATTTCGCAGAAGCTTAAGGTAGTGGACCATCAGCAACAGTTTCCGTCGTAACTCTAACGTGACATATCCCGACCACACCGCTGACAAATAGTGAAGGGTACAAATAGGGATAGTACCCCAACCTTTTCCTATACAGAAAGCGGGCAAATTTCCTTTGAATACGTTCAATCATGAGTGTATATTTGCTTTCGTGTGGATTCCAAACGCAGGCACCGAACTCGAGTTTACTACGAACATAGGCGTTATAGAGTAGCAACACTATGCGTGTATCGTTGAATTGACTCGATAACCTCATGATGAAACCCAAAACCTTACTCGCCTGTTTACACATCTCAGTAACATGTGTTCTGAATTCCAGTCTCGAGTCTAAGGTCAGTCCAAGGTCGGTTATCACGTCAACGCGGTCTACCACAGAGTCTTTGATGTAATATTCCTTGTAGGATAGTTTTTTTTTTTTTTTTTATACCACGACGGTGGCAAACAAGCATACGGCCCGCCTGATGGTAAGCAGCTACCGTAACCTATGGACGCCTGCAACTCCAAAGGAGTCACATGCGCGTTGCCGACCCTTTACAAAAAGGAGGATTCACTGTGTTGACGACTAAAGGAACAAGAATGTCCCTCATCGTCAACACACTGGGTCCTCTTTGAGCTCTTTGGCAACCTTACTCACCAGCAGGAACACAACACTATGAGTAGGGTCTAGTGCTATTTGGCTGTGGTTTTCTGTAAGGTGGAGGTACTTCCCCAGTCGGGCTCTGCTCCAGATTTGAGCGATGACATTCGCTGAACGTGCCCTACCACACTTAGCGAGATGCCATTCGCAGTGCCCATACCTCTCTTTTTGGCGTAGTTTAAGGTCATACCCAGGTCCGGACGTAGTTTAAGGACATACCCCGGGTCCAACACATACATAGTGACCGAATTCTAGCAAATGTTATGATTTTACATTTTGAAGTGTTAAAATGCAGACCATTCAATTCACTCCATTCGGTCACCGAGTCAATATCCCGCTGAAAGGCCTCCTGATCAAGGGCGTTTCGCACTCCCAGAAAGAGCTTCAAGTCATCCGCAAATAACAAACAACCTGCAGTATGAACCACTTCCGGCAGATCATTAACCATTATTGTAAATAGCATAGGGCCAAGCGTGCTGAAAATACGTGATAAGTATTTCAATGGCCTCACTTCCAGGAATTTTCCCAATTTTTGTGGACCCACGGTTCAAAAATCAAAGAGCATTTTAACTTCGAAGCTATTATTTACGAAAGTATTCGTTTTATCCAAAAGTTGTTTAAGGCATATTCTTCTTGAAAGACCTATCCAACAATGGGTTTCAGATACTTATTGTTTTACCACTTTGTAGGCGTAATTAAAACACATAATTACTCATACCAAATTTCAGTCTACTAACTAGGTATCACTGAGCAAAGCCTGATTGAGAATCTAATAAAAAATTGCTGATATTTAAGAGTTGTACGTAAGAATGTATGTAAGAATAAAGGAAAAAAAGCTTTTTTTTATACCACGACGCTGGCAAACAAGCATACGACCCGCCTGATTGAAAGCAGTTATAAAGCCTATGGACGCCTGCAACCCCAGAAGATTCACATGCGCGTTGACTACCCTAAAAAAAACTTTACTATATCGGTGAAATGCAAATAAATACAAATTTTATATTAATTATCAACACAAGTGAATAAATAAATTACTACTAAGGGTTAATACTACCTATCAAATATCTTTAAAAGACCGGCCAAGTTTGTATCGGACCATGTATAATGTAGGGTTCCGTAGAAAGTAGTTTCTTGGAGATAACTCAAAAACGGATGAACTGATAATATGTGAAATAATTTTCGTAGAAAATTAAGTACTAAGCCTTCTTGGTATTTTTTCATATTTTTTAGACTTACGGATTAAAAGTTAGATGGGGGCTATTATATTTAGACTTTCGAAGCAATTATTTCTGAAAATATTGACTTAATAAAAAAGTTTTAAAATACTCTATATATATATATATATATATATATATAAGATATTTTTAAAGCCGTATGTTGTGTTGTGTGTATGCAACATGTTCATATTTACAAAAAAAATATTTTTGACATTTAGTTTGGCATATGTATGTATGGAGTGCCTCACCTAAAAGATTTTTTTAGCAATTTAGCCAGAAAACTAAGTAGCGGCACATGAAACACACCTCTAGATAAAATTTCAGTAATATATGTTTTATAATAAAAGTGGCTGTGACATACGGACGGACAGACGGACATGTTTCAAAAAACTTTTAAGGGTTCCGTTTTTACCATTTTGGCTATGGAACCCTAAGAAGTGTTTGCGCTGTGTTATATTTTAAAGATCTAAATTTAATGGGCTTACAGCTCTCATTTGTATGACGATTTCGTGCACAAATACCGCTCCTTACATGTGCATTTTTACTATTCGCAACTCGCAACAGACTTAGTTTTGTTAATTTATCGTAATTAAGTGAATTTTTACGGTTAATATTTAAAATCGCAACAAAAAAATAACCATCATCTATTAAGCTCACTTGCACAGCAAAAAAAATCCAAATTCGCATGAAAACACCGCTTTGATGTGTATTCAGTTTTTTTTGCTGTACTAATCAGTATTTTTTTATTCTTTTCTGATATGCGGAATATTTTTAACCATATTTCGTAAATTCATAAATGTCACCGTAGTACTTAATTATTCAAATCACAAAACATCCACAAAAGGATTAGGTATGATTATTACAAATCTGCCCGCGCGCCTCTGAGTAAAGTCATATTCTTTGGACATTATTGCGGTGTATCGCGGCGGATTTACGCACGATCGCAATGAGAAGGGTACGCGGGTGGCGCGGGTAGAGAGCGCCCAAACGCTCAAGGACACTCCGGCGACAATCGTCTTAAAAGGATGGAGCATACCTGTACAACAAACTGTGACGCAAGATGGCGGCTGGTTTGAATGTGTGTGTCCAGACGAGTGTTGCCATGTAATACAAATTTTCCCGATTAAGAATACAGTATTTTTGAATTAAAAAAAATAAGATTATTATTATATATGGTTAAATAGAATTAATAAGCACCTGTGTTAATAGATTTTATGAAATATACTGAAGAGGCGACTAAAAGGTCAAATTGAAAAAAATCTAAATTTACTATTTATTGACGTGACAATATCTTATAATTCGATGGAGTCGGCTGCACGCACGAAAAAACATGACTCATGCGGCGTTACCTCGCTCTGAGGCGTTCCAGTGCAAGCGAGAGCGCGGAACGAGCGACAAAGAAAAAGAAATCGGCCTTCGCGTTCGGCAGCGTTCGACATCTGTCTCTCTCCTACTTGAGTGAGCGATGCGTCCGCGTGGACAGCTGCTATACAATAATATATTTACATGTTTTCGTCAAGTATGAAGTGCAGTGAAATTAAAATTTTTTTTTGAAAAATGCAACCATTCCATCAGTATTTTCTTATGACGTTGTCACGTTCAACTATCGTCAGTAAACCGACTTTACAGACAACCGATTTTTTATTTATAAGTACAAGACTACTGTTGAGTGTGGTAGCCTCTGTTGTGGTCCCAATAACGCGAGATAATCGCGAACAAATATACATACATACATACATACAAACCTACGGGTCAAACTAAGAACCTCCTTTTTTTGAAGTTGGTTAAAAATGCTCCTCGATCGATCAATACAATCGGTTTGACTTAAGAGCTGACCTCTCATTCTAACTATAGTTCCATCTCGTTCTAATCGCTTGACCAGTCGATTACTGGAGCGACTAGCCAGCCGCTCAGAGTGAGAGGGAGCGATAGTTAGAATGAGACGAAAGTTTGACAGATCAGTAGCGGTGACATAACTTCGCGCGTTCAATCTACGATTAGATATGGGCTTTTTGTTTTACGAAGTTTTTGGAAAATTTTGTTTATTTACAAATTTTATTCAAAAAATAATAAAGAATATAATTTGCTCACAAAAGCATAAAAGTTAGTTACGAATATTAACGGTACCTAACTATTAATTAGGTAACGTTAATATTCGTTACTCAAAGGCGAGGAACCCTCTCAGAAGTTCTACGATGTGGTGAGGAAAGTGATGGACCGGAATCGATGGCGAGAGTATGTTCGTGCCCGAACAAAACCGACCAACCACGATCATCAGTCATGATGGATGCGACCAAGAAGAAGAATATTCGTTGAAACCGTGCGTGAAATAAAACGTCTACTTGGGAGTGGGGACGTCAATATCGTATTGACAACATATCGCGGCGATTATAGACCCCCTTACGTTCGGGAAGTTTCCCTATTCAACCACCTGGCAACACCGCTACCGTGAAGTTAATAGTTTACGAATTTACTGATTGTTAATATGATGAATGAATTGTTTACTTAACGGTGAAAAGTTACCCCATCCGTTTTTTTCTTTCGAACGGTGGCATTTCTGCAGCATTTGACAACGCACGACGGCATATTTTAATTATTTTTTAACAGCACTTGACTGCATATACGTTTGGATACGACTGTCGGGGGAGCGGCTCATTATTGCTGTGCGTATGTGTGTGTAGTGCGTAACCACGAGGACACTGACTCATTATGAAATCACAAAATGTTGTTAGCAGTACTCTATCTGAAGAATTATATAAATCTATGAATATGGCCGACCATTTGTCATTAAATTAACACTTTTAAATGCAAAATACGCGTCCATCCGAATTTTGCCCATATATGTCTTCGATTCAAAACTGTTATTTTTTTACACTTTTTCATTTGAGCATAATTTCATTCGGGTCTATCGTACCCCTCGACGAAATTATTAATATAGATTTATTCGATCAGGTCACGTGTCCGTCTTACGAATTTTCAACCAGACGAATCTGACGGTCACGTGACCCTGACGCGAGTTTGACATTTTTTCTCCATCACAAAAAGTGCACAGCGCCACTAAAGAAGTTTTCACTACAAAAAAATGAGAGTAGTGAATTATTTAAAATCAATATCCTCGATGAGTTTAATGACGTAGATTTCATTAATTAACGTAATGAGTAAATGGTTACTTAATTATAATAAGCGTCGAAACCGCACCGCTCGGTTCATCGCCACAATGGATGTTTGTTACCGGCCTAATGTATAGAGTTAATGTGGATGTATTTCAAACGCAATGCAAATATCACATTATGCCATAAATAATTAGAAACACAAACAGCTACTTATTCATCTCAATTATCTGTTAAGTTTTTTAGTAAGTTAAATAATATTTTATTTATATTTAATACTTACCTACTAATCGCTATTCGGTGAGGGAAAACATTGTAAGGAAACTTGCATACATCCGCGAAGAAATTCAAGGTGTATTTGAAGTTCCCAACCCGATTTGGGCCAGCGTGGGGACTATAGCCCGATCCCTCTCATGTATGAGAGGAGGCCTGTGCCCAGCAGTGGGCACGTATATAAGCTAACATATTATTATAATATTATTAGTTACATTTTTCTTGTATATAAGGAAACCCGACTAACTGAACAAGTCCGTAACCTAGTGAAACACTCGTTAATCTGAAGTAGGCGTAGAGTAGACGAACGTTACCAAGTGGATGTCATTGTCAACTTCTGTACTTTTCCATACTCCAATGACAAAAGCAAATCCATATTGATAAAGGTCAAAAGTACCCCAGCAGTAGTAAATTGGCAATAATTTCCAACAATTAGTAATTGGATCAGCGATAGACCTCGAAGTTACCAGCTCTTGAGTCTAAAGGCCAATACACACTACAGATCTACAGCGAATTCATCAATCGCGAATTCATCAATTGACATCTTGTTTATTAAGACTCGTCATCAATCTTCATCCTTCTAGCATTTGTTAATAGATAGGCACAATTTTTCACGGATGCGACTATACTGCCATCTGACCTTTCTATAGAAGGGAAACTAGATTTTTTTTTAACCCCCGACGCAAAAAGAGAGGGGTGTTATAAGTTTAACGTGTCTGTCTGTGTATCTGTCTGTGATATCGTAGCTCCCAAACGGATGAACCGATTTTCGTTTAGTTTTTTGTGTCAATGATAATGTTATCCCGAGTGTTGTTAGCCATGTTTCATGAAAATCTGTTCAACCGTTTGAAGATCATCAGTTCTTTACTAGTTGATGAGGGGATCTGACTAATTTCCTTATGTCCGATCGATTCGAAATTTGGTACCGTGTTACTTCAATGATATTGAAAGTATATGGTAAGGTAACCATGACCTGATAAGCCGTTTAAAGATCATCAGCTCTTTAATAGTCGATGAGGGGATCTGACTAGGTAGTCAAATGGAAGGTTCCATATGTCCTATCGATTCGAAATTTGGTACCGTGTTATTTCAATGATATTGAAAGTTAAATATATGGTAAGTTCAACTCTGTCTCCCAAGATGTAGGTAATACCTACTTTAAAAAGGACAAAATAAAAGTAAAATTAGAAATTTAAACAAAACCCCGTCACAAAAAATTTACTCTAAAAACTAACAAGTATTATTTTAAATCTATTATAATTATTATCGTCACATATATTATGTAAGTTCAAATATTTTTATTTTCCAATCGTCGTCGCGCCGGGGGACCGCTAAGTGAGAAAAATCTGCACGGCTAGCACGTCTTGCAAGAGCGACTAAAGCCGCGAGTAGGGAAAACCTTCTCGCGCCTGTCAAAATCTCGCTTTCCGGTAGCATAACATGCACCCGCGGCAGCAACTGAACTCAAATTTGTGCTAAGGATTTTAGTTCAAAGTCGCGAGTCAGTGGCATTTGATCGCGAGTCTGTCGCTCCTTTCACGCGCAAGTTGTGCTGCCAACTAGCGACAACGCATGTAGTCGCGCAGATCTGTCTCTTGTCGCGCCAGTCGCGCGTGAGACGTGCTAGCCGTGCAGGTAGCTGTTGTTGGAAAAATACTCCACCTGTGTTTCTCACTTAGCAGTCCCCCGACATGACGACGCTTGGAAAATAAAAATATTTGAACTTACATAATATTTGTGACGATAATAATTTTATTCAAAAACTAGCTGTGCCCGCGGCTCCGCCCGCGTGGAATTCGGTCTGTGTCAGTAAGCGGCTAATTCACCCCTAATTTCTCCCCCGCTACCCTGGAGGCGGAACTTGAAGTAAAGTTGACAGATGGTTTTATCCTATTAATTTTTATTGGCATGATTTAAACGACATGGAATAGTAGGTGTATATCGGACGATACAGGACCACTTTTGTATTTATACGTTCATGTCCACGGCAAATATCATCCAAATCGATCCTCCCGTCAAATCAGTCTAGGCATGAATGGTAAGAACAGGCGCGGTTGAAATGGCCGGCCAAGAGCATGTCGGGCGATGCTCAGTGTAGTTTCGTAAATGCCGCCCTGTTACGGAACATCCGTTCAAACGGTCGTTTATTAAGGGATATTTGGCGGCGCTTACGTCAGTTTACTATCCGGCACATCCTTTCACTATGCGATTTTGACTGATAATTCAAAAACGGCTGAACCGATTTTATTCAATATAGTTTTTATTGAAAGTTCTTATCAGGCCTCACCAAATTTCAGCTTTCTAGTGCGAACAGTAACTGAGCTATACCGTGGACAGACGGACGGACATGGCGAAACTATAACTATAACTAATATAAGGCGAAAATATAGTTGACTACGGAACCCTAAAAAGAGATAAATAGTAGTTTATGTAACTGTTACGTAATAAGGCCTAATTATGTACAGAAGCATACACTGCTTTACCTACACACATATTAAAAATCCACTGAAACCATGGGTGCTGGCGGTCGGGGGGGGGGGGGGGGGGGCGGATTCTGATTACGTTACCGTAGGTAATGAATGTTCATACGTTTTTACCACACTGTCACATAAATACACTGATGTTACTGGTTGCAATAATTGTGGTAATTACATACTTCAAGGTAAGCACATTACAATGCACTAATGAACGTCGGAGAAAAATAAAATACGTGAGTGTCGTGGAACACTCTGTTGGAACGAAGTTATGTAATTTTATTTTATTTTATTTTTGACTTTTTCGTAAATTTTGTGGTTTTTATTTTATTTGTATTTTTTTGAAATTTTTGAAATTTTAAATTTTTTTGAAATTTTTGAAATTTTTGAAATTTTTGAATTTTTTGAAATTTTTGAAAAATATAGAAATTTTGCCATTTTTGACATTTTATACTTTTAGGTTCTCGACTTTTTTCACTTTTATCACTTTGTCACTTCTCACTTTCACTACACTTCACTTCACTTCACTTTATTCTATTTTATATATTTTTTATTTCATTCCATTTTACATGTTTCTCAATCGTATGGGTGTCGCGTTTTCGTGACGTGACGCTTTTTCGTGACGGTCACGTGACTTTTTTTCACCTAGCCCCCCATCCGCGAACCGTCCAATAAGGATTTTTCATCTAAATACGGACAGCGGTTATTGGTTGTTTCTTCCCCATGTAAACTTTCACCCCTTTTGTATCCGTTTTAAGGATAATTTCCGAGATAAAACTATTTTATGAAATAAAACAATTAAAAACGGATTTTATCGCGTGTATTGAGTTTAAATTACATCCCGACGTTTCAAACACTTTACAGCGTTCGTGGTCAACGGGTCGACTGTTGTATGTCGACCCGTTGACCACGAACGCTGTAAAGTGTTTGAAACGTCGGGATGTAATTTAAACTCAATACACGCGATAAAATCCGTTTTTAATTGTTTTATTTCATGAATAACTATCGCGGCAACCGAAGACAATATTAAAACTATTTTATTTCCTTTTTTAATTAATTATCTCCATACCAAATTTTATCTAAATCGATTCTGCGGTTAATAACTCCCTATTCAAATTTCCAACTGTCTTTTCACCCCTTTAGGGTTAATTTTCGGAGTGAAAACTATCATTTGTCCTTTCTTGAGACCAAATTTCATATTTGGTCTTTATTTTAGTTCAGCGGTTAAAAAATCGTCATACCAACTTCCAACCCCCTTTTCGGGATGAAAACTATTCTGTCGTTTCTCGGGACTCAAATTATCTGCATACTAATTTCTATTAAAAAATCCCCATACAAACTTTCAACCCCCTTTTCACCCCCTCCAGGGTTGATTTTCGGGATGAAAACTATTCTTTGTCCTTTCCCGGGACTCAAACTACCTCTACACAAAATTTCATCAAAATCCGTTCAGCCGTTTTCACGTGATAGATGTATATAGATAGATAGTTTTTATTGAAAGTACCTTTCAGGCTTCACTTCCATTATTTTTTTCAAATTTTTTGGACCAACGGTTCTAAAGTAAGGTGGGGTGGGGGGGGGGTTTCAAGATGAAACTATCCTTTGTCCTTTCTCGAGACCCATACTATCCCTATACCAATTTTCATCTAAATCTGTTCAGCGGTAAAAAAATCCTCATACCAACTTCCAACCCCCTTTTCACCCCCACAAGGGTTTGAAAACTATCCTATGACGTTTCTCGAGACTCAAATTATCTCCATACTCATTTCTATCTAAATCGTTTCAGCGGTTAAAAATTCTCCATACAAACTTTCAACCCCATTTTCACCCCCACCAGGGTTGATTTTCGGGATTAAAACTATATATTATCCTTTCCCGGGACTCAAACTATCTCTATACAAAATTTCATCGAAATCCGTTCAGCCGTTTTCACGTGATGCGCGGTCAAATAAACAGACAAACAGATAAACAGATAAACAGACAAACAAAAATTCTATAAATTGTTGGAACGTGTTCTGTTATCGATTCTAAGTATCCCCAGCCAACTTTTTTCGATTATCTTCCATGTACAGACTTTCGACCCTCTTCAGCTTTATTATATGTATAGATAGATAGATAGAAGATAGAAGATATAAGATAGATAGATGTCCGGCAAGGTTGACTTTTATGGTTAAAAACTTGGCGGCGAAGTGCCTAGTTTATGGTCACTTCACTTCACTCTTTTATTTATGGCTACTGCGCAGTGAAGCACAATTCTGCCAAAAACGAGTATTGAGCTTTGCACGGCATACACGAGGGTATACAAAGAAAGAGATAATCCGGGTGTTTAGGTTATACCTGAAAACAAACAGAACATACATATTTAACAATGACCACCACCAATTTAAGACCCGTTTTACACAAATATAAGCATTGACGAGAGAACATGTTATACAGAAAAAGTTAACAGGCATTTACAATTTGATATTGTTTTTGGATATGTATTTACCAAGTGTAGCTACAATTTGTTTATTGTCAGTTAAAGATAAGAGAAAGGCCATATTAGTAGGGAGCGGGGTATTAAGTTTAGGTAAGAGGGAGTAAAGATCTCGGGATTTATTGTTTAACTAGCTGTGCCCGCGGCTCCGCCCGCGTGGAATTCGGTCTGTGCCAGTAAGCGGCTAATTCACCCCTAATTTCTCTCCCGCTACCCTGGAGGCGGAACTTGAAGTAAAGTTGACAGATGGATACGCTAGAGGACAGTAGTCCAAATAAAATATTTTACAATTACCACTAAATGAAACTACACTCATAAATGCATACTTTTTTTTAATTATATTTGGTTTTGGCATGATTTAAACGACATAGAGAGTAGTAGGTGTATATCGGACGATACAGGACCACTTTTGTATTTATACGTTCATGTCCACGGCAAATATCATCCAAATCGATCCTCCCGTCAAATCAGTTGGGGGGGGGGGGGTGTCACAAATGCAGAAATGATTTTTTTCTATTTTAGGTGCACTTGGAGGGGGGGGGGGGGTCCATGACCCATGCAAAAATTTAACTCAATCGAGTGTAGTGGCTACCCTCCCCCCCCCCTTTTAGACGTTGAATTTTTATAGGCTACGTATAACCTGGCTGGGGATTTTCTAGAATTGGAATTAGTAATCCTTAATTGGGTGATTTCCGGGATAACAATGAAAAAAAAAACCGGCCAAGAGCATGTCGGGCGATGTTCAGTGTAGAGTTTCGTAGATGCTGCCCTGTTACAAAACATCCGTTCTAAAGGTCGTTTATTTGGCGGCGCTTACGTCAGTTTACTATTCGGCACTTCCTTTCACTATGCGTTTTTGACTAATAATTCAGAAACGGCTGAACCGATTTTATTCAATATAGTTTTTATTGAAAGTTCTTATCAGGCCTCACCAAATTTCAGCTTTCTAGTGCGAACGGTAACTGAGCTAGACCGCGGACAGACGGACGGACATGGCGACGTAACTGTTACGTAATAAGGCCTAATTATGTACAGAAGCATACACTGCTTTACCTACACACATATTAAAAATCCATTGAAACCATTAGAATGACCACCATTACACCGCCATGACCAACATTATTGCGCCGGCGGTCGGGGGGGCGGATTTTCATTACGTTACCGTAGGTAATGAATTTTCATACGTTTTTACCACACTGTCACAGATAATACACTGATGTTACGTTATTGGTTGCAATAATGTTGGTAATTAATTACATACGGTTCCGAACGCGGAATAGAGGATTTATGATATTGGTGTAGATCAAGATATTTATTCGTCAATGTAAGCACATTACAATGCACTAATGAACGTCAGAGAAAAATAAAATACGTGAGTGTCGTGGAAAGTGTGTGTCAATCAAGTGCGATTGGAACGAAGTTATGTTATTTAATTTTATTCAATTTTTTACTTTTTCGTAAATTATGTGGTTTTAATTTTTTTTGCATTTTTTAAAAATTTTGGAAATTTTGGAAATAGTGGAAATTTAGGAAAATGTGGAAAATTTGGAAATTTTGGAAATTTTGAAAGTTTTGGAAATTTTGGAGATTTTGGAAATATTGGAAATTTAGAAATTTTAAATTTTTGACATTTTCGACATTTTTAAAATTCTTGACTTTTGAGGTTCTCGAATTTTTTCACTTTTATCACTTTGCCACTTCTCAGTTTCACTACACTTCACTTCACTTTATTCTATTTTATATATTTTTTTATTTCATTCCATTTTACATGTTTCTCAATCGTATGGGTGTCGCGTTTTCGTGACGTGACGCTTTTTCGTAACGGTTACGTGACTTTTTTTCGCCTAGGCCCCCATCCGCGAACCGTCCGATAAGGAACTTCGTTCCAAAACTCCACCGGTTCTAACCCTGTAGGTGTACCTCTGGCCCAAGAAGTATTATGACCGAAAAGAAATTCGACGGGACTTATTTTTTTCAAAACAGTAATACATTATTAGATCTTAAAGATACAAAATAATGCGTAGTTCTTCAAGAAGACATATCAAAACTGCTTGAGAGACAGATAATGTACCTATTGTTTAATTATAAAGAAAAATAAATCCTAATCTGACTGCTTCACAAAACGTTTGATATGTTTTCCTACCTAAACGGTGTCCTATAAATGTTAGATGATTTTGTAGTAGTTTTTTGGTTTGCTGCAATAACCCTTTGACATTCATGACAATTTCAAATCTGTGCCCCTAGTGAAAAACGATACAAGTCGAAAATTGCTACTTTACAGGAGAGCGAAAAAACAAAAGGAGAATGTTTTACAGCGCTCTGTGCCGTAATAGTTTAAAATGAAATATAACTTTAAATGCAGTTTAAGTATAAAAAATGCTATCTTTTATGTAGTATTATTGGATTTTGTATAAAATTAACGGTTAATAAAATAATTGACTTGTACCCATTTGATTTTAAGCTTTTATGAGATATAACTAAAGTAGTCCCTCTTTTCACGTACTTTTTATATAAGTGAAAAAAGATATGCATTAAAATATTTTTAAAATAACTCTTTTTGTGTTAGTTTTTTTAATAAACTTCCTAGTTAAAGTTTAGTTGTCTAATGAATAAGTATGACATGACATACACATTTTTTCTTTAAGTACAAAAATATCGACTTGTACCTATTTTCACATCATGTCAGTCAATTTTAATTGGATTTAAAAAGAGTTATATTAATAGTTCTTTTGATTTGTATCGAAATTTCACGAAATAAAATGAAATAAAAGGCACGTTTTTTGATAGTTTTAATTAGAAAAAATAATAAATTCTTCCTCCAGAAGACTTTTTAACAACAAAACCAAACAATTTTCTTCATAAGTCATAATAATACAACAGATTCTAAAAAAAACAATCACATTACAAGAGTATTACAACATTTTCATAAGAGCTTTTTTCGTTACTATTATTATCAGTTAAACATCATTATGTTCAGTAGGTTCCAACGGATGAGTGTCTCTTACATTCTCAGAAAAAGGCAAATCTTCATAAAAAGATCTCGCGCTAGAGTTTATCAAAGGCAGGAGAAACATCAAGTCTCTTTTTTTGTCTACCGATATTGGTAACGGCTCGTTGTAACAACGAGGAATGTTTTCAGTCTCGAAAAGATTGTTTGGCATTGGAGACTTCCCTCGTTTTCTAAGAAGAGATACAGTGTTCCACTGATCGCTTTCATATCCCCGGTACTGAAATTTAGGAAAATCCTCCCGTGTGTAACGAAAAGTGGCAGTTTCCGAAATATTAAATTTATTTCTGTCTTCGTTAATTTTCCTTTGCACCAGCGGTCCCTTAAGTAGACTTGCAACATTTAAAAACAGATCCCTATCCTTTTCAGTCACTGTAAAATAATGCCGCTTTCCACATGTGCGAACTAGTTGATATCAGTCTCTTGGGTGGTGTAGGTCCATTTGGGTTTTCTTTTTTTCTTTTTCAATTAGTACATGATCTACATCACACTCCATATGACTATGTCCAGGTACAAAGAAGTTATGTGTTATTGTTTGCAAGCTAGGATGGTTGCGTAACGCGAGTAAATACATGACCACCATATAAAAAAAATTGTTTTGTCCGATACACGAGTCCGAGTAAAATATTAAATGTTTCACTCCGTCTGGGACATGGTTAAGAATGAAATTATACACACAGGATGCAATTTCATTACCTCCCCTTCCAGCGATAGACTCATGCCACATAAAACAATAAGACCTATTAGTTGTGCAATTCCTTATGGTCAGGTTAAAGGTCCATAGTTGGCGCTTATAAAATACAGCACCTGATTTTAAGTATGGTGTCGGCAAACATTGTTATAAGTCAAACGCAGCCACAATCGTTTCGGAACTTTCTATCGACATCTCCTTGTCTGAAGTTTTTCTATCGTATATGCCTTCTGCATTTCTGACATGAGCCTCTTTAAGTCTTATTTTTGCTGCCTTTTCTTCCTCTTCACACGCTTTTACTTCCATATTAAGTTTATCGCATTTTAAGCATGTGTCCAGGTACGGTTTTTTAAACGAAAGGTCTTGACTTTTAAATACCCAGCTGTATATTGTTTCGGACACTGGATTTTCTGTAACTTCTTTATAAGCATTGTACATATCTGCCAAGCATAAATGTGGGGCTAAAAACTTTTTCTTAGTTTTAGATCTGCCATAGTGACTTTCAAACGCAGGGAACGACAAAATGTGACTTTTCACAGCTTCTAACCTCTCATCGCTGATTTTGTTGGCACTTGGCTGTCTTCCTCTGGGTGAATCAGGTACAAGACCTTCATTAATCTTAAGTTTTTCGGCAACGTTTTGCACAAACTTGTTAGTTTCATTAAATGTTTTAAGAAAACAACCCTTACAAGTTTGATAGGACTCAGTTTGCATTGTCAAATAATAGTAATTGGAAACTTGTCTGTTTATTGTTGCGTTAACTTTTTGTGTTTTTTTCTCTTGCAATTTAATTAAACTGGCAATAAATTGAACTCATTTTCCATACTCTCCTAAACTCCAGTAAATTTCAAACATTTTTTTCCTAAATTCTTCTGGTATTTTTACAGCACATTTCATCCTACAGTCTTCAAGCTGCTGAAATTCTCTTTCTTTAACTTGTTTCCCTTTATTTGTGTCATAATTCTGACCCAAATTTCTCCTTCTTTTTCTCTCTTCCCTGTCCTTTCTTCTCTCTTTTTCACTTTTCCGCAGCTTGCGTTTTCGTCCTTCTTTGACACCAACTCTACCCCAAAAAGAACCTTCTGGCTCTGAATCAGGTATAACTATGTTTTCTCTATTAGACCTCTGTACAATTCTTTCCGAATCAGAACTTTCTTCAGTATCAGGAACATAATCATCACTGCTGTCTGAACTATAGTCTATATAAAAGCATGGCAAGGAGTCTGCTAAGTTAAACAATATATCAAAGCAGGTCATGTATGCCTCATCGCGATCAGTGAAGAAATTATCTGCGCTTTCCCCAATTTCTGATGAATTTTCAATATTGTGGTGAATTAAATCATGTACAGTATGAAATTCTGCCTGAAAGTCTTTTGAGCAACCGGGCTTCGGGCTGTCTGGCTGTTTTCCAGGGCTTGGCTGAGTATGAAATTCTGCCTGAAAGTCTTTTGAGCAACCGGGCTTCGGGCTGTCTGGCTGTTTTCCAGGGCTTGGCTGAGTGTGAAATTCTGCATGAAAGTCTTTTGAGAAACCGGGCTTCGGGCTGTCTGGCTGTTTTTCAAGGTTTAGCTGAGTAAGGAATTCTGCCGGATAGTCTTTGGAGCAACCGGGCTTCGGGCTGTCCGGCTGTTTTTCAGGGCTTAGCTGAGTATCTTTTGTGAAAAAGTTGGTATTATTTATGTCATTTTCCTTGTCAAGAAGGTTGAGCATTCGATGAATACGATTTCTGCCGGCCATTCTACAAACAAAACGACAAATAAATAATAGTAGTTTATGTAACTGTTACGTAATAAGGGTCCTTAAAACATGAGTGTGGTTTTATGAAATGAGCCGCAGGCGAATTTCATAATAAGATCACACGAGTGTTTTAAGGCCTAATTACGTACAGTTGCATACACTGCTTTATCTACACTCATATTATATATATTAAATTAAGTGTTCGGAAACCATAGAATGACCGCCATTGTACCGTCATGGCCAACTCGATTGTGCCGGCGCTCGCGCGGGACCAATCGAGTTGGCCATGGCGCTAACATTATGTTATCAAATTCGATGTTCCAAATTTGAAACTCATTGCTTAACAATATTTGAGCATGCAACGTTAAAATTACGTTACTGCCGCAGATAAGAAACTTATCATAGTTAAATCGTTTGTTGTAATGCTTGTCATTGTCTACGGTTTTTGAACGCATTTTAGAGTACTTACAGTATGAGTGTAGATAAAATAATATTTACACATACACACAATACCTATGAAAATACGATTAAAACCAGTTTGCGTTTCGGCACTCCCCGGTCCTTGTCCACAAGACTCATTATCTACATAGAGAGTACAAAATGATGTAACAAAAAAAAGAAATACCTATTAATCTACTATTTTGACTTCAGTAACGTGTGTATTTTTTTAAATGATTTGTAATGCTATTATTGAGAAATGCCTAATCGCAAACCTTAATCGGCAATCGCACTGCAAGTACTTTTTAAAATATGTTAATAATGATACCCCACTCGAAATTATTTGACGAAAAATTATAGTCACGGTAGGTTTTTATTGTTAAAACAAACCAATATGGCGCAGACTAAGATTATTGCCAAACGACTAAAGTGTATTTGTCCATTAAATAAGTATTACTGTTTAATCATACTACGTCAAATTAATCCATTTTAGTTTTATTTATTCAAACATTACTCAATATAAGTCAAAACTTGCTTGGTGTAAAAGGGTATAAGTAAATATAAATCCTTAAAGTGTAGACATAACCTGTCGGATAATATCTTAAAACTAGGTGAAAAGGGATACAACTCACCCGTCGCCGTCGTCGTCATTTGCGGTCCGCGAACAATGTAAGCACGTCCTTCTCTCATCACTACGCAAAGGCGACTGAGCGCTCCGCTGGTGTGCGCGGGGGCATCGCATTTACACTTGTATCGTTTTACACGTAATTTTTGTAACCTATGGCGGTATAAGTCGACTTGCGCAAGCAACTGTCAAAATTAAGGCGTAAATACGGATTTAAGTTGACTTGGTTCTCTTAGTAATGTCATGTTATTAGTGTAACCCGATATAAGTAGACATCGATCCTTAAGCACTAAGCATTCCTAAAACAAATAAGTGTAGTTATATCGTTAAACACAAAGAACATACGAAATCGTAAGATGTAACCTTACTCATACCATTTGTCACGAAATAATAATATGCTTTTATTGTTTATAAGAATATATGTCAATATGTACCCATCGCGTCATGGTCATTTGTGTCAGTTATACCCTTTAACACGAACGTAACTTTGTTAATTTACAAGATAACTTAGATCCGTTTACACCAATCGACGCGAATTATTTTTTGAATTTTTTTGGTATATATAACTCAAATTGGCCAAAATCAGACTTATACCCTTTTTCACTAGGGGCACAGAAATATTTCTTAAGAGCGGGTAAAGGTAAATTTAAAGCATCGACGGGTTGCATGTTATAAATATGAACACCTTGACCAAAAAATTACAAATTATTTCAATACCAACTTTCAACATACAAACTTTCAACCCCCTTTTCACCCCTTCCAGGGTTGATTTTCGGGATGAAAACTGTTCATTGTCCTTTCCCGGGACTCAAACTATCTCTACACAAAATTTCATCATTATCCGTTCAGCCGTTAACTAATTAAAAATACTTGGAACGTGTTCTGTTATCGATTCTAAGTATCTCCAGCCAACTTTTTTTCGAATATATTCCATGAACAGACTTTCGACCCTCTTCAGCTTTATTATATGTATAGATAGTTTTTATTGAAAGTACCTTTCAGGCGTCACTTCCATTATTTTTTTCAAATTTTTTGGACCTACGGTTCTAAAGTAAGATGGGGGGGGGGGGGGGGGTTCGAAGAAGAAACTATCCTTTGTTATTTCTCGAGACTCATACTATCTCTATACCAATTTTCATCTAAATCAGTTCAGCGGTAAAAAAATCCTCATACCACCTTCCAACCCCCTTTTCACCCCCACAAGGGTTTGAAAACTATCCTATGACGTTTCTCGAGACTCAAATTATCTCCATACTCATTTCTGTCTAAATCGTTTCAGCGGTTAAAAATTCTCCATACAAACTTTCAACCCCATTTTCACCCCCACCAGGGTTGATTTTCGGGATTAAAACTATATATTATCCTTTCCCAGGACTCAAACTATATCTATCCAAAATTTCATCAAAATCCGTTCAGCCGTTTTCACGTGATGCGCGGTCAAATAAACAGACAAACAGATAAACAGACAAACAGATAAACAGACAAAAATTCTAAAAATTGTTGGAACGTGTTCTGTTATCGATTCTAAGTATCCCCAGACAACTTTTTTTCGATTATCTTCCATGTACACTTTCGACCCTCTTCAGCTTTATTATATGTATAGATGGGCAGTTAAAGAAAATATGATCTACATTACCGACCTCCTTCCCGCATTCACACATGGGAGTCTCTTTTTTTTTGAATTGATGCATCTGCTCTGCCGAGCATACGCGACCTAACCTGAGTCTTATTATGGTACTTGTGTCTTTTAGAAAGGGATCTATTTAAAAAAAACCATGGTCTTGATGGGATAGATGGTTGTATCTCAGAGTAAAAATATTTCTTGGAACGGGACCAACGAGTAGACCATTTTCTCTTCAAATAGTTAATGGGAATGTTAAGGGCATCTGGTGAGTAAATTTTGAAGAAGGAATCGTCCCCATCCGGGACTGCCTCTTTGGCTAATTGGTCCACTTTTTCGTTACCGAGAATGCCCGAGTGGATGGGAATCCAATCAAAAACTACATCGAGACCCTCGATGTGATATTTATAAGTTAAGTGTTTTAGCTGACAGGTAAGGAAGTTACGAGTATAATTCTTTAAAGGACGGAGTGAGAGGGACTGAAGAGCGCTAAGACAGTCTGAACAAACAACTGATTTGGTTAGTTTATGGGCAGAAATGTATTCCAATGTTTTTAGGAGGGCCAGGCATTCACCGGTAAATACCGATGATTCCGGAGGGAGTTTAAATTTCACCAAGATACGAGAGTTCGCGAGGAGAAAAGCTGCTCCTACACATACATGCTCCGCAAGTTTAGAGGCATCTGTGAAGAAAAGTCGGTATGCAGGGAAATTACAGTGAACAAATTTAGAAAAAATTGAGTTAGCCGATGGAGATCCTTTATCAATGCCTATATTGGTTATTATCTTAGGGGAATAGATGAGGGCTTCGAAAGGGATAGAATACATAGGAAGGGAAGAAGATTTCATGATCGGCGATTTAAGCGACGCAAGCCTCTCCAAACTGTTAACAAGTTTCAGTTTCTCCTTGTTGCGCCAGTACGCTTCAGTTGTTCCGTATAATTGTAAAAGACGGAGCTTTGGGAGAAGAGGGTGAGATGAGAGAGAAGCAATACCAAAAAGAAATCGATCAGCCAGAAGTTGTCGCCTTAAATTCAAAGGGGGGTCAACACATTCGACTTGAATGGCTCTATTAGGAGATGGTCTCATAGCGCCTGTGACTATTCTAAGAGCCTTCGTTTGAATACGTTCTAAAACTGTAAGAGCTGCCATATTACAGGGCTCAAAAATGAACGTGCCAAAGTCAAGCTAGCTTCGAATGAAATCATTGTAGAGAAGTTTTTGGGAGTAGGGATGAGCCCCCCACCACACACCCGAGAGAGATTTTAACATATTTATGTTTCGTTCACATTTTCTAGCAATGTACGAGAGGTGCTCTTTTCCCACGAATCTACGGTCAAAAATAACACCAAGGAATTTTACAGAGTCCAACATGGGAATTGGTACTTTATTAAATACAATGCGACATTCGGGTCGATTGAGACTCCTAGAAAGGATAATGGCTGAACTTTTAGAAGATGACAGAGAGAGACCATGTATGTTTAACCACGAACCAAGGGTAGAAAGGGCTCCATTTACCATATCAGCTGCGCGGAATGGGCTTTTGTCTGAGCAATAAAGAGCAACATCATCTGCGTACTGTAACGTTCTGCATGCCCAATTTACGGATTTATCCAAGTCCAATGAATAAATATTAAAAAGGATCGGACTTAATACTGAGCCTTGGGGGAGACCCTTCCAAGTGTGTCGGGAAGCCTGTACTTCGCCAAGCCATCGCACATGAATGATTCTAGACATCAGAAGATTAGAGATAAAGTTAACAACCTTAGGCGAGATACTCAGCTGAGACATTTTGTCTCTGAGCACTGAAAGGAGAACATTATCATAGGCTGCCGAAATGTCCAGAAAAACTGCTGCTATAGACTCACCCCTGGAGAAAGCCAAGCGAATATCAGTTGAGAGAATGGCATGACTATCAGTTATACTCTTCCCCTTCCTAAATCCAAACTGAAGTCTCGGGAGGATGCCACGGCTCTCCAGATACCAATCCAGGCGGTTTTTTAACAAGTGCTCCATAACTTTGCAGAGAGTGGAAGAGAGAGCGATGGGACGGTACGAAGAGCCAACGTTGGAATCCTTACCTGGCTTGAAGATTGGAATTACAAATTGCTCCTTCCAAGAGCTCAGGACCAATCCAGAATCGAAAAAAGCATTTAACAAATTTAGATAGTATGTGACGGTTACTGAGTTGGCTCTGGCCAAAAAGGAGTAAGCTATACCATCAGGACCTGGCGAAGAATCAGAGAGAGAATCTAGGACGCAGCGAAATTCAGAGAGTTGGAAGGGGGATGAGAGGAAGTCATTGTTATCAGCGTATTCAGTAAAATAAGAGGGAAGCTCGCTTTGGTTAGGCACATAAGGAGGAGAAAGTTTATCTGAAAAGTCGGTCAACCATGGAGGAGAGTGAGAAGATGATGAAGGAGGGGAAGACGAAGAAAAGGCATAACGAAAAGATTTTATATTACGCCAAACTACAGAGGGATGAGTTGCGGGAGATATAGATTCGCAGAATTTTGTCCAACCATCTCGCTTTTTAGAAAGTAAAGTTTTTTTTGTTTTAGCTTGAACTTTTTTTAGAGCTAAGAAGCTTTTCATGGACATTTCTGAGGAGAAATCTCTTTCGGCTGCTTTCCTGTTCTTGACCACGGAGGTGCATTCAGAATCCCACCAAGGGAGGGAAGGGCGACGGTTAAAAGAGGAGTTTTTTAAAGGGATAGCTGTTTCCGCTGAAAACAATAGAGTCTGGCAAAACTGGTCATAACATTGAAGGCAGTTGATTGAGGAAACAGGTGGTAAAGTTTGAATTTTTGTATCTGCAGTAAGGCAGAAAAGGGGCCAGTCAGCCTTCGAGATTTTTTAAACTTTTGAAGGGGAGGGGGGGCCGAGCGAGGTTTGAAACCGGAAGAGTAAGAGATGATGATAGGAAGGTGATCACTACCGTAGCTGTAAGGCAGGACGTCCCAAGAGAGTAGAGCAGCAAGAGAAGGAGAACAGATGGAAAGGTCAACTGCAGAAGGGTTCTGAGAAGGGGCAGTGCGACGGGTAGGCCTGCCATTATTTAACACACACAAATTTAAGGAATCCATTTGCTCAAGCATTTTTCGACCTGCGGGATTATTATCATGGGAGCCCCATAAAGTGTGGTGGCAGTTAAAGTCTCCCAGAATTAAATAAGGGCCAGGTAGGTTTTCTACATAGGACCAGAAGTCTTTAATAATTCTGGGAGAGGGATGAGGGATGTAAGCGGAAACGACTGTATAATTTCAAATTTTACAAGCAAGTATGTAAAAAGAAGGATGAAAGGATGTTTTAATTACGGTATTGTCTATGTTTTTTCTAATAAGAAGGGCACAACCAGCGTACCCTGTGGGATTATCTTGTCTCAAGCAAGTAAAATTGGGACAGTTAAAATAACAATCCGGTTTTAGCCAAGTTTCAGAAATCGCAAGACATATAGGATTATATTTTTGGATGACATACAGGAGATCAGCCTCATTATGGCTGATGCTCCTGATGTTCCATTGGATGAATTTGAGGTCCATATTCATAAGGCCCCGGAATGGGGCCACCAGAGAAGGGTGGGGATAATGTCGATAGATTAGTGGCAACGTTGGACGGTAAGTTGACAGCATGCTGCTGAAGAGTTGATACAAGGGATGAAATGACAGAGTTAAGCATGGGTAACAAATTATACAGGGAAATCATCTGAGAGTGTGCAGAAGGAACTGCGGAGGGGTTAGGGGCAATAGGGTTCCTAAACATAACACCATTGGCAGGAGGAGGAGCATTATAGTCGGCAATGAGAGCATTATGAGCTTGTTGGTCGTAGCCGTAAGGGTTTGACGGAGCAGGGGTTTTTTTTGTGATGAAAACAGTTTTTTTGTAAGATTGAGACTGAGTTGCTTCACTATAAGACTTGCGGGCTTTAGGAACCTTTTCGGCCTCCTGGTAGGAGATGCTTTCATCCCCCATAATCCTTTTAATGTGCTGTTGTCTAGAGTACTCTGTACAATTTTTGTCTGTCGCCTTATGTTGACCGGAACAGTTGAGACAAGTGGGAGTAGCCGAACATTCATTACCTTCGTGTGGTTAGGAACAGTTGAAGCACCGAGGGCAGGAGAGGCATTGAGCTCTAACATGGCCAAATCTACAGCATTTGTAACATTGGATAGTTGGATAATAAGTATGGCATTACTTCCAATGCACAGTTGAACAAGAAGACCTTATCGGGGAGGGTTTGACCGTCAAATGTCAACACCACCGTCTCTGATGGGGCCCATTGGGGGGTAGAGTTGTCTTGGTTCTTTTTCTTATAATTAAGACGTCTCGCCTTTACAACCTTGCCACTACCATAAGGTGTGGAAATTAGACTTGGTAGGTTCTCATTGGTAAATTCTTTAGGAATATTTCTAGCGATTCCAGTTTTAGGTATGTGGTAAGAAGGAATAAATTTTTTGCAGTCTTTAATAGCCGGGGAATTTGACATAAACTTATTTATTGGCGCCAGCTGCGGACAAAAATTCGACACAAAGCCTATTCCTTCCTATCTTTTTTATGCCACCATCCTTTATATTTGACACACCGTGTAAATAGAAGCTGTCCAAATTTAACCGAGTGTAGGTATGTGCCAGAGTCGGCTTCCGTGGTTTCTCGAGATACATGAACTATAAAAGGTCCCTTATCCGTGACCAAGTACTCATTTCGGGTTTGAAATTGGGAGGGGGGGGGGGGGGGGGTGAGATTAATTCCTTAATTCCTTGAGAATTTGATTGAGAAGCTGGACTGTTATTGTTATTAACATTGGTGTTCAGGGATTCCTGAGGAGGATAAGGAGACTGATTCATTGGAGGAATTTCACTTTGTGAAAGAGGGGGTACTTTATCAAACGACATGGCAGATGCAGCAGCAACATGAGCAGAAGGCGGGAAAAAGGACGGTAAATATTGCTCCGTACGGGGAATCTTGTTCCCATCATCCTGGTTATTAAAGTTTGAGTCAATATCCGCTACAGAGGCAATTTCTCTTTTCTTTGCAGTTTTGTTGATTCTATTAGTATCTGTATTTAGAACAAAGTCAGAATTGTTAGTTGGAGTGGGACTAAGAATTTGACCCAGGGAAACCGATGACGGGGAATCTTCAACTTCCATATGACATGCTGGTGATGGAGGAAGTTCAAAACTGTCAAGTGATCCCGGAATCCCGGGATCAAATTGATCTGACTCCATTCTGGAGAGACTTGGAGAAGGGGGCACCTAGCTCACATGTGAGTAGTTGCCTCCTTCTCCTGTTTACGTATATACTTACAATACGAACACAAAAACGTACACAGAACGACACAAAGGGACAAAATCACAAACAAATTCGGGTATCACACTTGAAAAGACTAAGGATTTAGCACTATAACGTATGAAAACAATTCCGCGCACGTGCACCACTCAAACGCCCGAAGCAGAATCCTCTAGTTTATGGTCAAATAAAAATTAAAAAGTTACGGAAATTGCAGGCTCGAATTCGCGACATAAATGTTGCATACAAATTCCATTTTTGTCGAGGTACAAACTTTTTAAAACATTCAAAGTTCAACAGCCATACAAAAATAAAGGCGAAGGTCCTAAACAGCCAAAACACAACATCGGTATTTGTTATTTATAATGTTGGTACCACGACTTTTTAGTTATCTCAAATAGCTTACGGTAAATTCAGAAGAAAAATACACTTCAAACTTTTTAATAAAAAGATATAACAAGCGAACATAGAAAATTGTAGTTTCGAATAAATCTGTCTCTTTCACTGAAAATGAGAAGCGATGGAGATAGAGATAATTATAGGATTCGAATAAATCTATCTCTTTCACTCAAAATGAGAAGCGATGGAGATAGAGGTAATTATAGGATTCGAATCGAAATTCGATGCTCGCGGTAGTGGTCATTCTTTTAACTTAGAAGTTATCCTGAATATATTATTTATGTCAATATTGTTTGTTGTTCATCAACGTTGGCTGTTTTGCATTATTTTTGAATAAAGCACTATATTGAACTCGACGCGAAGGGCCATTGCTGGCTTCGTATTAAATTAAACGGACTCCTAAAGTCGTCCATTTAAACGTAATACTCAGTCATCAATGTGCTACTTCACCTCGACAATACTGTACTCATAATAGGTTAAAAATATTATTTGTTAGTTTTTAGTTTATTTTTTGTGTCGGGGGTTATTTATTTTTTTTTTACTACGACGGTGGCAAACATGCATACGGCCCGCCTGATACTAAGCAGCTACTACAGCCTATGGATGCCTGCAACCCCAGAGGTGTCACATGCGCGTTGCCGACCCTTTACAAAAAGGAGGATTCACTGTGTTGATGGCTAAAGGAACAAGAGGCTCCCTCACCGTCAACACACTGGACCCTCTTTGAGCTCTTTGGCAACCTTACTCACCAGCAGGAACACAACTCTATGAGTAAGGTCTAGTGCTATTTGGCTGTGGTTTTCTGTAAGGTGGAGGTACTTCCCCAGTCGGGCTCTGCTCCAGATTTGAGCGAGATGACATTCGCTATGCTGTGCCCTACCACACATAGCGAGATGACATTCGCAGTACCCATACCTCTCTTTTGGACGTAGTTTAAGGACATACACGGGTCCTTATTGGAATTAGATATGGTTTCCTTATATGTTATAGCTTATATGTTTTCCTTCACCGAAAAGCGGCTGGTAAATATCAACTGATAAATAAATAAATAAATAAACTCTACTCTATATATTTATATTCATATTCATTTATTCATGCTTTTATGTTACATATTAAAATACATGTCACATATTACCCTGTAAGGGCATGGCAGAAACTTACAAACTAGAGCTTAACTATTAACATATCCTATTTACAATATTTACAGAATTATATATATACAAATAAATAATAATGTGTGTGTGTGTCCTGGGTATGTCCTTAAACTACGCCAGCACGCTTGGCCCTATGCTATTTACAATAATGGTTAATGATCTGCCGGAAGTGGTTCATACTGCAGGTTGTTTGTTATTTGCGGATGACTTGAAGCTCTTTCTGGGAGTGCGAAACGCCCTTGATCAGGAGGCCTTTCAGCGGGATATTGACTCGGTGACCGAATGGAGTGAATTGAATGGTCTGCATTTTAACACTTCAAAATGTAAAATCATAACATTTGCTAGAATTCGGTCACTATGTATGTGTTGGACCCGGGGTATGTCCTTAAACTACGTCCGGACCTGGGTATGTCCTTAAACTACGCCAAAAAGAGAGGTATGGGTACTACGAATGACATCTCGCTAAGTGTGGTAGGGCACGTTCAGCGAATGTCATCGCTCAAATCTGGAGCAGAGCCCGACTGGGGAAGTACCTCCACCTTACAGAAAACCACAGCCAAATAGCACTAGACCCTACTCATAGTGTTGTGTTCCTGCTGGTGAGTAAGGTTGCCAAAGAGCTCAAAGAGGACCCAGTGTGTTGACGATGACGGACCTTCTTGTTCCTTTAGTCGTCAACACAGTGAATCCTCCTTTTTGTAAAGGGTCGGCAACGCGCATGTGACTCCTTTGGAGTTGCAGGCGTCCATAGGTTACGGTAGCTGCTTACCATCAGGCAGGCCGTATGCTTGTTTGCCACCGTCGTGGTATAAAAAAAAAAAAAAATAATTTATACTAAACAATGTCAATTAAATATCTTGGTCTTTGAAAAAATCATCTATGTCATAATAGCATGTTTCTAGTAATGTCTGTATCAATTGTTTTAAAAATTTGTCGATATTTTTTTCTGCTTTTAAATTTTCACTTAACTTATTATCTAAATATATAAAAGAAAGTGGTGTTAGTAAGACCGTTTATAACTCGAGAACGGCTAAACCGATTTAGATGATTTCGGATTAGTTTGAATGGTCACAGCCCTGGTTAACAGAATAAGTATTAAAAAGTTACAAAACCCTTGATTTCAAAGAACAAATATGACCTTAATTAAAAGCCGGCCATGTCGGCCATTTTGTTTATTGACATTGATATGACAAGCCTGTTCGAGCTCAATATTTAAAAGTGGGTAGCAGCTCAATATTTAAATGAGGGTAGTTATAAAATTGAGTTGAAGCATTCGTAACATTGGCATGACGAGTCTGTTCAAGATCAATACATAAACGCCGGTAGCCGAGTTGTATTACCATTTTCAAATAAACTTTTATTTTATTTTTGTGTTTGACTGTTTGTTGTCATTGTCTGTCATCATTTAATGGTGAATTGTAATAATGTTTACAAGTCGTCATATTTGTGTTGTGCCTTCGCAATCAAAGAAAAGTCTATTGCAATATTTTGAAAATCGACTATGTCAACTCTAGATAAAGCGTCAGCAACGACGTTGTCCTTTCGCTGTATACAGCCTTGGCCAGAAGTATTGAGCATAGCAGTTTTTTGTTTACAGTTTTGATGTTAAGTATTATTTCCCAATAATAACAATGTACGGTGACGTAAAATGTTACATTTCATTTATATATCTAGAAAACTTCACTTAATAACAATTTCAAGGTAAATATAAAACATGAAAACTTAAGGTCACAAAAATGCGACTTTAGGTCGGTGGGATAAATTACAAATATTCTATGCAGTTACTACTAACTTCAACAAAACATGCCTGTTCAGTTTGAATTAAAAATATAGAAACGCTGGACTAAAGCTTCGAGTTTTGTATGAAAATCGCAAGGGTGCTCAACACTTCTGGCCAAGGCTGTATGTCTTATGTCCGTAGACAATCTTTTATATTATATATATAAAAGAAAGTCGTGTTAGTTACACTATTTATAACACAAGAACGGCTGAACCAATTTGGCTGAAAATTGGTGGGGCGGTAGCTTAGAACAAGAAGACGGACATAGGATACTTTTTATCCCATTCCCGCGAAACGTGACATAAAACGTGGTATAACAAAACGCTATATACCATTTATAACTCAAGAACGGCTGAACCGATTTTCATGATCTTTGATTTTTAACCGACATCAAGATTTCATAAGAGGATGTTCTCAATTCGGCGTGTATGTTTTTTTTTTAGTTTATATACATATTACAGATTGGTCCCGTTTTTGTCAATACGCAGTTCAGATGATGGGATCCATGAGGAATCGAGGGAACTCCTCAAACTTTAAAGGCATACATATACATATTTTTATCAAGAAATCCATCATTTTCATTCAAAACAGTGAATCATTTCAAGAATTATTTATTTATTTTCTAAAGCTGTTTAATTATTAATTGTACCATCTTTTATAGTTTCATATTTGTGTATTAAAATATAATCCTATCAAAAACATAAATGTGAAAGGCTGCCAAGTTCGATACTATGGGAATGCTTCGCCTATAAAAGAAGTGAGATCTGAATAAGTACCAAGTTCCATAAAAATACCTCAAATCATAAATAGTTATAGGAATGCACACTTGATTTCCAGCAGTTTTAAGGTACATTTTGAATAAGTATCACGTTACATAGAAATACCTAAAATTATAATAGTCAGAGAAACGCACACCGGTTTTTTCAGCAGTTTCCTGATAACATTTATTATTTTCAGTACTTTTTAATGATGTTACTTGGCAAGTTTTCACACACCACACACCTTTTCAATGCAATGAATCGACACCTTTGGACTGCAATGTGTCAAGTATATAATTTTCTATTAAAACTTGCCAAGTTACATCATTAAAAAGTACTGAAAATAATAAATGTTATCAGGAAACTGCTAAAAAAACCGGTGGGCGTTTCTCTGACTATTATAATTTTAGGTATTTCTATGTAACGTGATACTTATTCAAAATGTACCTTAAAAACTGCTGGAAATCAAGTGTGCATTCCTATAACTATTTATGATTTGAGGTATTTTTATGGAACTTGGTACTTATTCAGATCTCACTTCTTTTATAGGCGAAGCATTCCCATAGTATCGAACTTGGCAGCCTTTCACATTTATGTTTTTGATAGGATTTCATTTATTTTTGTTAGGTGTAGGTTCTTTATTATTTTTTTATCACTTTTGCTTTAGGAAATGTCTCATTCCACTTAGGCATGTACTTTATAATATAACCCTTTATACTAAGCGTCTAATTCTATTTTACTATTTATTTATAGGTGATTTTTACAAATAGACTGGCTCCCTACACCTATAAAATGTACCTACTTACATATAATTACATACATCAATAACGTACTTTATTCTGTTTGTAAGTACGCTACCTACATAGATAATTAATAACTTGGTAATACCTACCTACCAGTAGGTATTATAATTGGTGGCCTATTATGTAGCCCTAGAAGTGCACCATCCCATCTCATCCCGTGGCGTATCGGAGGGTGAGATGGGCAGTAGTATATATAATTCCATCTTAGAGTATATATGATTTCCATGTTCTTGAATCTGCGGTTTTATTAGTTGTAAAATTAGAAATTATTTAGACTATGCGAGAAAAAATTGTCTTTTCATTTTTGTTTGACTGATTTAGCGCACCTAGTGTACCTAGTGACCTGCTTTGCACTTCGTAAATCGTGGGTTCGGTTCCCGCAATAGACACACACAGAGTGGTGAACAATTTTATTGTTCTTGTCTTTAAGACAAACATGTATTGTCTTAAATTGGTATGTATCTAAATTTAAATAAGTATTATCTCATTTCCACTCCATACCTACTTATAGTAGAACAAAATTACACATTCGTTGTTTTCGAAACTGACTTACACTTGGCCGTTTTCAGATTTTTACTTTATTTCGACCTAAAGACAAACTTTTGAGCCAAATTTCAGGTCGGTACGACCATTGGAAGATAGACCCATTTAGTTCATTATGACTTCATAGTAGAACAAAGTTACACCTTCGCTATTTTTAAAACTGACTCACACTTGGCCGTTTTCAGATTTTTCCCTTTACTTTGACCTTAAGACCTATCTCCATGCCAAATTTCAAGTCAGTACGACCATTGGAAGTGGTCTAGGTTTTTGATGAGTGAGTGAGTCAGTGAGTGAGTGTATAGTAAAAATAGCGATTTTCTGACGTCAATATCTCAAGAACTACTATAT
This sequence comes from Pammene aurita, assembly GCA_947086415.1. Taxonomy (NCBI): domain Eukaryota; kingdom Metazoa; phylum Arthropoda; class Insecta; order Lepidoptera; family Tortricidae; genus Pammene; species Pammene aurita. The sequence goes on from OX352310.1 coordinate 3,050,200, forward strand.
GTAGAATAATGAAATTTTGTATTCTAGACAATTAAGGGGATGTCAACAGACACTCGAAATTTCATATGCGTAGATAAAATATGTTTTGAGTTATAGGGTGGTCGAAATTGCCCCGAAATGGTTCGTGTAATATAACCCACGGCCGGTGTGTCGCTTTTTTTTGCTCGAACTTGGCGGACACACTGCCGTGTGTCTAGATAGGGTAGAAACTAGAAGCCGATAAAAAATTTTTACCCCTACTTCATGTGAACCTTACCCAAAAAAAAATGTTAACTTCAGTTTTTATTTCACCATTTTTTCAAGAAGATCATTTGAAGAAGTAGATCTGCTGATGATGATCAGAATGGAAATCTTCAACGATACATAGTTCACGTTTGGCGATTTGTCCTCTTCGCTGTGTTTGTTAAGCAAGTTTGATTGTCAGGACAAATTTTCGCAACCTCAAGTTCTGATTATGCGATCCATGAGGAATCGAGGGAACTCCTCAAATCTTAAGGGCGTACACATACTGATTTTTGTATTTTTTTCAACAAATCAAGATTTTCATTCAAAAGAGTGACATTTGATAAAGTGGAACTGCTGATGATGATCAGAACGGAACTCTTCAACGACGCATAGTTCACGTTTGGCGATTTGTCCTCTTCGCTGTGTTTGTTAAGCAAGTTATTTCATTGTATGGAGTCTAAGAGTACACCATCTACATAATAATCTTTCACCAGCTTTCCCCATTGAAGTCGGGTTTTTTTTTCTTAAAAAATATTTGGATGTACATATCTCCACCCCGAATAACAGAATAACTATTAAAATATTGGAGAAACTAAAAAGAAAATGGAACATAATCTATGGAAGTAGGGTTACCAGGCCCAAAAATGAAAAAGCCGCTTAATTTAGCCGGACATTTGATCCCAAAAGCCGGACATGCCTTTTTTGCATACGCTACGCTGGTCTTTCGAATCGTGCCACTGACGTGACTGGCGCGTAGCGTAAGTCAGACAGAAGCCTAACAAAAGCCGGACAGGCCGGACGAGGAATTATTTGGCCGGACACACTGGTAAAAAGCCAAACATGTCCGGCTAACACCTGGCAACAATATAGGGAAGTTAAGAAAGTGTAAGTCCGTTAATAGGAGTGGATGAAGACAATGGGAGGAGGTGGAGACGATGAGACTGACGTAGTGTAAGAGTCAGTGGGAATGGAGTCGATGGGATGGGAGTGAAGTAGGAGTCGGTGGGAGAAGGGTGGTGGAAGAGAGTGAGAGAAGGGTGGACAAGAGTGGGAGATGGTTGGACAACAGTGGGAGAGTGGTGGGAGACGGTAGGACTGGCGTAGGAGTGAACTTGAGGTCGACGGGAGTCTGTGGAAGTTGGCGGTACGAAGTTCGCTTAAACTATGTAATTTTATACTAGACCCCATCACTCTTACTAAATTGTTTCTGAACCTAGGCTCATAACGCCGGGTCTGATCTAGAACAGTCCTATATAGATGAGGGTTTTTTCTTATAAATTTACACACCTCGAAAATGTATATACAAACCAGTGTTAATATTTTAAATTTTTTAAAGTACGGATAAGTTAGCGTCTTCTTCAATTCAAGGGATTGGGTTGCCAAGCGAACCCCAGGCTCCTAATGTCTTCTTTTACGTAAATAGTAAACAGGGCATACAATTCGCCAGCCAATACATCGGTTATCGTTGCTTGTAGGGATTGGATGGGATATTGACGACCGTTTAACAATTTGATCTACACCTACATCATAAATTCTCTATTTTGCGTTCGGAAACCCTATGTAATTACCACCTTTATTGCAACCAGTAATGTAACATCAGTGTATTCTCTGTGCTAGTGTTGTAAAAATGTATGAAAATTCATAATAACCACATCGATTTTGGTAACGTATTGAAAATCCAGCCCTCCTCCCCGACCGCGGTTATCCTCCTCCCCGACCGTTCGCACAATCCAGTTGGCCATGGCGGTGAAATGGCGGTCATTCTAATGGTTTCCGAACACTTCATTTAGGATTTATAATATGTGTGTAGATAAAGCAGTGTATGCAATTAGGTATTACGTATATAATTAGGCCTTAAAACACCCGTGTGTTTCATAAAACCGCACTCATTTTAAGGATCCTTATTACGTAACAGTTACATAATAGTAGTTTATGTAACTGTTACGTTTTAAGGCCTAATTACGTACAGTTGCATACACTGCTTTATCTACACTCATATTATTTATTCTAAATTCCGTATTCGGAAACCATAGAATGGCCGCCATTGCACCGCCATGGCCAACTCGATTGTGTCGGCGGTCGCGCGGGAGCGTGCAGGTGTACATTATGTTATCAAAACTCATAACACATCAATATGTGAGCTTGTAAAGTAATTTTAACATTACATGCTCAAATGTGACATTGTCATGGTAAAGGTAATATATTGTCGGTATTGAGTTATTGATACCTCCTTATAGTTCAAAACATTCTCCTTCATATGCAAAAAGAACGAGATCGCTATGTTGAGTATTTTTATTTTTAATATTTTTTTGAAGTTTCAACATATCTTTGTACTGTTTTGAGATATTCGAGTTTAAAGTTTGAAAGCCTAAAAAACCTAGTTATAGGTTGAAGTTATGGAGATAGCGGTTTTAAAATGTTCCACATACATTATATTACTCGACAAATCATATGTTGTCTCTAACATTTTACATTTTATAGAAATAATACAATAATATTGCACGTAGGGTGTAGAGTCAAGAATCAAAAATAAAATATTTTATATAACTCAAAATCGACAGATTTTCAGCTGGCTTATGTTGATTTCTGAATAAGATGTAGGTAAGGTTTATAATAAAAATAATGAAACAACCATATTTCAAGGCATATTTTTTTTAAATAATAAAACAAAAAAAAACCAACACTTACATAAAAAATACACAAAATCAACAGTATAATTTTTAATTCTCATAGTTTACGTTAATTTAGGAACAAAACTAACGATCAAGTGTAATTAAACACAAAAGTAATGTAGTTTTATATCAAAAAAGTGACTTCAAAGTTTAGACTTTTAACATGATTTTTTGTATGTAAAGTGATCTTGGGTACCACATTGTCGCTATTCATAAGTTTAGAGAAATAAGAATTCTACTTCCATTATTTAACATAGTATTCGCACTATAAGTGCATATATCTAATACAAATATTATTATGAATCAATAACATAACTTATTTTATAAAATAACAGTGTTTTCGTCAGCTTTACTAATTTAGATCAGGTTTGTTAGTTTAACATTCCTTAGGGTCCCACATTGTCGCCTTATGACTTATGAGATCAAACTAATTATAAGACTTATTATAATAAAACTATTACTTACAAAAGTAATAATTTGCATTTAACATCATTATGAAAATGATTTACACTACTCAACCTCGCACCTAGGGGTACGTAAGTGCTGACGCCAAGTCATTTAAATTCTTACGTCTGATTAAGAGATTGGTGACTTTGTACGAGTATTAACTGGTTATTTATACGGTTGTCCCTCAGAAGCTTGTTAAATATAAGTCAACTATATTTTCTGTTAAAAAGTTTTCATTTATCACTAACTTATATCCCTCCCCTTATTTATATTTAAGTTTCTGTTATGTAATTAAATCAGTATTTAAAGCATCTGCCAGGCACCCGGATTATTAAAATTGATAGTATGGCACACTAACTAGAGAAATTTTCATCTTTCTTCTATCTAAATATATAAAAGAAGAAACTAACTGACTGACTGACTGACTGACTGACATATCAACGCACAGCCCAAACCGCTGGTTCTAGAGATTCCAAATTTGGCACGTAGGTTCCTCATAAGGTCTAGGGGTGCACTAAGAAAGGATTTTTCAAAATTCACCCCCTAAGGGGGTAAAATGGGGGTCCAAAGTTTGTATGGCGAATCAAGATTTGTAAGATTATTTTATTCGAAACTTCACAGGAGTATTCCTAACGATAAATGAGTAAACACGTGTTTCAGGTTTTTTTGAAAATTCAACCCCTGAAAGGGGAAAATGTGGTCACAAAGTCTGAAAATCAACATGGGTATCGTATCCTCTTTGAGTACTTATAGTACGCGGGCGAAGCCGCGGGAAAAGGCTAGTATAAATATAAAAGAAGAAACTGACTGACTGACTGACTGACATATCAACGCCCAGCCCAAACCGCTGGTTCTAGAGACTCCAAATTTGGCACGTAGGTTTCTTATAGGGTCTAGGGGTGCACTAAGAAAGGATTTTTCAAAATTCACCACCTAAGGGGGTAAAATGGGGGTCCAAAGTTTGTATGGCGAATCAAGATTTGTTAGACCATTTTATTCGAAACTTCACAGGAGTATTCCTAACGATAAAAGAGTAAACACGTGTTTCAGGTTTTTTGAAAATTCAACCCCTAAAAGGGGGAAATGTGGTCACAAAGTCTGAAAATCAACATGGGTATCGTATCCTATTTGAGTACTTATAGTACGCGGGCGAAGCCGCGGGAAAAGGCTAGTTTCTCTATATTATAGCAAACCTATTTCCGTTGCTCTGCGGCTAGAGCAACGCGTACGAGCAGCATATTCGTGGCGTATTAAGACGGTCTGGACGCAACGCACTTTAAAATTGTAAATAATTTTATTATCCTTTGTGATCTATTTATTTATTTTTTACAATCCAATTGAATAAACTAACATAATATGAATTTTGTTAATATATTTTGTATCTACATGATTGATTTAGGCCAGATTAAAATAGAGAGTTTTGCTTTGTCTTAATGATTATTGCTTATTGACCACTATTGTTAAAAGGGTAACATAACATAAAGCTAAGTGAACGTAACAGGCAGCTGAGTTACGAACTGTCAAGCAAATGGCTGAGAGAAAACTGAGATTTAGACAACACGTGTTACTACATTTGACTGTGATTTTTTCCTACTTACAGTTGAAACGTTTAACTTTTTATCAATACACCGTATTATTTTAAGTGTGTAGAAGCTATTTTTAATTAAAACCAATTTTCACTATTTTCGAGTTGATTAAAAAATCAGTGATATCTCGGAATCCATAAGCGACAAAGTGGTACCCTAACCATGATAACGTCACAAATATTGATACGTTATGAGTTTTGATAACATAATGGTCTAAGAGCTGGCCACGTCAGATATGACACAATAATGAGAGCAATGAAACCCATGTAGTAACATTGCAATACTATCCTTATTGCTAGATTCGGGCATCTGGCAGCTTTTAATGGGTGAATGTCAGAGTGACAGACTAGCAAAGTTTTTGAATTGGAAAAAAGTAATACCAAAATAGGTAGTAACGGCCGAAGTTATATTATTTATAGAGGACCGGGCCTATATTTTAACATTAGAACAAAACACATTGCGTAATATTTCGGAAACAGAAACAGTAGGCAACAAACTATGAATTACATTATACGTCGTTTTGGACTACTTTCCCCCATCAGAAACTTTTGGCAATGATATGACCTAATTATTCATATAATTTTTCATAATACTGCATCAAAACCAGAACTCTAGGATTTGTATTCTTAAAGTGGTTCGCATTCTTTGACCTCCACCACTTTACAGCTGCCAGATGTCCGGATTTAAAAATAAGCATAGTATAGCAAACTAACGAGAGGGGTTTCATCGCTCTCATTATTGTGTCATATCTGACGTGGCTAGCTCTCCGTCTATAATGTAAACCTGCACGCGCCCGCGCGGCCGCCGACACGCGCCCGCGCGACCGCCGGCACACAAGAGTTGGCCATGGCGGTGCAATGGCGGCCATTCTATGGTTATCAGAACACGGCATTTAGGATAAATAATATGAGTGTAGATAAAGCAGTGTATGCAACTGTACGTAATTAGGCCTTAAAACACTCGTGTGATCTTATTATGAAACTCGCCTGCGGCTAGTTTCATAAAACCACACTCGTATTTTAAGGACCCTTATTACGTAACAGTTACATAATAGTACATTACTTACCTAGGGCTGTAAAAAAAAGAAAGCCCGAAATCGCAGGTATTTGGGACCCGAGCCGCAGGCGAGGGTTGTAAATATGCGATAGAGGGCTTTCTTTTTTACTGCCCGTGGTGAGTACACAATTTTACGTCCCCACCTGGCCATAATGCGAGTTTTACCGTAAGCGTAGCGAGCGGTAATACTCACATTATGGCCAGGTGTGACGTAAACTACTATTAAACAGCCTCTAACTTTAGAGCGAGAGAGCGTACACAATCCATACATCTCTTTGATACAATTATGATCAAGTTTAAACTGATGTCTTTCAACCTGAGATTATATAAACCGAGTTATCTTCACTGAAATAATGAAACAGCGTTTCTCATAATTATGAAAGGCATAGGGAGAAGGGGTGCTGTTTATTTAATTACATTGAGTACTTATAATTAAATTTGTTCGATTTAATTCATGTAATTTTGTGTAACAATAGCGTTAATTGATACACATTTGTTTAGCTCTCGGGACCGTATTTTTCATGACAATTGCCTCGTTTATTTTCTAACATCTGTTTTTCAAGTGTGCGCTATTTATTGCTAATCATTTCGTTTAATACCTAGACCGTTTTAACTATATTATAGTCAAAATTCTTACATGCATTTATTTTATTTTATTCAGATATCATTTTACAACATTACAGCTAGGGGCGCCAATGGGCTGTAAAATTTAATGTGTTGAAATAAAGCTATACAAATAAAAATATGTTTGTTATGAATATGACAAAATTAACCTACTGAAAATAGATGTCATATACTTCAGAAAAAGTGACCAAACCCTCCGGTGTCCGAGGCCAGATTTGAACTGGCGTCTTCAGCTTTCGCGGCTGACGTCCTGACCACTAGACCACCCGGTCACAAATCAAAAAATATTGAACAAAATATTTTATTTGCTTCAAGATTCAAAAATAACCTAATTAAACTATTATGATTCACAAAAACATAAGAATTCTCTATAAAGTTTATGATGTTTCTCGGCAAACAATCGCAGTCTGGAGTCCGGGAGCGGACGATCGGAGAGTACTGGTGTGCTATCGTGTGAGAGGGTTAGGGTTAGTTACAATAGCCAAGTTCCATAAGGTTTACATTTAGGGTCGCGTCATCGAAATGGATGAAGACATCAATCGACTAAATGTGCCTAGACAGGTATAGTGGAACCGTCAGCCACGTATAATAGCGATAGATTTTAACCATGAACTTTTAATTTTTTAATTAAACTTATTGCATTTATTTAAAGTGACTCTTACAAGAACTGTCTAGGATTACAAGAGTTATGTTTTATCGGCAAAGGCTTTAACAATTTTAATATAAACTGAACATCAATGCCTGAAAAGCAAGTGTTCTAATATTCAGGATGTTTTCAGGTTCCGCGTCGGTCGTTGACCAGAGAATAAGGCCCAGTCTAGACGCGAGGGCTCAAGCTTTGCTCATTTTATTCGCTCTGACATTTGTGACACATGTACAACCTACACGTTATAACGCTTGATGTCTCAGCTTGATGTAGAAACAGGTGCAGGAATCATTCTACAGAGTTCTCTTGGCGACAAATGTAACAAAAATACTAGTGATACGTTTAAGGGCATAATTGGTATCATATTTCTAGTAAGAAAAACCGGCCAAGAGCGTGTCGGGCCACGCTCAGTGTAGGGTTCCGTAGTTTTCCGTCCGTCACCGTAAGTGTCCCCACTTAAGAGTTAAAATAACACCGCCATGTAGGATATGATATGATCGTTCCACGTACAGCGACATCTATCGGCAAATTAAGTAAACTATTGCGCGCGAGCTTTAAGTATGGAAGATGATTTTTATGGGATAATTCTTTATTGCGTGAACCGATTTTCACCGTTTTTACTTTTTTTGAAAGCACGTCATTTCATTGTGATTTTGTAGAAATCACAGGTACAATAAACACCTGCTTATACGGTTAAATTTTTTTTTTTTTTTTTTTTTTTTTTTTTTTTATACTACGACGGTGGCAAACAAGCATACGGCCTGCCTGATGGTAAGCAGCTACCGTAACCTATGGACGCCTGTAACTCCACAGGAGTCACATGCGCGTTGCCGACCCTTTACAAAAAGGAGGATTCACTGTGTTGACGGCTAAAGGAACAAGAGGGTCCCTCATCGTCAACACACTGGGTCCTCTTTGAGCTCTTTACAAACTTAGTTTAGAAATTATTTTGTAATTATTTTTCAAAAACTATTCAACCTACCAAGTTAAAAATATTTTTCCTAGAAAGTTTTTATAAAGTTCTACTTTTGAGATTTTTTTCATATTTTTAAAACTTATGGTTCAAAAGTTAGAGGGGGGGGACACATATTTTTTTAATTCTGGAGCGATTATTTCCGAAAATATTAATATTATCAAAAAATGATTGTAGTAAACCCCTATTCATTTTTAAATACCTATCCAACAATATATCATACGTTAGGGTTGAAATGAAAAAAAAAATCGCTCCCCACTTTACGTATAGGGGAGGTACCCTAATAAAACATTTTTTTCCACTTTTTATTTTACCACTTTGTCGGCGTGGTTGATATACATATTAGTACCAAATTTCAGCTTTCTAGTGCTAATGGTCACCGAGATTATCCGCGGACGGACGGACGGACGGGCAGACATGGCGAAACTATAAGGGTTCCCAGTTGACTACGGAACCCTTATAGTTTCGCCATGTCTGTCATGTATATCAATCACGCCGACAAAGTAGTAAAATAAAAAGTGGAAAAAAATGTTTTATTAGGGTACCTCCCCTATACGTAAAGTGGGGAGTGATTTTTTTTTTCATTTCAACCCTAACGTGTGATATATTGTTGGATAGGTATTTAAAAATGAATAGGGGTTTAGTAAAATATTTTATCTACACTCATATTGTAAGTTCTCTAAAACGTGTTCGAAAACGGTAGGCAATGGCTAGTATTACCACGACCGATTTTACTATGATAAGCTTTTTATCCGTGGCAGTAACGTAATTTTAACTTTTCATGCTCAATTATTGATGTGCTATGAGTTTTGATAACATAATGTACACCTGCACCCTCCCGCGCATCCGCCGACAGCCCGACACGCGCCTCCCCGACACAATCGAGTTGGTCATGGCGGTGCAATGGCGGCCATTCTATGGTTTCCGAATACGGCATTTTGAATAAATAATATGAGTGTAGATAAAGCAGTGTATGCAACTGTACGTAATTAGGCCTTAAAACACTCGTGTGATCTTATTATGAAATTCACCTGCGGCTCGTTTCATAAAACCACACTCATGTTTTAAGGACCCTTATTACGTAACAGTTACATAAACTACTATTTTTCTACTCGTCGACTGTAATGCTTGAATTGTAATTGTGTAGACCGAACTATTAGCGCATACTTTCCGATAGAGCTTTTATGGTCGCATATTGTGACATCGCCAACGATGGTACAAAGGATTTTCATACAATATTGTAACACTGTTGCACGAGCCCGCGCGGCCACGCCGCCGTCGCCGCGGGGGGACGGGCACGATCTGCCGGGAGATTCAAGTTACTCTATTGTATAGAGGTAGCAGGTCTTTCGTCGAACTCAATTCTTACCGGCTTGCCTATATTGAGCACTCGTAGAAAAAATATTGTATACAATAGTGACATAATCAAGCTTTTAATTATGTCACGATTGTATAAAATACTATTTTGATAATGTAAATATTTTCGGAAATAATCGCTCCAGAATCCCCTCTAACTTTTGAACCATAAGTTTTAAAAATATGAAAAAAATCTCAAAAGTAGAACTTTATAAAAACTTTCTAGGAAAATTATTTTGAACTCGATAGGTTGAATAGTTTTTGAAAAAAAAATACAAAATAATTTCTAAACTAAGTTTGTAATTTAACCGTATAAGCAGGTGTTTATTGTACCTGTAATTTCTACAAAATCACAATGAAATGACGTGCTTTCAAATAACCCAACCATGGGCCCATTTTTTAACTCTTAAGTGGGGACACTTACTGTGACGGACGGAAAACTACGGAACCCTACACTGAGCGTGGCCCGACACGATCTTGGCCGGTTTTTTTGTTATCTCTTGTAGAAAACACTTAAGTTTACGTTTTTAAGCCTACGAGTAAATATTTGGTATGTATCGTCATGATGTAAGTAAGTCTTACATTCGCAAATATTTATATGTATAGATTTATATTTAATGATTCTGATGCTTAGAGACATGTCACTTTTATATTGTAATTTAGTTCACGCATGTAACATACAAGCACAGAATATGGTTTCTCACCAGACTAAACGTGGCTAGTTTTTATTAATTAATAAAGCCCGCCAGCTTAAACATGTCATGCTCACTTTGAAGTCTCTGCTTATGGTGGCGTCGTTGATCGGGTCGCCACTTTCCCGAAAAAAGGTTGAGGGAGGCTTATGGCTGAGGTATGCGTCATACTCGTGAACGGACAATTACGTAACTTTTTATTAATCATATTTAATTTTAGTTTAATTGGCTTTGAACACAACATTCGGTGCTTGTTTATCCATATTTTTTTATCACAAAAAACATATAGATCAAGACACTCGGAAACCTTATACATCTCTAAGGATAATTTGGAAATAGTATGTTTTTTGTATACTAGAATCACTTACTTTTTTTATTATTATTTAAATTTATGTTTCTAACTGTTGATGATGGATTATTATAATTTGGAAATTTATGTAGAAGACACAGTTCAGGTAAGAAAGTATATCAAACTTGTGTGTAATTCATTTTCAAATAGTCAGATTTGGACTCATCTTTTTTCTTTGGTATTTTTCTTAAACTATAGCCTATTTTGGTTAATCTAACCTTGGTTTGATATGTTTTCTTATAGAACAACGCATTTTTATGTATTTTTAATTTATGATGTACTGTTGTTTTGAAAAAATATGTTCCGCCGAGTTTCTTGCCGGTCATAATTCTTCTCGGGTCAGAGGTTAGGGTTAGAACCGGTGTAGTTTGTTGTTTTCTCTCTTTTACTTTAATAAACTATCTGACGTGTAAAAGTGCCCTTGTGGCCTACCTACTTACTGAATAAATGTTTGAGTTTGAGTTTCAGAGTTTGAGTTTGATGACTTTATTTGTGTAAATCAGGGTCTATTAAATCGGGTATTGATGGAATTGTCGCAGAGATGAAGGTGCGACCACACCGCTGCTTAAAATACGGCGACGTTACGGAATCGCAGTGACGCATCGTATCCGTACCGTTTTTTTATCATGCCCTCCACACCGCTGCTCAAAATACGCTGACGGTACGGAATCGCAATGACGAGCCGTAAATGTCACGACTTTACCGCATGCCCTCCACACCGCTGCTCAAAATACGCAGACAATTGAGCTGCGTCAAAATATTTCGTATGGGGTACGTCACGGCGTACAGTTAGCATCAAAAGTAACTACGCAGTCGAAGACGTCAAAAGCTCTTATTCCCTTTTAGAAAGGACTTTTGATGTCTTCGTTTGCGTAGCTACTTCTGATGCTGACTGTACACGTTGCGTCTGCGTATTTTGAGCAGCGGTGTGGAGGGCATGCGTTAAAAACGGTACGGATACGATGCGTCACTGCGATTCCGTAACGTCGCCGTATTTTAAGCAGCGGTGTGGGGTCGCACCTTTAAACGATACAATTTGAGAGTTCTTATATCGGCAGGATCCATCAAGGGGTTTTGCTATGTTGGTTGCTTGTTTGTAAGTAAATCGCGAGTTCTCAGTTCGAGGCCGACTTCTAGTAAATATTATATTATGTACTCCGTGAAACCGCCTCCTTAAGGTTCAAAATGTTTTCTAAACGCCTTCATTAATCTTCCTTTTGTGAGTAAATTCACCTGCCCAGCACAATAGGGAAATGTACATTGCCGCCAAGCTCAGAGGGCAATAACCTAGCGAAAGGGTTTTTTATAGTATAGTTCCGTATCTTGATACAGTGCATACGGTACTGTGTTAGAACAAGGTGGAAGAAGTCAAATGTAGGCTGCAGGGGGCGCCAAAGAAATATACATACATAAAAAGATAATCTTTCGGCAGGCAGGTAAAATATGTAAAGAGACATTGCAGTAGGTACTTTTATATATCCTGTGTAATATTACACAGCTTTTTAATTAAATATTTTTAAATATAACGGACATGACGAAACTGTAAGAGTTTCTAGTTGACTCCTCCTCCATGTGTCGTATTCTTCAGTACTGAGGGTCGTGATCTCTTCTGCATTTTCTCGTGCGATCTTTCGCCACCTGTTTCTGTCTCTGGCGGTATGGAGGGCGTCGTGAAAGGTCGAGTCAATAGTGGTGCGGATCTGGTCAGACCAACGTATAGGGTCCACGAGGTCTTTTCCCATCTAATTTGCCGGTCACGATGAGCTTCTCCAGGTTGCCACCATCTTTTCTTGCAACGTGACCGAAGTATTCCTAGTTGACTACGGAACCTTAATAATGCCGGTTAATGTTTTATATTTTTTTAATTTGTCTAGAGCACTATTAAGCGTCAAAGACACGGTCACCAACTTAGCTTCCGACGGTCTAAGGCATGGCTTAGGTCACTCTGACCTTGATTAGTGGTTCATGTAATTTAGTTGCCATCCAACTAACCTACTGTTGTTGCCTACATTTAAAGACCTACAATTTTGATTCGACTACTGAGTGAGTCATGATTTTGTCAGTCATTCATTACACTGTACGAGTACTAGTTATTATGTGTTTAGCACTACACAACAGTAAATCCCATTATCCTCGTTCATTCACAGTTACTAGGATACCATAGATAGTTAGTACGCATTTCGGAGTAGGGTAAGGGTGCTCGTAAGTGCCTCTACGAGTGTGTGGAGTTATAGCAGCTGTCACGTACAACGGGTAGAATAGGGTGGGAGGTTATTATGGAACAAATTGTTTCTATATTTGGCGTTTATAAATGGTGATCGAGCTGTTAGGGTGCTGATATATTGCTGCAAATGTATCGTGTTACTCTTTCTTAAGTTAAAGATAGAAAAAGAACATTCAAGGTCCAATATACATTACGGCTGGAAGTATCTTTGAAAATATCTGCTGATTCCTTTTTAAAGTCTGATATTTACTATACTTGCATATCTTGCATTGTACTTGCTTAGATATCATGAAAGTGTAGAAAATATGCAAAGCTCTTAATATAGCATCGTTTTAGTAGATTTTCATGAAAAATAATATTATAAAAAAATATTTGATAGTTGAGTTTCGCTACGTATTGCTAGTGTTGCGTCTTAGACCATAGCATGCTGAACATAAAAATCATTCATAAGTACGTTTGAAATTATGAAAATGATGGTGATTAATGCCTCAGCATACCGTCGCCGTGGTCTATGTTTAAGAACAGTCAAAAACTAGTACATCTCATTCAGTTATAAATTATAATAGGTACTTAAGTTATAAAGGTTATAGTAGATAAGGGCGACAATTGGTTGGTTTATTAATGAATTCTATTTTCAACCGACATCAAGATTTCGGAGGAGGATCTCAATTCGTCAGGATCTTTGTTTTTGCTATGTATTTTTTTATGTATGTTCACCGATTATTCGAAGACGGCTGGGCCGATTTGGAAAATTCTTTTTTTGTTTGAAAGAGTATACTTTACAGTTGGTCCCCGTTATTACCAGGTTAGGATCTAATGATGGAATCCTGGAGAAAGCGAGGGAAATCTTCAATTATTTTAGGCACACCTATAGTAATTTCAGACTTTTTTACAGTAGCTCGAGCATTTGCTCTTGTTTTTGTTTTAAATTATATGCATAATATTTTTAAATAGGTCACGCTCACGAAACCGTTTCACAATAAATGTACCTACCTATACTTGAAACCATTTATAACATTATTTAAACTCTTGATAAAATAAGCTGCATACATCTTGTGCTACTTGGTTGCTATACAAAAATCTAATATAGTTATTTAGGAATAACGTTGTTTTTTGCTTGTAGGGTTCAGCTGTATAAACAAGGTAAGGTAACCTGTTGCTGTAATACGTTTAAGAGTATCTCGTTTACATAATTCGCTGCGATGAAACCTTCGTGTATTCGCCTTGCTTGGAATTTGGGGTCCCGTTCTTAAGGAGGCAACCAACGTAGCCATCCGTATTAATACTTAAACTAAACCTACTTTCTTCTGTCTGAAGCTTTTGAGTTAGGTACTCTTTTTTGACTACGAAGTTTCATTATATGAAGTTGGGAACTGACAAACTTTTAATCAATTTGATTTTCTACTGTAAATGATAGTCGTAAACTCTGTACTAACATTTCGTCAAAAGTTAGTATTTGTTAAGACAAACGCTTCTAATTGTTATATGAGGAAAATCATAATAAAATAATAATTTAAGATAATTAAATTTTCAATAGTAGTAGTAGATTAGTCATTGGAGCATTTGGCCTTACAAAAGGTAATGTAGAAAATGTTTTAATGGGTATTTGTAGCCTACAGGTTTGTTATTAAAAATCTATATTTGAGACCTTAAGGGCTCCCCGTTGGCCGCCATCTTGGTTTAAAGGAACCAAAATTCAGTTTTTTAACCTTGACGCTTAAACGGTTGTCAGGTATGAATCTTTTTATCTGTAAGACTTACAGATAAAAAGATTCATACCTGACAACCGTTTGACGACCGACAACCTTACTTATATTGTGTATGAAAAAGTTGTAGACAATTTTATCTTCTTTATACGTTCCATAGACACTTTAATCATACTGACAACCATTTAAGTTTAACCGTTCCCAATTTGATTGCCAAAAATATAAAGGAACGACCCATTCAATGACTCGCGAAACAGGATTCATTTGCAAATGTCGTGTGCTGGCAAAGAATCCTACTGACACGATTCCAATGTATGCTTAACTCACTTCACTTTCTCAATTGAATCTAACTAAATATATTACAAATGCAATTCTTTTAGAGAACGTAGTTTTCTTTGGTATTTGTTTTCAAACAAAAGTAAACATAGCGAGAAGGAAGACTTTGTAGTACAAACGTAGTTGTTAAAATGTGTAGGATCAACATCCGTCACACAAAGGATATCAGATAAACACGAGTAAAAGCTTAAAAACTACAAACAAGACCATTAAAATGCGTGATTAAGTATTGGTTCATGCAAAGTATCGAATGAAGTAAATAAATTTTTGGTAATTTTGTTGCGAATTTGATTAATTTTGTACAGAATTTTCATTTCGAGCGATACAGCATGTAATCAACTGGCCATGTGTGAGGCTATCAATCTCCCAGCTTGCATATCAAAAGTAATTATCGAGCGCTTAGTGTGCTAGCATCGAGCATGCTTTCCATTATGGTAACAGCACCCCTTTATTTACTAAATAGATTTACTTCTAATAAATATCAAATAATTACGTAGCCTGCTTAACATTTATATAGCCGTTATGTACAGAACCGAATATATTTCACAACGAAGACCGCAAAAAAACGAACTGGCCAGAAGACTAGCAAAATATCGTCTCTAAAAGTTAATCTGAGATCAATAATACTTAAGAATTATTTCATAAACATTTATCTAATTTAGTTTTAATTAAAATGACTGGATACATAATTTTGATAATCGATTACAAAGTTGTATTCAGCAATAAACCGTGAAACCCTTTTAAAGTCAGATATAAAGTAAATACAAACTGTATATTCATTAAGTAAAAATGTTTTAGCTTAATTAATTTAGTGCTTGCGTATTCAGCGTCTGAGCTGGCCACTGCGAAGCCCTATCAAGTAATCGGAGATAAGTTCACGAATTTAATTTAGCCGGGATGAGATGAGTTGTTAACTTGGGTGTAAACATACGGAAGCAAATCTCTACCGCGCCGTGAGTCACAGAGCAGCTAATAACTTTATTCATTCTCTCTGTTCAGCCCGTATCCACCCACTGCTGTGTATATGCCTCTCCTTTATTACGGCACTCTCCTCGGTGGAGTGCCGGTCCCATCCACTGCATACCCGCCGTCCGGCAGATATCATCTGACCATCTGGTTGAAGGTCTCCACGCTGACCTTTTGACCCATTCAGTAACCCGTCTCCTCCATCTCCCATCATTCCTTCTCGCCCAGTTTCCTGCCCTCCTTCACTTTAATTGTGTGATGAGTATGCCAATGTCCAAAACTTTCGTACGCAATCGTATTTCGCTATCTCGTACACGATCAACAAGAGAGAGGCCTAAGATGGCTCGCTTCATGGCTCTTTGCATCAAGGTAATTTTATGAATCACTCCTTTATTGAGAACCCACGTTTCAGTAGGCGCTTGAATGTCCCATCACCAAATTTAGTGGGAAACCGGCGGATTTCAAATTACTTACGACGGATGCAATTGCATACCTAGATTCAAATATTTTAAAATTTTAAGTAGAGAACATACTTATTTATGCCATACGATAAATAAATAAGTAGGCAAGACACATTGGTTATATACCTTCGTCTTAAGGCATCTTGGACTTAAGGACATCCGCCAGGTTACTGAATGCAGCCCATCCTAACTGGATTCGTCTAGCGACCTCTTTCTCCTGGGTCTCTTGGTCAAATGATAAACAGTGTCAAAGATATACGTACTCATCCACAACCCCCACTTGGGAACTACCAACAATTATGTTTGGTGCTTTGTGTGGACGGTTAGTCATTATCTTGGTCTTGGACATGGTCATCTTAAGGCCAACCTTCAGGGATGCTGTACGAAGTTCGTCTGCTCGAAGTTCGAATATTGCGGAGGTCAGCAACGTTCTTAGCTAGTAGGATGAAGTCATCTGCGAACCTTAAATTAAATGCCAAAGTTTTTCGTCATTGATTATTGATACCTCAGCCCCTTTCAATGGCAGAGGGTTGGTGATGATTGGTGGTGGTGCATTCGGATATAGTGACTTATACGTTCTAGATTTTTACGATATAGATTTTAGTGACGATGAATAATTAGTACAAATAACGATCTACTCATACTTATACTCAGTAATAGCAGCAGCCTCCTTCTCAACTGTGCGCCTCCAGGTGGTACGAGGGCGACCTTGCCCCCGTTTCCAAGGACTTGCCAAATCAGCCCTTGCTTGGGTTATTCGGCCTTTGCAAAACATGCCCAACCAAAGATCAAAGATCCATCTCTCTATTAGGATAAAGATGGATATAATCTATAAGTTCTTGATAAGTACGCGAGCGTTTATATCCCGAACGTGTCTTTGTATGTTTCCGCCTTAATTCTAGCTTATTTGTGAATTTTCTCAGGTATTAGTTTGACGTATTCGATTATGCAAAGGGTAGGCGTTGGCTCGAAAGTGAAGGCATTCAAAAACGTGAAATACGACATATTCTATTTAGAATATTCGCATTCCCCTCTTACAAATGAGCGAGTGCAAGCGTTAATACGCTGAAATTGAAATTTGAAAATGTAGGTTTTTGAATACGCTCTCCGAGTAGACGAACGCCCTCGTAAAATGCAATTATGTTGTAGATGTACAGGCAATTTGCTTTGATGCTAATGAAGATGCAATTTTACTTAGCATTTGACGCGGCTTCGCATAGCTTAGTAACATTTTGTTTGAAAATGAAATCAACATGTAGCTACATCGAAACTTACCGGTAGGCATTTAATTTTGTTTTAATAAATCGAAGTGATTGTATCTTACCGGGAGTAGGAAAAGAAAAGACGCGAATCGCACTGAGATAGGTTATATGGATGCATAGTGCATAGCGTAAATTGATATGGTATTACTCGACCCGGTGGGGGAACTCCCGCGCCCCCATATATATCACAATACTCTTGTTACAAAGATTGAATACTTGTTATACTCAGCCTAAGCAGCCAATAAATGTACTGCCTATTCTTTGCAGGTTATTATAGAAGAAGATAACCATCAAAAACATTACATGTACAAAAATGCCAGTCTCGCAACGCAGTTCTCCTACTGCAAAAAGTATTGAGATCTAATGTAAAACCAAGCTAGTGTCCATAGAACTCAATCCCCACTCTGGAGTTTACTAACAACATGTCATTGTGATCCTTTGAATGTCTATATTTTTATAATAAATAGAATAACCTGGCCAGGCTTCGAAATTATCAAGATAATTATGATCTCTGATATTTATCGCGATAATTATCGGAAATCCCCAGTATGATTTACTTTTCTATTATAGTTCAACTACTAATGTAGAAATTCACGCGCGATATTTATTATCCATTTGGCCTTTACTAATTTCGGGTTATTATCAAATCGATTATTATCAGAAATAAAAAGCACGATAATTATCAAGATAACTATCATTGATAACTATATCCTTTCGAACCCTGGACCTGGCAATCGCACGGCTAAATGTACACATTGGATTGTATAATGTGATATTATTACACGATTTATTGCCCTGTGCGATTGCCAAGTCACTCTATTTATTCAAAAAATATAGACCAGACATCTAATATTCAAAGGATCACAATGACATGTCACATGTTGTTAGTAAACTCCAGTGGGGATTGAATTCTATGGACACCGGCTTGGTTTTACATTAGATCTCAATACTTTTTGCAGTAGGAGAACTGCGTTGCGAGACTGGCATTTTTGTACATGTAATGTTTTTGACGGGATCCCATTCCTTTTTGTAAGTACCTATAACCTATACTATTATGTAGTGTAGTTAAAATTTTAGCTACAGACAAAATAACTTTGTAATACTTAGAAAAAATGGAAAAGTAGAAAAATCCACTGCCTCAGGCGAGACTCGAACTCGCGACTCTGGGATACATGCCCATCGCTCTGACCAACTGAGCTACTGAGACGCACCTGATGGCTGCGAATTTCTCCACTATATCCCATATGCGTCTTAGGGGGACGCCTAGCGACATCTGCCGAAGAAGTCTTACACTTCTCAACCGGCCATCGGAGTCCCAAGTTGTATTGAGAATTCACCGATAACAATGCACTACCCCATTCTACAATTAATTTTGTATTAAGCAGAACGTCTGCTAACGATACCACAATGCTTAGAAAAAATGGAAAAGTAGAAAAATCCACTGCCTCAGGCGAGACTCGAACTCGCGACTCTGGGATACATGCCCATCGCTCTGACCAACTGAGCTACTGAGACACACCTGATGGCTGCGAATTTCTCCACTATATCCCATATGCGTCTTAGGGGGACGCCTAGCGACATCTGCCGAAGAAGTCTTACACTTCTCAACCGGCTTTTTCTACTTTTCCATTTTTTCTAAGCATTGTGGTATCGTTAGCAGACGTTCTGCTTAATACAAAATTAACTTTGTAATAGCATATGATTTATATGGGATTACAATGTTCACTGTGCGGTTTATAAAACTATACAACCCCACTGATATTGCGGTGGTTTTAGATTTTTAGTGGCTTTATAGCCTAAACACTAGAAGTGTTAAAAATTTGGAGCTTGCGGGTCTGCTAGAAGTACTTTAGATATACGATGATCGTGCATCAGTGAGTCCGTGGAATAATTCTTAAAGTATACGTTGATAATCAATGATATTTGAAATATTATGTTCCTTGTGTTATGGCTTCTTGATCACAGAAATTTCAGAATTCTAGCTTTATCGACAACAGAATTAGAGGCGGCGGGGCCGAAAATGGCCTTAATGGGCTTCGCGAAAAGGATGGTACGGCTTTGCCTTTGTTGTTTGTTTTGCCTGACTTGGCGGTGGCACTGCCGTTCCCCCAGATAAATAAATAAGTGTATTTTCTCATCCAGTGAAATTTAAATTTCTATGGAGAATAATAAATACCTTTAACCCGAAATATCCAGTTGGTTATTCTGCCTCGTAGGAGTTGTTGGTAGAATCTATCTAATGGAAATAAGCCGGATATACAGAACCTACTCGTGATGTAAAACTCTTCTGCTTCGAGCGATCCCACGCTCCGCCCACCAGGCTTCTATAAATAGTTGGATATTTGCTCTCGCACATTAGCGTATTATCAATTCTAATGAGAATAACGAGGGTGCTTGTTATGAAATATAGAAACAACCTAAATGTGTAGTCGTTACTGAGAAAAGTAACCTCTTTTGAATATAATTGATTAAGCAGGAAAGGTACTGAGGGTTACTCATATCTGTAAAATATTGTAAGGTTTTTTTAATATCGACTCGACGGAATGTAGAAGGTGGAACTATCACTAACATAAAATTAAGACGAGTAAAAAATGTTCCGTTCCACGTCTTAAGGTGCGACCACACCGCTGCTTAAAAAACGGCGACGTTACGGAATCGCAGTGACGCATTGTATCCGCACCGTTTTTATCTCATGCCCTCCACACCGCTGCTCAAAATACGCTGACGGTACGGAATCGCAATGACGTGCCGTAAACGTCACGATTTTAACGCATGCTCTCCACACCGCTGCTCAAAATACGCAGACGCAACGTGTACGCAGTGACGTGCCCCATACGAAATATTTTTGACGCGAACCTTCCAAACCGTATTTTGACCGCTGCTCAAAGTGTGGAGGGCATGCGATAAAAACGGTACCGATACGATGCGTCACTGCGATTCCGTAGCGTCACCGTATTTTGCGCAGCGGTGTGGAGAGCATGCGATGAAAACGGTACGGATATGATGCGTCGCTGCGATTCCGTAGCGTCACCGTATTTTAAGCAGCGGCGTGGTTGCACCTTATACCGACACTTCCGACACTTCATTTTGTATAGAAAGCGTCTCGTGATCCTCGGAGGTCTATACAAAAAAAAGATTTTCTATTCAAAATGAAGTGTCGGAAGTGTTGTGTTATCTGCAAATAAACATTATTATGATTAGGTAAATATGAGATAGTGCATACATTTAGGGTGACACGCTTGTTTGTTAATTTGTATAGAAACGGCTAGTCCGGTTTGATTGTGGTTTTCATCAAAGATTAAGTGGTACTATCGAATTCACCGGTATCTATGCAATTGATTGAAAAAAATGTGTACACGACTTTATTTTTATGGGTTCATGTTGCGTTTCCACTAGAGATGGGTGAGGATGCGTTGCGAGGAATGTGTTTTTTAAGAACCAATCCTAGAGCTGCGCCGTGCAAGGATAAACAAATGAAGTGATTCTATTGGTGCTTAACAACGTGGAAACGGTGGAAACGCAGCCTTAATGCCGTGTACCATCGGGTTCATAATTGCATTGCTAATTTATCAATGAATTCATTCATAAATTGGGTATGCAATTATGAACCCGATAGTACATATATTTTTGTGCAGCAATGGCTCTTAGATAGGGTGTAAATTGATAGAGTAATTTCTCTCGCATGTAGCGGAATGCGACATAGTTACTTTCCAGTAAAAATCTACAGGCATTAATGAACGAGAAAAACGATACGAAAAGGAAGATCCGGAATAGACGCAACTTTGTACGTGCGGCACTTTTTCATTCCTTTTTCGACCCTTTTATTGGGCCGTTATATGCAAAGTCACTCGTCCCAGTCGTCCCAAATAGGACAGAAAAAGTCACATTGCGTGCACAATGACCGTTAGCTCGCAGATTCGATTTAAATAAAACTTGTAAGAAGCTCAATGGCGATTTTACGACAGGTATTAGAATTTTATTTTTATGCGTTCATTAGGATTCGGGGGAAATGACGTTTTAGTTTATGGGCGATAAAAATTAGATTGGTAACTAGACTAGCCCTTTTAAATATGTCATTTTGAGGTAATAAATAAGTTTATTCAACAGCACATAATATACTCAAGGTACTGACCTTGAAAACAAGGTGACCATATTGCGAGTCCGACTCTCACTGGCCGTTTTTGGGATCCGTAGCCAAAACGGCAAAAGCGGAACCCTTATAGTTTCGTCATGTTCGTCCGTCCGTACGTATGTCACAGCCGTTTTACTCGGAAACTATAAGACGTATAATAAAAAAAATTGGCATTAGGTGTATTTTATATGCCGGTATTTACTTATGTAGTAAAATTGCAGAAAAAAATATTTTACGGGTGGCGCTCCATTTAACCTGTAACTAAATTTGGAACTAATTTCTTACACTGGCAATAATTTTAATGACAGAATGATATGCATGTGTGAGTGCATGTGACAGACTGTCACTGTTGTCAAGTGTCATTGAGACGGTTTACTTGAATAAAAATAAAGTGTTGAATATTAAATAATAAACCCAAAAAAATCCCAAAACTAACCATATTCAAGAGCGAAACATTGTAAATAGTGTATATAATAAACTGATGTAAATAATACGCTCGGGAATATTTCGCTGTGAAACATTTTCAAATTAACATCAGAGCTGACAGGTAAACAAATCAGTGACAAATCAAGATGTCACTATACCATAAAGAATAACACCCTCTATGACTGTTGCCATATAAATGAGAATAATAGCGCCCTCTTGACAATAATCATATATTTCTGGTCAGGCTGTGCGCGTTTTAAAATCTAACGTTAGGCCAAAATAAGTCAACAGGATTAGTGAGTGTGTCTTTCGGTCAGGTTACCGAATCAGGAGCCGTATCGGCTACCGGACGTTTGCTTGGAGCCTTGGTAAGGCCATACATAGGTTTTAACCCTACATAAGCAAAACAATCTGATCATAGTCGCTGTAAATTGTTGAACTTGCGGTTTGAAAATGTTACACCAGGAGTACTTCAGGTCAGAATGCAAACAAGTAAAATCAACCAGTCCTGTGTGGAGGTCATCCGATCGGATAACCGTATCCAGCAAGGTGTTTGCCTGGAACTTTTAAAAGAATGCAAACAATTAAAATTACCGGCCGCGTCCAATCGGGGAACGGAATCCGCCAACCTGACGCGTAGACCGAACGCTTACCTTGAGCCGGATCAGTTACTCAATTTGATACCTTATTCCAGCCCATTTCCAGCCTTAGCACATATTTGTGGCCAACGTGACATTTTTTAAATATCCTATAAACAATTAAGTACCGCAGTTTTATTATGTTGGAGGCATACCGATGGTTATATATATTTTTTTACAAGCGTCATCTACTGTGAAATAGAAAAAGGTAGAGACAACCACGGGCCAGTAGAGTCTGGACGGTACTTTTGCTCTATTTTCCTAACCTCAGTTGAACCTTACTAACGAGCAAAACAGTCGTTCATAGGTGACTAGAAAAAACGGTCCGATAGAGAGCATAATATTAGGGGGCGGTGTCTCACTCGCACTCGTTACAAAATAGTCACAAACTGATATTTGAACTTGTTCTCATGTTGTCATGTTGGCTTTGTCTGGTGACGTCATTACCTCCTTAGTCAAAACCAGACGCAGCCCCCTATATCAAACTCTCTTTCGGCGTCACTTTGTGACTGAAGAGTATATATTCCAATTTATCCTACTTCCTACTAATATTATAAATGCGAAAGTTTGGATGGATGGATGTACGTTCCGATTAATCTCAAAAACTACTGGACCAATTTAGGTGAAATTTAGTATAGAGATAGTTTGATATACACATTTCCGCAACCGTAGACAATTGTCTATGATTTCAGAGCTGAATAAGATAAATTTTCATCATTTGATACCATTGTATCGTCGATAACAAGATAAATATATTATAAGCAAAGAAAGAATACCACAGCATACTATTTTCCAGTTATTAATATACTTATAATGCGATTGAAGTCGTGTGTTGAATATTGTGAGAATATTAATAATATTTTATACAATCGTGACATAATAAAGTACGAGATTGAAAAGCTTAATTATGTCACTATTGTATACACTACCTTTTCTACGAGTGCTCAAAGTAGGCAAGCCGGTAAGAATTAAGTTCGACGAATGCCTTAATAGTAGATTGGTACACCAAGGGGATAAAGCACTGTTTTATGTCACGGGCGCTATATTGAATCCTGAACGTAACGAAGGACTCCAGATTTTACTCCCGAGCGCAGCGAGGGGGTTATGATTTAATTCCCGAGCGAAGCGAGGGAATTAAGACTGAGTCCTGAGTGCAGTGAGGGGTTCAAGCGCGCCCGTGACAAAAACAGCTTTATCCCCGAGGAGTATACTCTACTTTTCTCACCTCTTGCGAGACAATAAAATAGCTAAGGCTACTAGAAACGGATTTTTATTAAAGTAAATCAAAAGTAAAAACCGGCCAAGTGCGTGTCGGACCACACATAGCAGGATTCCGTACCTTCAATGGAATAAGAACCAAACTAATACCAAAAGGTCGTATCTGATGCCTATGGAAAAAGTTTTTTGGAGATAACTCAAAAATGGCTAAACCAATAATGTTCAAAAAATTTTCCTAGAAAGTATATGATAAGGCGCGTCTCCTCAATTTTTTTCATATTTTTTGGACTTACGGTTCAAAAGTTACAGGGGGGGGGAACAATTTTTCTGACTTTCGAAGCGATTATTTCAGAAAATATTCACTTAATCACAAAATGGTCAAAAAACCTCAGTGTTATTTTTAAAGACCTATCGATTTATGTGTGACATGTTGATATTTAGTCAAAAATATAAAAAATAAAAATTTTGTTACATGTATGGAGCCCCCCCTTAAAAAATTGTTTTTTTCAAATTTAACTACATAACTGAGTAGCGGCATACAAAATACACCTTATGTGTAAATTTTATTCAGATACGTCGTATAGTTTCCGAGTAAAATGGCTGTGACATACGGACGGACAGACATACAGACAGACATGACGAATCCATAAGGGTTCCGTTTTTTGCCATTTGGCTACGGAACCCTAAAAATTGATTCTTGATACATTAGTCCATTTTATTCTAATTTTATCTTCTATTTTTATAGAACCTGCAGTTTTACTCCGTATACTGCAGCGTCTTATGACACTCGCGGCATTTGTTTTAGGTATTTAAAATTGAGGTAGCCAGCACGATTTTCCGAATAAATTCGATTTTCAAATCAGCTCGACGCGTCGGCGCGGGCCCCGGCTGGCGTCGCGGGGCTGTGCACCGTGCGGACTTTATGAAATTAGACTTTAAGCACATAACAATAAGAGCTATGGGAAGTGAATTCACATTATTAACCAGCGGGTTATAATGAGATTTAGTACAACATTATAACCCGGCTAAAGCCAAGGGCTATAATGATTTGCTTTCGGTGAGGTTTGCATGATATATAATTTGGCATTGTCGAGCAGGTGGTGTGAAAAATTTATTACCGACCAAAGGTGATAATTATTTCGAAACGACAATCATCTTTTAGAAAGGGTCAGAGGTCTCCCCGTTTGCATCTCTCTCGGCTCGTTTTCCTCCTTCTCATACGTCGAGCGAAAATGCACCTTAAAGTAATTGTCTTAGAGTCCATTTTACTTATTGATTTTTTTGGCTGAGATCGCTTCAGTTTAAAATAATAACTTCATGTACTAGGTGGGATTCCCCTCATCTACTGACGTCTACGTCAAAACAAATAAGAGGGCACCCATGCCCATAGAGGCAATCCTCTAGCGATAGTTGTTGACTTTGACGTAAGTAGATATCACACTATTGTGAACATAGATATAAAATGGCGCTTGTCGCTAAAAGATAAACGAAGTGCGCAAAAGAGAAACCAACACGTATATATATGAACATTCCACGAGTGCAAAAGAGACACACGATCATTTTGAAGGAGTGACAGCTTTTGAATTTGGGTAGTCAGCTTACGTACCCACGTCGTGACAGCTCATATTTTAGCGTGGAAAATATAAAACAATCGTGAATAAAATAACTTGGGATGAAAAAAGAGAAACATGGTGTCGTGTTGTGTTCCAGATTGGACTATTACTCATAGGAAAAACCCAAGTAATTACTCATTTCACAGGTTTACATGATATTCCGATCGATGTCTTTGAAACAATATTTTGTCATATTAGCAAAATAAATCGTGTAAGTATTTACTAGATACTATTAATTATTAGTGTTTCGTATACTGTGTGCTAATATTTTATCATAATAGTTAATATTCATGATTATTTTGTGTAAAAACCGAAACATTTATTCTACGCTAGGGATTGACAAAACGTTTTAGGGACTTATATCGATAACTGTTCGATATGAAAATTATAATTATTGCTTCAAAAAAATCCAATGAATAAATTAATATTATATTCACATTACGCTATTACGTAAGACGATTAAATTAGAACCTTATTATATCCGGTTTTAAACGGGTATTTTTATTATTAAAGATTTTTTTACCTTGCACTTTTATTTCATTCAAATATGGCGCTCAACACATTTAGCGGAATTCGCTACCATAGTCAAAAAGCAGCGGAAAACGGAAATCGGGCTGAATATTGTATATGGGCTCTATACAAAAATTCAGCTCCCGTAAAGAAATTTCCGACTTTTATGCTGCGGCTGATTTTTATTTATGATAGTTCGATTCCGCTCAAGTGTGTGCCGCGCCTAAAAGCGACTAGTCAAACGATTAGAACGAGATAAAAATATAGTTGGAATGAGAGGTCAGCTGTCAAAATGGTCATGCGATCAATCGAATGCGCTTTCGACCGGCGACTTGAAATTCCGTTTTCCGTTGTATGAAATATTTGAAATTATTTTAGGAAATAATCTTGTTCACTTAATATTTTTAATTAAACTCTGCCAAATTATCCGGCCAGCCTGGGGTATACACTCTGCTAACGTGTCAATAATATACAAGCACGTCATCGAACCAACAGTAACCTACGCCGCGGAAGTTTGGAGTAGCGCCACAAAATACAAGAAAGTTATCAACGCCCTGCTCAGCCTTCAGAGAAGATTTACAATAAAGATCGTTCGGGGCTTCCGGACCCTACCTACCATTGGATCCATAACCTTAGCAGATCTCACGCCGCTTCACCTCAAAGTTATTGAAGTCGCTGAAATAGAGAGAACCAAACGCAAAGGACTTTGTAAATACCTGCCTGTTGACTTCACCTTAGACAAACAGATTTCTCCAGCCGAACTACTTCACCCCTCTTAAAGAATATCCATACAAATCAACAAAATAAACAGCCCCGCAGATACCGAATCATGTGACACATTAGATATGCATCATGTCTACACCGATGGAAGCAAGCACGACGGAGGAGTGGGTGCAGCCTTCGTCATGTACCACCCGGATGGAAGGCGTACTATCAAGCGCAAAAAACTTTACAAACACTGTACAGTCTTTCAGGCAGAATGTGTGGCAATATGTGCAGCTTGCGAACTGTGCCTGCAACTAAAAATCAAACAGATCACCATCTACTCTGACTCCATGTCTGCTCTCCAAGAAATCGCCAACAGAAGTAGCACCAACCACACTATAAACAACATACATAAACAAATCAAACAGATACAACAAATAGGCTCTATACGCTTCTGCTGGATCAAAGCACATGTCGGAATGACGGGAAATGAGGAAGCTGACAAAGAAGCCAAAATAGCCGCCACCCTCCACAAGGCACCAGACTTCGACCTCCTCCCCCTGTCCTATATCAAAGGGTTATGCCGAAATGAAACCAACGAAGCACGCAGCAAACTCTATTTCAACTCGACCACCGGATGTCACCTAAAAAGCTGGCTGCCTTCTCTAAACGATATTCATAATTTCAGAAATAAGATCTCTATCACATTTCACCTCACCCAAATTCTCACCGGCCACGGATATCATAAAACATACCTACATCGCTTTAAAATCACTCCCGACGACCTCTGCCCATGCGACCTAACCACCCCTCAATCCATAGATCATCTTCTCAGACTCTGTCCCAAATTTAACAACTCACGACTGGATCATGAAATCGTTTGCCAAAATTTCCAAATCGACCCATATAATCTCCAAGACCTCATTACAAAAGAAACCACACTATCGTCATTCAACAAATTCGTTACCACTATAGTCAACAGTCTAAAGAAATTCAACGGTACATAACTCATTAATTCACTATAATCATCATCAGTCATCATTGTATAACTCACACAGACCCTAATATTTAATATAGTTCACTATAAAAACAAAGACGAAGCGAATCTAGCCGCCCGTACCATTCGCGGGGACTCGATTCAGTCAGTAGAGAAAGAAAAAAAAAATATGTATATATTTTTAATTTAATAATAAATAATTTTGTTTATTTAAATTTTTTTAATACTAAAGAATATATTATTTGCTTAGAAAAAGCATACTAGTTATTAACTATTTAATTAAGTAATGTAATAATATTAGTCGAACGTCGGTCTGTAGTGTGAGAGAGCCAACTGGCGGAAAAATATTCGGAGGGCCGACCGAATGGGAAGAGGCACGGAGAAAGAAGAATAATATTAGTCGAAAATGTGCGTGAAATTAAACGTCAAGTTGGTAGTGGGGATGTCAACTGACGTCATAGTGTAAACAGCTATTAGACATGGCAATTTGTAGGGCCCAACCTGTTAGTGATTTGACAGAACTTTACATACATTTGACAACCGCTTTGTATGCAGAAAGCTGTCTAATCACTCCACTGAATTATTAATTCTACCTTAGTCGCTTACGTCTGTAGAGGCCTTTAGAACGTATCGATAAGAAAGTCAAATACCGATAGATAATTAACCTGTTGTATTTGGCATCACTATTTTACGCTCACATAGACAATTTAGACACATACATGGATTTCATTTTTTTGCCACACTTTTGATCGTTGACAAGCATTCTTTGTCATCCCATTTCTCTGATTGTGAAGCTATTGCAGTTTAGCGTCACTCAAAAGTGAGATATCTCAGTTGTATTGTGGTTGTATTGCATGACACTGTCATTTATGCCATATCGAATCGTGCTCCAGGGGTCGACAAACTTTTTTGACAAACAGCCTGATGGCGGAAAAATATAGAATTTTCGGAAGCTCATAGAGCCGTCGTTGTCTGTTTTATGTTTGTTTACCATTGATTTATACAAAAAGGGAGATATGGTACCAGGCGCTCGATTGTGTGCCATCAAATATAAGTCCCGGGACCTATATTGAATTAGTCGTGTGGCAGTCTCTCAGTCACACTTTGGCCAATGCGCAAAATATGGAGGTCTCCCTTGCATACCCGTGTTAACTATACGGGTATATCTCTTTTGCCCATGATGCACATAGGTTATTATAGCGGTGTGTAGCATTTTACAAATGTGTAGGTGCTGGACCACATTTCAGTTTTGTTTACTATCAAGGTCACTCATCTTCCTTTTTGTTTATGTCTATGTTCTTTACTGTAATATTTGATTTAAAAAAAAATTTAGGGAACTCGAAGAACCACAACTGACCCTTCAAAGAGCCGTATGCGGCTCGCGAGCCGCGGATTGCCGACCTTGTTACACAAATGCCTAAAGATATAATTCTATTATAGTTTCAAAACTCTATTAGTTATGTCTATCCCATACATTGACAAATAACTTGACCGGATCATAAGCCGCTCTGACAATTTCGCAATAAAATCTACTTGTATACCTAACTAATTAACTGGCACGAAAACAATGACGGTATTTTGGGATCTTGAATCTTATGTTTTACCTGTCTACATACCGATTTTGAAATTTAGGGTGGATTGCACCACGCACAACTAACGAACTGATCAACGTTAAATATGGCGACGGAGCTGTCATCCCATAGAAAACTGTCCAACTTTGCATACAAGATTTTTTTAACGATGACGTTAATGTTTACATACTGTTTGGTTGCACCAAAGCGTCTGTTATCGTCAACGTTATGGTTAAAAAAAAAATGTTTCAAAAAGTTGACAGTTTTCTATGGGATGACAGCTCCGTCGCCATATTTAACGTTGATCAGTTCGTTAGTTATACGTGGTGCAACCCACCCTTAGTCTTTATTTCGGAAATAAGGGTATCCTGAGTCTTATCTACTGATAAGCTAATCATTTAACATGCCTTAAATTATTATTTAGGTTTTATATATGTATCTACTTTAACGTATTGCGCTCTAAATATTATAGAAAACTGTGATCTGAGGTGAATCTTCAGATATGAAATTACTTGCAGTGCGAAAGAAAGATATACGTAAGTAAATATTTTAAAGGAAGACCGAAATTACTTTTCTAAACACAGCTATTTTGTAATTATACTAATTATTAACTCCCGTTTTAAAATAAACCAATATATCACATAACGTAACATAACATAAATACTCTTTATTGCGCATCTCAAATAAAAGACACAAAGTATACACAAGTCACAAACAAAAAAGCAAAGGCAAAACAATTGGCGGTCTTATCGCTAAAGAGCGATCTCTTCCAGACAACTTAAATAACAAAATACAAAATAACAACAAAATATATCATCTTCATAAGGATGGACTACAATGACAATCGACAAAGGTGACTTCTAGTGGTTAAAAATGATAATTAAATGCATTTATGCCAGTAGGAAGTAGTTTTTTTAACAATAGTTTTTAAGTTAAACATTGTTCATATTAAATAAATCAATAATAAACTGTTAGATACTTTTTGTCCTAAATAACAATATTTTAAATTATAAAAATAACTGCACGTACGAGGTTGCGGGCAAAAGCTAGTATAAAATAATAAAAAATGTAAAATACATATTATTATGTAGGTACTTGTACCTACGTGGATCTCGAAATGAAATAAGTTGTTAATTTTATGATACTTACAGAATGCTGTTGGAATTAATATTACCAGGGGAATGTAGGTTAGTGCACATTTGATTAATAACTAATGGGCTAACAATTGGGTACTTTTCCTTGAGGTGAATACATTTTAGAAAAAAAATTCCATATGCTTACAAAGTAAGTCTTGGTTTAATTTAATTTAATTTGGCGTTACAAAGTTAATGACGCGAACAAATCTTTGTAACCTACTTTTAAACGTAGGTAGATAGTTAATATTGATCTGCAGCTAGTTACATGGGGAAGAACCAACAGCCTGCCAATTAACATGGAAAGTCAAACAAAGTCGGCCAAGCATGAGCCAAGTAATGCGTACTTGACTCCTGAGTAAACTGGCCCGACCGCGGCGCAGGCCGCCGGGACGGATGCTACTCGAGCTTATTATGTTTGAGTTGATAACATGTTTTAGAATGTATGGAGCTCGTACTTAAATGTACTTAGTGTAAGGCCTGAGTGGACGCTCGAAGCGGAGCGTTAGGCGGGGCGTGCAGCGTGGCGGGCGAGCGTGCATTCGCTTTGTGCAGCGACGATCAGTATGAGTTTCATTTGTTTAAAATGCACGCCGCACGCCCCACCCCGCTGCACGCCCAACTCGAGCGTCCACCTTAGGCTGCGTTTCCACCATAGATGAGCGTGGATGCGTTGCGAGGAATGTGTTTGTTAAGAACCAATAGAATCACTTCATTTGCTTATCCTCGTCCTCGCAAAGCGCAGCTCTAGGATTGGTTCTTAACAAACACATTCCTCGCAACGCATCCTCGCTCATCTCTGGTGGAAACACAGTCTTATTGAGTCATATGGGACAGCATTACACTGAGAGAAATTTGCTTTGTGAATTTAACAAATTCGATTTGTTGCGTGTTTATCCGTTTGAAACTAAAGTATTTTAGTAAACGGAATCGATCACAATATTGATAATACAAGTCGAATTTGTACGAAGAACAAGGTTAAACTTGTTAAAAGATATTGGATTGAATCAGCCAAATATATGTTTAAAACAATATGTGCCATGTTGGTTTTATATAATCGAGTTGTTGATTTAAATAACACTTAAACTTGTAACATTTACAAGCTGGTGTCATGTTCAACTAAAAATATTGTTTGATAATTTCAACAGTATATGTTGCTGAAAATACATTACTTAACTTGTTATATGCTATCTTGTTAAAAAAATATTACTGGTTGTTAAAATAAACAGTATATGTTGCTGATAATACATCACCTAACTTGTTAAATGCTATCTTGTTAAAACAATATTACTGGTTGTTAAAATAAACAGTATATGTTGCTGAAAATACATTACCTAACTTGTTAAATGCTATCTTGTTAAAACAATATTACTGGTTGTTAAAATAAACAGTATATGTTGCTGAAAATATATTACCTAACTTATTAAATGCTATCTTGTTAAAACAATATTACTGGTTATTAAAATAAACAGTATATGTTGCTGAAAATACATTACTTAACTTGTTAAATGCTATCTTGTTTAAACAATATTACTGGTTGTTAAAATAAACAGTATATGTTGCTGATAATACATCACTTAACTTGTAAAATACTTTCTGGTTGAAAATTTGTTACAAGTTGTTACTTTTAAGATTGTGGAACCTATGTGGTTACATAAAAATCATATATATATAAAAATTGCTAGCAGGAGCATTAAATTGTACAGTGAACTGTTCCTCAGAAACTGTAAATTCACAATCAAGAATAAGCAGCGTTTATTACAAATTCAAAGGCACCACATAGGTTAGCAAACAGGCCGGCTACCGCGAAAATCGTAAATTTCGAATTTTCTATCTGCATCCCTTTCTTTCAAATATGTAAGTGCGATAGAGATATTTCTCGAAATTTACGATTTTCGATGTTTGTGGTCGCAGTTCTTTTTCTTAGTGAATGGAGTAAGTAGGAGGGAAGAAGTTAAAAAATGAACGGATAATTTTTCTGATGGAAAATATAAAAGAAAAACATTTTTATGTCCAAATTCCTATCATAGATTTTTTTTTTCAAAAATAGTAATCTATATTCTCCATAAGACACTTAACCACACTGTAAATAAAAGGTTTTTTTACTGAGGAATTAGTCCGAGGTCCTCCTCTTTATTGCTCGATCTATACGGTGTTTATTGATACCTACTACATGACGGCAGGTAGGCAAACATCCATCATCATTATGTCTCTCTATAACTCTTGCATATTCAAGCGACAAAGAGGCAAACACGACGTTTTTCAAATTTTGATTTTCGCGGTAGCCTTTCGGATCTTGTAGACTGAATAAGCTAAGCGTTACACACAAACTAGTTGATGGTACATGATACCGGTCACGTGACGACGCTTCACAAACCTACCTACATCTTATCTTGTTGTTTGAACATTAATGTTAAAATTTAGCAGAGACGCTACAGTATTGCCGTATTAAAATAAAAAAAGAATAACAGGGTAGTTTAAAGCAACAGTCAGTAAATGATAAAAATAATGTTCAAAAATACGATCCGACATTGTAAACAAAGAGAGCCTAATTACACTAATTGTATAATTAATTACGAGACAACGCATGTGATATTTGGATCAAATCAATCATAAATTCAACGTACACGAGAAGAGAGACGCGGTACCACGAACATCGAAAATCGGAAATTGTGGGCATCGGGCTCTGTCACTCTAATGCTGCCGCCTTAATCGGAGTGAGTGACAGAGATAAATTCTCGAAATTTTGATGTTCGTCGTACCAGTCATGTTATCAAAGTTTTCTTATCTGAGAAAGTCTACAACAATTTGGTTTTTAGAATAAACCCAAGTAGTTACATAGTTAGATGCTAAACACTCACTGGCTAGCTACCTACTTCACGTTTTTAACCGTCTTAAATAAAGATAGGAGTTTCTCCAAATTGTTGTACCAACTTGGTACTGGTATGATGTGTTCCTCATTCTGTATATTATATTTTTCATAATTTTGTAATATTTTTATATCAAAAATTATAATTTAGCAAAAGCCATTTCAAGCAAAAAACATTAAATAGTCAACTTCGATTTCTATGTGTATAAAAGCCGAATTTCAGACAGCAGTACGCCGAAGGTCCGTTGCGACGTTTACACACATTCATTGTATAATTACGTTTAGTATGGATCTTGTCTTAAAGTATTTTATGATTTAGACTTTGGGAACAAACTAACAAAGTCCAGGGATTTAATTTTCTGAGAGCTGGTAACACTACCGCCGTCCGCCAGTTTAGTTGCGTCAAACGTGACCCGTGCCGAGCGGTGCGTGAGTGACTTACAACTATTGCAAGAATCGAACAAAGCAAACTTAACAACTAACAGGAATAAGGTGAGTTTCAGATATAAGTTTCCATTTGAGTGCACACGCAACTGCATATTTATCATACTTTTTTATTTATTTCATCATAAACTTACATCTGCCAATACAGTTTAAAAACCAATGCCACAATACTATAGAGGAAATAGTACTTGATTTCAGTTTAGATTTAAACTGAAATCAAGTACCTACTAATTATCTATCAGAATGTTGACATTAACATAACAAATAGGGTTGCGCGCGTGCGTTAGTTGTGGCTGCAGACAAAACTATTACTTAGTCTGTAAGCCTATACCGAGTATACCTACGTAACATGACATCACTTTAAAATGCATGGCAACATAATGAAAAAGTTGTGCTGAGTCAGGATCAGTAGATAATTGCATACAAAATTCAACTAGGTCTTTTTTGTCCACAGGTACCTTATGTGATATGCCTAATTTGTATGAAAAAATAATTAAATACTTATTGCATTTTTTTTACTTTTTAGAAAAAAACAGGAATCGCTGCCGATCGCCGATCGTTGATCGCCAAAACGACGAGACTCAACGTGATGATACCTTATCGCCGTCTATATTGAGACGCCGCCGTTTTTATGAAAAGAAATATGAGCAAAAACCTCAAAAAGTTGCACAAACCAAACAGGAAAAAAGAGTATGTTCTGACTGTGATAAATATTACCAAAATGAAGATAAAAGAAACGAACTGTTTGGGCAACTAGTAGCTGAACAATTCAAATATGTACATCCATGTATTCCATCAAAGGGTTACTGTTCTGACTGTGATAAATATTACCAAAATGAAGATAAAAGAAACGAACTGTTTGGGCAACTAGTAGCTGAACAATTCAAATATGTACATCCATGTATTCCAACAAAGGGTTACGTTCAAATCATGAAATTTCTCCAGTACGTGGTAGGAAGCCACATCAATGACTTAACATTTCAAGACAGTGAAAATGCAGTGTAGTGCTTTGAGCAGTGATTGTTTTTTAAATTAAAGTTTTCTATAAATAATAGAGTGCGGGGTATGGGGGGGATAGATTTGCCGGCCACGGAGCTCACGTGCGGACTGGACCTAACTACTAACTACCTGGACGTTTTGTAAATAATTAAGTAATTCAACATTTTAAAATCAAATAAAATCTCTCATGAAGTTACGTCGTTTGTTCTAGACTTTGTGCAGAAAGAATATGGTCGCGGCGGAAAGAAAAGGGAGAATGTTATGGTCCATAATACTGATTAGAAAACTTTCAAACTACTTACAAAATCTATCAATTTGTACAGAGGGGCCCACCTTTCGCCCACGACCAGTCTCTTATCGCGCCGGTTTTTAGTTTTTACCCTGTACCTCCATTGTCAGTTAAGTTTGTATTTGTTCTATCTTTTCTGGTTTTTTTTCTATTCATAGTCGATTTGTAGCTATGTATATCTTATTATTGTTACATTACTTGCTTTGCTTTCGTTAATATTTTAATTGTTGCAAGATCTTGTTCATTTTGCAGCTGTACTTCGCGTATTCTCATGTTTTATTCTACTTTTAGATGGAAACCTAACACCAAGAAGAAACATTTTTTCTTGTTGTTGTTAAAGTTTCCATCTGAAAGTAGAACGAAACTGGAATATGTTAAGAAGTATAACCGCAAATTCAACAAGATATTTCAACAATCAAAATGTGAATACAGCATGCAAGTAATGTAACAATAATAAGATAACACTACAAGTTGACTGTAAATAGAACAAATCAATAATGCAAATTCAACAAGTTAACTTAACCAGCAGCATGTTGATAGAACAAGCACTTACTGTAACTACAATCGAATAAAACAACAAGCTGATTATAGATTCAACAAGCAAGTCATGTCTCAATGACATGACGAGCGTGTTAGAACAACCATGCGGGCATGTTGAAACTATATGCTTGAAATATAAAAATAATTAGATAACATAACAAGCTAATTGTTGACTCAACAAGCTAGTCATGTCACGACAACATTTCAAGCAAATTAAAATAACAAAGCGAGCATGTTGCAACTTTATGCCAGCCATGTAAAAATGACAAGATAATCTAACAAGCTATTTTTTGACTCAACAAGCTTATCATTTTGCTTTAACAAGTCAAGCACGTCAAAACTACATGCTTAACTTATAAAAACAATCTGAATATTTAACATAAATTCAACCTGACCAAATAGCATATAAATTCAACAAGTTACGCTTAACGTGGAACCAACGTGATAAGTAGCTTGTAAAATCTACAAGTCACACTTAACGTAGAAACAACATGATAAGTAGCTTATGGAATCTACTAGTTACTTTTAACGTAGAAATAAAATGACAAGTAACTTGTAGATTGAACTAATTACACTTAACAAAATCGAACTTGTAGTTTTAACCAAAGAGCTTGTAGGCGCTATTTTAAAATGAGAGTTTGGTTGAACGAACGTGAATTCTGGTTGTTATTTCTCTCAGTGTATGATTCTTATTTTAAACCCCAATGCAAAAAAGCGCTGGTAAAATATAAGTACATATTTGTTTATTTAACGGACTCCTAGCCTAGTCAGTACTCTACCTACGAAGCAGGAGGTCTCGGGTTCGAATCCTGGCATAAGGGCAATTATTTGTGTGTTTATCACAGATATTAGTGCCTGAGTTATGGATGTTTTCTATGTATTTAAGTATTTATCTATATCTATCTATGATTGATAATTCTAGTACCCATAACGCAAGCCTTAATGGGCTGTGGGACTAGGTCGATTTGTGTAAGATTGTCCAGTAATATTTTTTTATTACTCTATCTGTTGTGCATCTGAGCTCCTAAACGGATTGAATTTAATTTTAAATGGAAAGCTTATTGTGTCGAAACAAATTTAGCTCGCGATATTTAATTCTCTTTATCCACCAAAGAGAATTATATATCGCGAGCCAAATTTGTGACTATTTTCTGTGTATTTAAATATTTTCTTATTTAGTCCTAATGATTAATTAATTCTTTATATTTGAGCTCTTTCAGCTCATCAATATTTACATCTGGTGAAAATAGAACGAAGTTACAGGTAACGTTGCGGCACACCACGCAACACCAGACAATTTATCGTACGAGCGGAGCGTTAGCGAAGTGAGTTCTTACAGACAACTTCGGACACAACGGAACTGTTAGCCGGCTACCTAGACGTCTGTGCATTTCGATGGCTTTTTGATTTTGAATAGTTGTTCCGCGATAACTTTAGTAACGTCTTTCTTATCTTTATGAAATTTGTTGCGGTTGTAGCAGAGATCTATACAATTTGAGGATTCGTATATAAGCATGATTGATCAAGGGGTTATGGAGTTAGAAGGCGCGAAACAATCATCAGAAGGGTCTTGTTATATCGGTCAGTTCGTTTGCAAGGAAATCGCGAGTTCTCAGTTCGAGGCGGACTACTAGTTGCGCAACATTTAGTTTCCTTCTTATGGATTGATTCAGACCCGCCTTATAAATACCGTTAGCACGTTGTAGTTTGGAAATTAAAGCATCCGGGTATGCGGTTTAGATCGATAAATTAGGCTTTTTACAGAGTATACGAGTACACAGTCATTTATTAAGTATTCATGTCACAAAATATTACATGTCCAAAGTAATAATAAAAATAGCAGTCCAATTAAAATTAAAAATTATGTCTACGTACTGTCAAATAAGCCCCCTCGAGTTGTCGCGGGCGCAAAGGTGCCCATCACACTTGCCGCGTTACCACGTTGGATGGCGATAGCCAACCTTTGCACCAGGTAAGAACCCGCGCGAGCCTCGGTGCTCCTCTCCCTAATACGGCGCCCCACTTCCTTTATGAAGGTTAGAGCCCCAGCACCCTGTTGTCTCAAACGCGAGAGGCACGAAATAATAGTTGGACTCAAGGGTACAGTACTTGCTCCGCTTTCTAACCGCCGCTAACTCCGCTGCAGCCCCAGCCGTTTGAACCGTTCGACCGAGGTGTGAGGTGGCGAAAGTGCTGACGCACGTGGCGTCCCAAAGGAGGGACTTACCCTTCTGCCATGGCACCAGCGTTAGCCCGTCCGGCCTTTTGCCATCAGTGCGACAGAGGCCTGGTGGTTCCAGCACGCACGGGATGTTGGCGGATACTAAGGCCCTTCGAACGATGTCATTTAGAGCGTGGTGTCGAGGAAATCTATACAGACGCCATAATTGATAACTTAAAAAATATGTTAAATAATATCAAGAGGAGCATTTGAACCCTACAAAACTAGATAAATTTCCAAAGCTCTAAACCCGTTCAAATGTATGACACAGGTATGTCTCAGGACGCGAGTATGTCCTTAAACCACGTCCAAAAGAGAGGTATGGGTAATGCGAATGTCATCTCGCTATGTGTGGTAGAGCACAGCACAGCGAATGTCATCTCGCTCAAATCTGGAGCAGAGCCCGACTGGGAAAGTACCTCCACCTTACAGAAAACCACAGCCAAATAGCACTAGACCCTACTTATAGTGTTTCTACCTAAGACCTAAGGGCCCCCGCCAACCAGATGGTCTGACCAAATTAAGAAGGCCACCTCAGGCAAACTCCATCAAGCGGTGAGGGCTACGGGAGATCGAGACCAATGGAAACAAATCACAAGGACTGCAAAACCAAGTGGTCACTATCCTCAGTAAGGAGGGACCGACGAAGAAGAAGAATAGTGTTTCTGTTCCTGCTGGTGAAAGTTTGCCAAAGAGTGACCCAGTGTGTTGACGACGAGGGCCCCTCTTGTTCCTTTAGTCAACACAGTGAATCCTCCTTTTTGTAAAGCGTCGGCAACGCGCATGTGGCAACACCACCAGGCGGGCCGTATGCTTGTTTGCCACCGTCGTGGTATAAAAAAATGTATTTGGACGCCTTGGGAGAATGAGGCTATCTCAAATATTTATCAGCATGTTATTCGATCAGATACGTACGTCTATTTGATGTTGACTGTCCATGTATTTATGTTCTTTGACACTGGCTAAGAAGGACCCCTATATTAATTCAGTACCTAGTGTACCTACTCGTATTTTTTAATAACCCATTTTAGTTATTGTGTCTTAGTTTTAAAATTTAGGTTTAACTTTAGTTTTTTTAAGTATTTGTTACTAACTATCCTATGGACCATGTTGTCTGTGTAAACCAATTTAATTTTTTATTTTATTTTATTTATTTACTAAATTAAAAAAAAAAAAGACAGGAATTGCAGATGTTGGAGTCAAAACCGCCAAGCTGAAATGGGACTGGGCCGGCCATGTCTGTCGCATGCATCCACAGAGGTGGGCTAAAATAGCCACGGAGTGGGTACCACAACACGGGCGAGGGGCGGGCAGGCCCAGGCGGAGATGGCGAGATGACCTGGACGCATTTGATAACGACTGGCCTGAAAACGCAAGGGACCGAGACGGATTGAAATCGAGGGGGGAGGCCTTTGCCCAGCAGTGGGACACACTATAGGCTACTAATATAATATAATATTTACTAGTTTGTTTGCTACGGAGTGGTCTACAGGCTACGAATCGCTAC
Source organism: Pammene aurita (assembly GCA_947086415.1). NCBI lineage: Eukaryota > Metazoa > Arthropoda > Insecta > Lepidoptera > Tortricidae > Pammene > Pammene aurita. Next base: position 3,089,593 of record OX352310.1, read on the forward strand.
GAAACTGTAGCTACGTCGTAGCAATTAGAAAGCACTTGCGAAGTTTGGAAAACAGGTTGAGCCTGCGACTCGTATTTAGATTTGTAAAATTGTATACCAATTTGATATGGATATCAGTGCCCAGCCTGTATGTAACTGCACAGTATGATGGCAAAATAAGCCGATATTTAAAGAAATTACCTCCTTCCTAGTATTTCCTTTCAACTCGAAAGCTGTTGCGCACGCCACCTTTTTTAGGGTTCAGTTATCAACTAGGAACCCTTATAGTTTCGCCATGTACGTTTGTTTGTCCGTCTGTCTGTCCGCGACCTAGCTCAATGATCGTTAATACTAGAAAGCTGAAATTTGGTATTTGGTTGGTTTGAAGTAGTGGGGGGGGCATGATTTTTTTTTTCGCTCCAACTCTATCGTGTGGGTGTCATTGAATAGGGTCTTCTAAAACAATTTTTGGTTATAACTAAGAGCTTCGAAAAAAAAGTGTGTAACAGGCCGGCAACTACGGAACTCTACGCTGAGCATGGCCCGCTGTTGGCCGGTTTTTTTTGTATACTTTCTGCAGTTGCCACGCTTGGGCTCAGCTCGGCTAATATTCGGGGGCTCCTTAAAAGTAACAATGGCAGCGCACTACATAGCTTAGTTGCGGCAAATTAGGATTAAGTTTAGAAAATGTTAGTACCTACTGCATACCATCAACTACTTTCGCTCTTAACCGCTTATAGCACTACTTTTGTAAACCAGTACTTTTGGAAATGACACATCTACTTGAACATCGAAGTTTTATTTTGAGCCCGAGTTATTGTCGACGGCGGATACAAAAGCTTTTCTTCTTCTTTCTCCTAGCGTTTGTCCAAGATTTTTTTGCTCTATTGAGCCCGAGGTCCGCTCGGTAACCTAATCCCAGGAATTGGCGTAGGCACTTAGTTTTTACGAAAGCTACTGCCATCTGACCTTTCAACCCAGAGGGAAAACTACGCCTGGTTGGGATTAGATCCGGTTTCCTCACGATGTTTTCCTTCACCGAAAAGCGACTGGTAAATTTAAATGATATTTCGTACATAAGTACGAAAAACTCAGTGGTACGAGCCGGGGTTTGAACCCGCGACCTTTGGATTGAAAGTCTGATGTCTTACCGCCAGGCCACCAGCGCTTTTAGCTACAAAAGCTTTCATACTTTAATATTACTCAAATGATTAATAATCGCAAAAGCCGAATAGAATATCAAATAGGTTTTATTATGAAGCACGAATTGAGAGTAAGCAGAAAGCGTCGCCGTAAGCATGGTTTACTTCACGGCAACAAGTACGCTTAGCGTCGCCAAGGACCGTTGTTCCGATCGCGTGTCGCGTACAGAGGAGCCTCTTCAAGGTCGCCGGTGTAAATGTGGTCTCTACAACCGTTACAACGACGTGTTATAGGCAGAGATTGAGCTGATTAGCGCACAGAACAAATTTTAAGTCAAAAGAAACAAGCACCCTTAATAGTATGAGACCGCGCGTGTCGGTTTCTTGATACTTACTTAATACTTGTTTTTATTGAAAAACCGGCCAAGTGCGTGTCGGACCACACATAATGGAGGGTTCTGTACCTATGGCTGAACCGATAATGATGAAACAATTTTCGTAGAAAGTATGTGATAAGGCGTAACTAAATAAATACCCGGCATATGTATAAACTACACCTTAGCATGTCTAAATTTTATTAAGATACGTCTTATATCCTAGTTTCCGAGTAAGATGGCTGTGACATACTCGTACGGACGGACGGACGGACATGAAACTATAAGAGTTCCGTTTTTGCCATTAAGGCTACGGAACCCTAAAAATTATAAGGAAGCATCATAATTTAGGTACTCGGCCAACATTTTTAGATGAATAATTACAATTTCTTCTGCGTAATAGATCATATTGTATTTTAGAGATCAAGACCTGGCATTTGGAACAGCACGAGTTCATCATTGGGATAGTTGATCTTTATGAACTAACTAATACACGGAGTTGGATTGTAGCTTAGTGTGTTTTCTGTGGACTGGCGTCATTGTATGGACATAAGTTTTAAAATTCCATACCTACATACAAATGAGATCACTTTTATAGAGCATTAAATACAAATGATGCCAAGCAAAGATATGTTGGAAGTTGGGCCAAAATTGACGGATTGATGGTCGCTCCTAGATGGCTAGATGACATACTTTGGAAGGTGCGAGTCACTTCTGGGTGAGATTGACTTTGGACCTGGACAAGTGGCGAACACGATGTGGGTGATAAAAGGCTGAAATATTGATGATGATGAAAAACAAATGAATAAAATCAGAAATTATTGTAAACCACGAGGTCGATATTGGAGATATAGAAAATGCATTCAAAGATTATCCGAATAAATTGTCATCGGTCATTCAAAAAAATGATAGCATCTTTTTTAACCGAATTCGATACTTCGTTTAATTTTGCCATTTCTCTGAATAAGTATTTTTTACAGCTAGTTACATTCTCATTAGGTCAAGATCTGATGATAGATAGAGAGTACTGGAAAATCTCATACTGTTTAAATATTATAGCCTATAGCTCTAGTGACTTTGGTATCAATTTATTAGTAAAGGGCCGCGATTCGAAAAATAAACACACTCACATTGGTCACACATTGTACCAATGTTGTACCAATGTGAGACCAATGTGTGACCAATGTGAGACCAATGTTGAATGAAAATCTGTTCGAATAGCAAATGTCAATGTTGTTATAGCGTTGAGTTGAGTTGGGTTGAGTTAGGTTGGAGCTGTGTCTGTCCAGTGTGTGTGTTTATTTTTCGAATCTCGGCCAAGGACTCTTTGTGTATTATCAATGAAAACTAACTCATGATCTATTTAGGCAGTCTGAATGTTTTCCTTCAAAATAATGTACCTACAGACTCTCAATTAGCAGTAACTGGAGCAAGTTAAAAACTAACTTTTCCGAGAAAATACGATGGAAAACTATTATGTACATCTGTACCCTTTCTCAAAATTAGTGTTGTTTTTTTATCTTCAAAATCGGCGTCGTAGTTTTTCAGATTAAATTGTCTGCAGCAGAACTGGGCGAAATGATTAAAATGAGCTTCATACAACTTCATTTTTAAAGGAACATGATCATAACCTCGCCAACTGCTGCTGACAGTGTAGTATTTGCTTTGAACAGTTGAACAACGAAAACTGGCTGGTTTGCGACGCTATGCTCGGCAAGCGTCATAATAACGACCAAGGATTCCTCATAATTCCCGTAAACCGTCCCCGGTGGCAGCCAGTCTCCCCCCGAGCGCCGCCCGCGACGGACGTATCGCGCCCTCCCGAATAAGTGTCACCCTTGTAAAAACCCCCCATACCGAACTAAATCGGTACGCGACGCCTCTAGTGACGTGTTGAGCTTGGATTTTTAACCTCGGTAAGTTATTTAAACTTAATTTTGCCGAACGCGTGGCTGTAACCTGTTGCTGCCTTAAGACGTCGAGCCTTGAAATTATCAATATTACCCTTAACGCTAATGAAGGCAATTCGGATAATTTCTACTGTATCTATTTATTGGTAAAAATAGCTGTTAGGATAATATCGATTATTGCGATTCTGTTGCTCGTTTCATCATAGTTTGTGATTGGGGTCTGTTATAACATTCCTAAAGAATTTCGTTAATGAGGATGTTTTGGTTTAAGTATGATGTCAGTAGATACATTAATTATTTTATTTACTCCTTTTAAAGTATTAAAGTACCAACTTTTCGGCGATTTTGTCCAAATACCAACCAAACAGTATTATTCGTACCAAAATATGACAAGGGTATATATAAAACTTGATGTATGCTTGTCATTTGTATATTTAAGATACTTATTCCAAAAGGTTGTTTGTATACTCTCAGATCATCGGACAAAATCATGCAAATCGATTGCACGCAACCGAACGCGCAAGGTAGGTACCTGATGTAAATGACTCTTTTAAGGCGTATTATACCTACTAGCTATATTGGAATATGTACTCTGAGAATATTACGTATAGTCTCCGAGTAACACTGTAAAGGAGGTACAGATTCTCACACAAGAACTAAAATATGGCTCCTGAAAAAAAGGAGAATGGGCAGATTGGGACCACCCTCCAATAGCGTTAAGATGTATGTCGTTCGATAGGTCTTGTCAATAGGAATAACTTTTGCTTTGACAGCTTTGTTGTCACAGTTGTCCGTTCAGAGATATATGACATTTAAGATCCGATCAGGGGTTATAATTAAGGGCCGTCAGAGGGACACAACTGCCACGCATGGTCACCATCTGTTACGCCGATGACACGATGGTGGCCGTGAAGGGAAAGCGGCCCGAAGAAACTCTTCGGAGAGCGGCTGTAGCGACGGCAATGACTATCGGTTGCATAGAGCTCCTCGGGTTGAAGGTGTCCCTCCCAAAAACGGAGGCGATCGTCTTCGGCAAATGGCGGTTGGGCCCTGACACAACCATTGCCGTCGGAGGGGAAGCTGTCCGGGTTAAGCCCCACATTAAATATCTGAGCCTTATCCTGGACAGAGGTTGGCGATTTCGTTAGCACTTCGCGAGGCTCGCTCCTCGGCTAGTGGGAGCTGCATCGGCTCTGGGGCGCTTGCTGCCCAACATAGGTGGACCCAACAGCTCCTGCAGGAAACTGTTTGCGGGTGTGCTTAGGAGCATGGCTCTGTATGGTGCACCAATATGGGTGGACCGGCTGACTATGGATGGACCGGGTGAATATGGGTGGCAGTTGTGTCCGTCTGACGGCCCTTAATTATAACCCCTGATCGGATCTTAAATGTCATATATCTCTGAACGGACAACTGTGACAACAAAGCTGTCAAAGCAAAAGTTATTCCTATTGACAAGACCTGTCGAACGACATACATCTTAACGCTATTGGAGGGTGGTCCCAGCTCCCATACATTTTTGCCCATTCTCCTTTGTAACCGCCCAGTCTTATACCGTCATAAGACTGTCAAAGAAAGTACCGCACGAGTCGTTCTTGCGGTACCTACTGTTGCGGGGCCATTTTTTTGGGCTGATGGTGTATCCCTAGTATTATTTGATTGGTGGGTATAGTCAGTATCAAATAAATAGTGACAGCAAGTCACCAAATACCTTTATTAAACTATAGGAATAGGGATGTGTTGCCATTGCCTATTTAGATACTTTGGCTTTCACTATTTATTTGATGCCGACTGTGCCTGAATCACTCAATAATTAATTCGATGTTCAATTAAGCTTTATATTACATTGCAAATATGATCCAATAAAAAATCAATCTAATACCAATATGATTTTAGGCATCTTACACTCGAGTGCTATAATGAAATAATCAGGGAATCATCTCCATACATTGCCTTACAAAAGGTGGTGTACAAAATGTTATAATGGGGTATGTAGGCTACAGGGTGGTTATTAAAAATCTAGATTAAAGTTTATCTTGGTTTAAAGGTGCCCTTGTATGACTAAAGTAAATGGAACGTATAAAGAAGATACAATTGTCTACAATTTTTCCGTACACAATAGATCTGTAAGTCTTATAGATAAAAAAATTCAGGGTAAGGGTTCCATAGCCAAAATGAAAAAAATGTAACCTATATAGTTTTATCATGTTCTTCTGCCCGTTCGTCCGTCCGCAAGTCACACGATACACCCAAAAATTATATATTTTTTCTCCCCCTTTCTCTTTTATACTGTAAGACTTAAGGATCTATTGTATATGGAGAAAAATCTTTATATAATCCATAGACACTTAGTCATACTGACAAACGTTTAAACGTCAAGGTTAAAATACCGAATTTTAGCACCATTCAACCAAGATAGCGGCCAATGCTCCCCCTCCTCAAGGTCTAAAATGTAGATTTTTAATAAGCAGCCTGTAACTTATCAATACCCATTAAAACATTTTAGACACCGCCTTTATTAAGGCAAAATACTCCAATGACTGATCTACTGTCAAAACGGGATTTTCTATTTGAAGTGATTGGTTTTCAATCGTCCTTTGTCAGTATAACTAAGTAAAAATCTCAAGACATTTCTTACATTTAAATTCGTCACATTCAGTACCAAGTACCTACCCGCTAAACGGGTTCTCAGGCTAGCAGATTTTCTCTAAAAAGGTGTCGTAATCTAATTTTAAAATACGTAAACAATACATTAAAAACACAATCTATCTCAAACATAATTCCAACATACAACAAATTATCAACCAATATTGATGTTGTGTTGGAGTTGCATCGGAGTAATTTTCAAGCAAATTCTGATATTTCTGATTAAGATGTTTACCTGTATTTTTTAGTTAATGCATTGGAGTTGTATTGAAGTTAGATCGTGGGCCGTATTCTAACTTTAAAACACAGTGAGACACGACCCAACTTCAACACAACTCCAATGCATTAACTACGCAATACAGTGCTTGAAAATTATCCCGATGTAATTCCAATACAACGTTCAATATTGGTTGATTGTTTGTTGTATGTTGGAGTTATGTTCCAGGTAGCCTGTTTTTTTAATGTATTGTTTACTCATTTTAAAATTAGAATACACCTCCGTGTCTAAACGTGTATTAAAGTTAGAATACGGCCATAGGGAGAACATGTAGAAACCGGCTACAAGCGTAGCGCGTAGCGAACTGCGGCACGGAAAGTGTTAAATTGTAAAAAAACAAAAATTGAAAACGTACACTAAATGAAGCTATCTTGTCGTCTGCAACTGGCGATACGGATATCAGGGGGCTTAGCCAAGATGACAATCGTTTGTAGATAATTTTTAAGAAAAAAAAACCGACTTCCATGGGGGATAGCCGGTGAAGCATTATTGTAGATGGTGCACTTAAGATTCCATACAATGAAATAACTTGCTTAACAAACGCAGCGGAGAGGACAAATCGCCAAACGTGAACTATGCGTCGTTGAAGAGTTCCATTCTGATCATCATCAGCAGTTCCACTTCATCAAATGTCACTCTTTTGAATGAAAATGCTTGATTTGTTGATAAAAATACAAAAGTCACTTTATGTATGCCTTTAATATTTGAGGAATTCCCTCGATTCCTCATGAAACTCATCATCAGAACTTGAGCTTGACGAAAATAGGTCCTGACAATCTAACTTGCTCAACAAACACAGCGAAGAGGACGAATCACCAAACGTGAACTATGCGTCGTTGAAGAGTTCCGTTCTGATCATCATCAGCAGTTCCACTTCAACAAATGTCACTCTTTTGAATGAAAATGCTTGACTTGTTGATAAAAATCACTATGTGTAAGCCCTTAAGATTTGAGGAGTTCCCTCGATTCTTCATGGATCCCATCATCAGAACTTGAGCTTGACGAAAATTTGTCCTGACAATTAAACTTGCTAAACAAACACAGCAAAGAGGACAAATCGCCAAACGTGAACTATGCGTCGTTGAAGAGTTCCGTTCTGATCATCATCAGCAGTTCTACTTCATCAAATGTCACTGTTTTGAATGAAAATGATGGATTTGTTGATAAAAATCACTATATTATGCCTTTAAGATTTGAGGAGTTCCCTCGATTCCTCATCGATCCCATCGTCAGAACTGCGTTTTGACAAAAACGGGACCAATCTGTATATATATACTTACATTCAAAAAAAGAATTTTCAAAATCGGTTCAGACATGACGGAGTTATGGAGTAACAAACATAAAAAAAAACGCCGAATTGAGAACCTCCTCTTTTTTTTTTCTTTTTTTTCACAAAAAGAGATACATTTAATCAATTTCACCTATCTGCCAAACTGCACTGCAGTTTGTTGGCAGAAAACTTATTTTACCCTACACCATTGTACTATTAATTTAGGTACGTACTTATGTGGCTGTGGGAGTGTCTGTTTACTCCATTTGCAATAACAGGTAGGTATTTGCAAATAGAGTAATCAGGCATTTGAAATCTTGAAGTCGGTTAAAAACGAATCGAAATGCTATCCGTCTCTCTATCGCACTAATATGGAAGCGTGAGCGTGCAGCGTTTCGTTTCGTTTTCTGCAAACGATTGTCATCTTGGCTAAGCCCCCAATTCGACATGAGAACGACCGTCAAACGTGGCAACATTACCTTGGGCCGTATTCTAACCTTAAAACCTTTGAGGATTAAACCAGCCGGAGTCGCCCTCTGCCGAAAACATATGACCAGTGGTCATACACATGTATGGACTGACGTTTATCTGACGTAGCCATTTGTACGTTACGTACGAATAGCCATACATTTGACGTTCCCCACCCCCGCAAAAATCGGCAGACTTTTTTTGTATCGGAAATGACAGACATGGCTACTCCATCCGGGTTGAATTATCTAAGCTTAAAACAGATCCAACTTCAATACAACCCCAATGCATTAACAATGTCAGATGTATCAGAATTCCTTGAAAATTATTCTGATGTAAGTCCAATACAACTTCAATATTGGTTGATTGTTTGTTGTGAGTCGGAGTTATGTTTGAGATAGATTGTGTTTTTATTGTATTGTTTATGCATTTTAAAATAAGAATTCGTGTCTAATAGTAGTTTATGTAACTGTTACGTAATAAGGGTCCTTAAAACATGAGTGTGGTTTTATGAAACGAGCCGCAGGTGAGTTTCATAATAAGATCACACGAGTGTTTTAAGGCCTAATTACGTACAGTTGCATATACTACTTTATCTACACTCATATGATTTATCCTAAATGCCGTATTCCGAAACCATAGAATGGCCGCCATTGCACCGCCATGGCCAACTCGATTGTACCGGCGGTCGGGGAGGCGCGTGTCGGCGGCCGCGCGGGCGCGTGCAGGTGTACATTATGATATCAAAACTCATAACACATCAATAGTTGAGCATGTAAAGTTTAAATTACGTTACTGCCCACACATAAAAAGCTTATCATAGTAAAATCGGTTGTGGTAATGCTAGCCATTGCCCACCGTTTTTGAACACGTTTTAGAGGACTTTCAATGTGAGTGTAGATAAACGTGTATTAAAGTTAGAATACGGCCATAGGGGAACATGTACAAACCGGCTACGAGCGTAGCGCGTAGCGAACTGCGGCACGGAAAGTGTTAATTTGTAAAACGACAAACATGAAAACGTACACTAAATGAAACTACTTATATATTGTCGTCTTCATCTGGCGATATGGATATCAGTACAACATGAGAATTATCATAAAACCTGGCAACATTACCTTCTGTGAGTAACTTTACCATAGTCTACTTTAACAAGAATAGATGGCATAATAGTAAAAGCAATGGCGCGTAGTTACAGTGTCCAAGAGGCAACCGGATGGCTCGCGGTATTTAAGCCCCCTACGTGTTCTGGAACCACCCTGTGCAGCCATAACTGACCCACGGGGAGATGAAAAACAAAGTCCAATATATTTCATCTCCCCCCGCCTCATTTTTTTCCGGCTTCCAACTCTGACGGATCGATAACTGACAAAGTCCATCGTGGGTCAGTTCGAATTGCACAGGTTGGTCCCACAACACATAGGAAGCTTAAATACCGCGAACCATCCATATGCCTCGTGGATACTGAAACTACGCGTCATTGCTCTGAATATAACTAAATAGGAAATCGTTGCATTTAAAAGGTTTTAAGCTACCTTAGATATCTACAAATAATGTATATTTATGAACACTATTTGCTTGATTAAGTAAAAATAAAAACCGGCCAAGAGCGTGTCGGGCCACGCTCACTGTAGGGTTCCGTAGTTTTCCGTCCGTCACAGTAAGTGTCCCCACTTAAGAGTTAATAACACCGCCATGTAGGATATGATATGAGAGTTCCATGTACAGCGACATCTATCGGCAAATTGAGTAAACTATTGCGCGCGAGCATAAAGTATGTAAGATGATTTTTATGGGATAATTCTTTATTGCGTGAACCGATTTTCACCGTTTTTACTTTATTTGAAAGCACGTCATTTCATTGTAATTTTGTAGAAATTACAGGTACAATAAACACCTGCTTATACGGTTAAATTACAAACTTAGTTCAGAAATTATTTTGTATTTTTTTTTCAAAAACTATTCATCCTATCAAGTTCAAAATAATTTTCCAAGAAAGTTTTTATAAAGTTCTACTTTTGAGATTTTTTTCATATTTTTAAAACTTATGGTTCAAAAGTTAGAGGGGGGGGGGACGCATATTTTTTTACTTCTGGAGCGATTATTTCCGAAAATATTTACATAATCGAAAAATGATTTTACGAAACCCCAATTCATTTTTAAATACCTATCCAATAATATATCACACGTTAGGGTTGAAATGAAAAAAAAAATCACTCCCCACTTTACGTATAGGGGAGGTACCCTAATAAAAAAAAAAATTCACTTTTTATTTTACCACTTTGTCGGCGTGATTGATATACATATCGGTCACTGAGATTATCCGCGGACGGACGGACGGACGGACGGACGGGCAGACATGGCGAAACTATAAGGGTTCCTAGTTGACTACGGAACCCTAAAAAGGGCTGGTGGCCTGACGGTAAGACGTCAGACTTTCAATCCGAAGGTCGCGGGTTCAAACCCCGGCTCGTACCACTGAGTTTTACGGAGCTTATGTACGAAATATCATTTGATATTTACCAGTCGCCTTTCGGTGAAGGAAAACATCGTGAGGAAACCGGACCTAATCCCAATAAGGCCTAGTTTACCCTCTGGGTTGAATTGAAAGGTTGGATGGCAGTCGCTTTCGTCAAATTCCTGGGGTTAGTTTGCCGAGCGGACCCCAAGCTCAATAAAGCAAAAAGCTGGGACAAAGGTACCAGGTTTTCATCAAAAACTCAAATACGGGTGATCCGTTAAGAGGCTGACAACACCCGATGACCTTCAAATTGACTTTACTCAAACAGTGTTTTAGCTATAACTCCTTGTTTTGAGAAATTAAAAAAAATATATGTTATTATTCGTTATATTTGGAAGAACTTCGTTGATTCCGATACACGATTGGACGAAATCGGCTCGATAGAAAATAACTCCAAAGTTACATCTTAAAATTTACTTTAAACAGTCGTATGTCTTTAGTTTCTTGACTTATACGTCTGTAACTAAGGACAAAATTCCACCGCACTAATACTAAAAACTTCGTTGTTTTATATTTCTCAATTAATGCGTAGTTTTTTTTTAATTCATCATTTTGCAAAATTTGCAATGAGCTCCCATACTAATCGTAACACAGTGTTTCTCTTTCACTCGCGCTGAAAAAGATAGGGAGGGAATTTAGCTGTTGTCAGCCCCTTAAGGGCATAATTGTTATCCTGACTAAGAAAAAATAGAAGATATATTATTTAGGCGCGAAAAAATTCGCGCGAAGAAATGTTTTCGTAATAAGAATACGATACCAATTATGCTCTTTTTAGGGTTCCGTAGTCAACTAGGAACCCTTATAGTTTCGCCATGTCTGCCCGTCCGTCCGTCCGTCCGCGGATAATCTCAGTGACCGTTAGCACTAGAAAGCTGAAATTTAGTACTAATACGTATATCAATCACGCCAACAAAGTGGTAAAATAAAATGTGGAAAAAAATGTTTTATTAGGGTACCTCTCCTATACGTAAAGTGGGGAGTGATTTTTTTTTTCATTTCAACCCTAACGTGTGATATATTGTTGGATAGGTATTTAAAAATGAATAGGGGTTTACTACAATCATTTTTTGATAATGTTAATATTTTCGGAAACGATCGCTCCAGAAGTAAAAAAAACGTCCCCCCCCCCCGCTAACTTTTGAACCATAGGTTTAAAAAATATGAAAAAATCTCAAAAGTAGAACTTTATAAAAACTTTCTAGGAAAATTATTTTGAACTTGATAGGTTGATAAGTTTTTGAAAAAAAAAATACAAATTTATTTATGAACTAAGTTTGTAATTTAACCGTATAAGCAGGTGTTTATTGTACCTGTCATTTTTACAAAATTACAATGAAATGAAGTGCTTTCAAATGAAGTAAAAACGGTGAAAATCGGTTCACGCAATAAAGAATTATCCCATAAAAATCATCTTCCATACTTTAAGCTCGCGCGCAATAGTTTGCTTAATTTGCCGATAGATGCCGCTGTACGTGGAACGCTCATATCATATCCTACATGGCGGTGTCATTTTAACTCTTAAGTGGGGACACTTACTGTGACGGACGGAAAACTACGGAACCCTACACTGAGCGTGGCCCGAAACGCTCTTGGCCGGTTTTTTTCTTTATTATCAGTAGTGTATGTACAACGATAGAATGTGGGTAGTCTGCGGACAGCAGTGGTGGAGTGCGCACGCTCTGCCTTGTACATGCAGGACAGCCAAAATACTACAAAATAGTGTTTTAATTCAACATGAGACCCTACAAGTGGCGACGAGGATAAAAGTATGCCTTTTACAAAAGGAAAGGAAGACTGCAAACCATTTGGTATTGTACACTAAAAATATATAACTAGCGAGCAAATCGCGTAATTGCCCGGTTAATATTTCCTGCCTAGTTTCCTGGTCATTTAAGATGACAAATTATGATTATAATTACGTAAGAAACTTTTAAGATAATATATGTCAAATCAATTAAACTCATTCGATCATTCGATTTTAAACCTTTCTGGCTGGAACGTTAAATAAGTAATACATTTTACTATTATGTGGATCAACCAGAGCATTTCTCGGAGTGCTTACATAAGTAAAAAGGTACCTACCTTTTATAAGCGCTGTATGCGTCAATGGTAACACACCTACACCTCTCACCTACATTATTTAATGTTAAAAATGTCTAAACTGTAGTAAACCCCGCTAAAATATACTTATTTTGGGTTGCTTGTTTAAATAATAGTACCGACATGTTGTCTTCCTTAATACACTCAGCAAATAATACGGGTCAGTGACAAAAACCCTTATATTTTGCAAATTAATAGCGGTATGTGCAGGATACTAACTGTGTATTAAAGAGAATTTAATATCGAATTAACGATGTTCTACAAGAATTCTGGGAAATAGACGGAGAGCTGGCCACGGCAGGAGTGACACAATAATGAGAGCAACGAAATTGATATAGTTAGACTGCTATACTATTGTTATTACCTAATCTGGCAATCTGGCAGCTTTAAGCCGGGGGGTTCAAGAGTAGCAGACCAGTAAAGTTGTTTATAAATCTAGGGAACGACGCAATACTGAGAGTTCTTGCTTTAGTACGATGTAGTGGCATTTGATGTATGTAATTGGAATATAACGTGGAAGCTGTCGCAGTGGGGGGGAAAAGAGGCAGGTTGAAGTTAAATGCATTTATACCGGACGCCTGCGGTTTATATCCTTCTGATCTGTGAAAACTGTTTGTAATTAATCAGGCGCTCGAATAAAACTTATTAGTTGACAGTTTTCGATGCCAAGACGATATTACCGATAGTTATTTCTAAATAGGAAATCGACTTTAACAGCCAGGATTCTCGGTTTAAATTGTTATGAAAAAATATGTGACATATTAGGTTTTGTTCTGATAATGAACTTAGCTTACAAAGCCACATCATAATACAGCTACTCGTTACTAGATTGCGCTTATATCTACTAAACATAGACAGAATATTACATTTGAATTCCAACTGCTGACCCAGCACGGGTGAGCAGTAGATAATAAACCAATATAAGTGTGCCGCATTGCTACGAATCTCGCGGTCATGTTACACTGGCAGTTAGAGAAATTGGCTCGCCAAGGGGCGCACAACCATTAGGAAATTACAGATATATGGCTGCCTAATTTGTCGATAAAAATATTAACCCTTAGCCATACCTGGCAATAATTTGATCATTAAATACTTAGAGAATTCAACCAACCGGAGTCGCCATTGACAGGCGTTCCCTTCTGCCGAAAACATATGACCAGTGGTCATACACATGTATGGACTGACGTTTATCTGACGTATCATCCCGTCCGGGTTGAAATCTCTAAGTTGAATACCGATTCTGATAGCCATCAGCATTAAAATAAAAGTTCTTATTTTATTATATTCTCTTTATTTATTACAATATCAATATAAAAGTAATGTTGGAAATGTCATTGTGATAGTTGCCTTCCCCATTCATTTTAATAACATTAAGTAAGATTTAAACAAGGGTGTACATCTGAACGAAGTGACAGCTACGGCCTTGGAACGTATCGGATACCGTTTCGGGGTTGTCAAAATCTCCTTTGTTTATTTGCTGCATGACCACAGGTAAGATAAAATATTTATGTAGTTTATTGTAGTAGTTTCGTTCTAAAATAACGGTTAGATTGGGCAAATTAACTAATAAATCTTACATTAATGTATTTTTGTATTAAAATTACTGATCAGGTAGATTAGGGCAGGTCCAGCAATCACACTAATCGCGTACTTGTCAACCCTAGATAATCGACAGGAAAAATTGTATGTAGATGTCATGTGCCACCGTTCATATGTCAAAGTTCTGTCAAACACTGATTTTGTAGGGAAGATTGAAGAGGCATGGCATGAAACCTTTGCGGAATGAAGATTAACACAATAAATGTCAAAGTCAAATAGTTTATTTGTACAACATGGGTATATATATAGTACAAACAGAGGTACAGGTCTTACAGAAATGACGCTTCAAAAATGGGTATTTTATTGGTTAACAAGACATGAGACATTTTATTTTTGTAAATCTAAAAATGGGTTAATTTTCACATGAGCATTGTTTAACTTTACTCGTTTTAATATTATATGTCGATGCTTATCCTTGCCTATTAATCATGAACTTGTATCGATATAAATATCGACTTTGCGCAGCATTTGAGTAGCGAGTATTTGAAGTGACAGAATGATAGAAAGTTCTAGATAAATAATAATTTACTTGGTGGTACTACCAATGAGCAACATAGATTACCTCACTAAGATCCCGCACTTTAGCGTTTATGAAGGCTTGCAGTCGTTATCTTTATGCTGTTTTATTTATTAAATATTGAGCCGCCTGTCGCACCAGTGGATTGTAGGTTATGACAATATTTGAAACTACAAAACCTAACGCGTACTCAATGAACTCGATTCATTTCTCATTTTATAAGAAAGATTGGCGCCATTCGTATGCGGGACCATTCATACTTTGGCCATATCTCGATTTTAAAAACACGCTGACACATTATTTTTGTACTTATGGAAGATTCCTTCTCATACGCTTAAAATACTCTCGAAGAATGGTAACATTAACACTGTTGGTTTCCTTGAAAATAGAGTTTTTGTGTTTTTGATAACTGCGGACTCTGCATAAGTTTAAAAACTTCCTGCCTGTGAGTACCAAGAAGCTGCTTGTGCAGGCTTTAATTTTTCCTATTATAAACTAAGCTGATGTGTGCACTACCAACATTTCCCAGGCTTCCCTAAACAGACTCGATCGTATATTAAATAATGCCAAACGCTTTATTTTCGGCTTGCGTAAATTCGATCACGTCTCAGGTTATCGTTACCAACTCCAATGCCTGCCTGCACGTTAACGCAGGACTCTTAGAATTCTCTGTAAGTACTCTCTTCTCTATTTTGTTTGATCTCTCTGTTCCAGACTACCTTAAGTCCAAATTCAGTTTAGTCAACCCCCGTCCCGGGTGTGAACTTCGCTCCTCCCAGTCTCTTAAGCTTCTAGTACATCCTCCCCATAGCGGTTATCTCTCTTCTTCTTTTACAATCCAGACTATTTGTCTCTGGAATGCACTTCCCTTGACAATAAGACAAGCCCCAAGCAAGTACGTTTTCAAACGCTTGCTTCACAAGCACCTGCTGGATCATGACCAGCGTGAATGAGTTTTTTCCCCTTTGCGCATATGCATTATAATATATACGTATGTTTATTAGTATGTATATATATTGGTATTTGTGAAGTTTATGAAGCATATATCGAAGTATATTTAAGTAGGTACAAATAAGTTATAGGATAAATCAGCAAGTTTTCTCTTACAGCACCCACTTTAGCGAATTTCTGTTTGGCCCTATGGTTGACTGGTAGAGAATGCCTTGAGGCATTAAGTCCTCCATTTGTACTTATTTTTACTGTGCAATGAAGTTTAAATAAATAACTAAAATTCTTGGGTGCATATTTAGATGCACCTATCTGTAGTAATGTTTGTTACAATTGCTGAGTTATTTTGCATAGTTTATGACCAAATACCAAACAATATAAAATGTACATTATTTTTGGGATACTTATCCCAAACCTAATGTACCATCGGGTTCATAATTGCATACCCAATTTATAGGTAAACGTACAGTACGTACAGTAAACGTGATGCTACAAAAAAAAAGTATAACATCCTAGTAACTATTTTTATGAATATTTTTTTAGTATTTACTTACTCAATTCCGGAAAATATTTTAGGGCAGATGCCCCGGTTGTGGCCACTGTGCCGGTTTTGGCCATTTTCAAAATTACTAAGCCTTTGTACGTATATGTTGTGTTATATGTATTTCGTTGTGTTTTCTTGTACAATAAAGTGTTTTACTACTACTACTACTACTACTAAGCATAGACAAATTTACAAGTCTATGGTTTATAGAGTTGATATAAGAGTAAATTATGGCAGCACAGATGGCCCTGTCATCTGTCATGTATCAGTTGTCAGCGTAGCACTATCTATGTGGCTGCTAAAGTGTTTAATAAGTTACCCGTAGAAATTAAATCACTCAATTACTTAAAATTTCTGACAGCACTTAAAAAACATGTTATTGACTCATGCCCCGACAGCTTAAGTGAATATTATAATACTGGTCACTGTTAGTTAATAAGTATGTATATATTATAAAATGTTAGTTCATAAGTACATAAATATGTAGCTACACCCACTGGATAAATTTGTATTGATACTATCTGTACAATATTATCAAAGACTCATTAAATAAATATTTTCATCATTCCTTATTGATACAAAATGACAGACGTCTGAATAAACAAACTCTCCTTAAAGTGGCCCAAACCGGGGCATTTGCCCTAATATTTTTAGATGATCGTTTTCAGAAAAAATAGTAGCCATTTTAAAAATTGTTTTCCTAGTACCTGCACTCAATTTTCTACTCTTTAAAACAATATATTATTTTTAATTAGTAGGTACAGTCGCCATCAAATATATCGGAGAGGCCAAGGTACTCAAAAATATCTGAACATACACTTTATCGCCTTGACAATAGAGGCGTTGTTCAGATATTTGTGACCACCTTGTCCGCTACGATATATCTGATGGCGACTGTACTTAAAATTTTAACGCTAATATACGTATCCGTAGTGATCACGCGAGTCGTTTTGTATGCTCAATCTAATATGTACATACGTTGTGCCGTTTATTCCCACCAATAGTTGTGCGCACCTTGGCGAGCCAACTGCTCAAACTACCAGTGTAACATGACCGCGAGATTCGTAGCAATGCAGCACACTTATACTGGTTTATTTTCTACTGCTCACCCGTGCTAGGTCAGCAGTTGGAGTTCAAATGTCATTTCCTATCTATGTTTAGTAGATATTAGCGCAATCTAGTAACGAGTAGCTGTATAATGATGTGGCTTTGTAAGCTAAGTTCATTATCAGAACAAAACCTAATATGTCACATATTTTTTCATAACAATTTAAACCGAGAATCCTGGCTGTTAAAGTCGATTTCCTATTTAGAAATAACTATCGGTAATATCGTCTTGGCATCGAAAACTGTCAACTAATAAGTTTTATTCGAGCGCCTGATTAATTACAAACAGTTTTCACAGATCAGAAGGAAATAAACCGTAGGCGTCCGGTATAAATGCATTTAACTTCAACCTGCCTCTTTTCCCCCCCACTGCGACAGCTTCCACGTTATATTCCAATTACATACATCAAATGCCACGATTTCGTACTAAAGCAAGAACTCTCAGTATTGCGTCGTTCCCTAGATTTATAAACAACTTTACTGGTCTGCTACTCTTGAACCCCCCGGCTTAAAGCTGCCAGATTGCCAGATTAGGTAATAACAATAGTATAGCAGTCTAACTATATCAATTTCGTTGCTCTCATTATTGTGTCATTCCTGCCGTGGCCAGCTCTTAGTCCAAAAAGTTTTATTTAAAAAAAAGTCGAATTTGGTACCAAATTCAAATTGAGCTTATTTCACTTTTGATTGTTTTCTCACTTTTGTTTTCAATCTGTCAAAGCAAAATGATAAAAGGCAGTTTTTGTTGACTTTGATGGTCATTATTGAATTACTATCATGTCGCTAACACAAGATGAATGTACACGTATCGCCACTTTGTTACAAGAAGGCAGAAGTCAGAGATATACAGCAAGAAGAACAGGCGTGTCACTATCTACGGTGCAGAGGGTCCTCCAACGTTTCCTACAAACTGGCAGGAACCTTCGAAGACCAGGAACCGGCAGGCCGAGATGTACTACGGCTAGAGAAGATTGATTTATTGTAACAACAATGCTCCGAAATCGGCATCTCACTGCAGTTGAAGTCAAAAACCAACTTCGGGAGACCCGAAGAGATGACATCAGCGAGTGGACTGTAAGGCGGCGGCTTCGTGAAGCTAATTTGACCCCACATAGACCGGCAAATGGCCCAAAACTTGACAGAGGGCATCGAACTGCAAGGAAACTTTACGCATGCGAATACAGGCGATGGGGTGCGGAAGAATGGGCATCCAGACGCATGGGCATGGGCTGACGAATCCAGATTTATGCTCTATGCACATGACGGGCGGCAAAGAGTTTACAGACGGCCAGGTGAACGTTTTATTCCAGCCTGTTTTGAAGAAAAAGTTGATTTCGGCGGCGGGTCTGTTATGGTTTGGGCTGGAATCTCTTCAGAGAGTCGCACGTAATTAGTTTTGATAGAAAATGGAACGTTAACTAGTGCCAGGTATGTGGAAGAGATTATTAATGAGCATGTAGGCCCATATTTAATTAATATGGGTGAAAACTCAATGTTCATGCATGACAACGCCAGGCCACACACCGCACAGATTGTGGAAGATTATTATGAGTAGGTTGGCATCAACACTATGAGCTGGCCCTCGAGAAGCCCGGACCTAAATCCGATTGAGCACGTATGGGACGAGCTCGGAAGGCGTGTAAGAAATCGAAACCCCGCCCCAGCTACACTTAGAGACCTGAAACAGGCGTTAGTGGAAGAATGGGCTAATATCCCGCAAGAACGCATAAGAAACTTAATAAACAGTATGCCCAATCGTTTAGAAACTGTAAGAAGAGCCCGAGGAGGCAATACGAAGTATTGGTATGTTTTACTTTTTTATTGTTTTTAGTTTTGTGTGTGAGGTACCACGGTTGCTTTTTACCTATAATTAATTGATATCGTGTTTACTATGTTAATTAAATAAACAAGTGAATATCATCTCTAACTCTTGACGTTGTTTTATTAACTATGCATTTATCTATAATATACAATTTAATTCAGGCTCCTAGCTTTATTATTTTAGGAGATATTACAGTTTTTCGTACTGACCCGAATTATTTGCACGCGAGTGTACTTGAATTGTCGATCGCACGAGTCAATCGATACCAAACAAATTGCGCACTCCACCACCGGCACACAGACAGTTGAACGCGGTGAAACCTGAATATTACTGACTCATAAGAGATGAAATCACGTTATAATTATTTATGATATATTTTGGGAACAGATGCATTTTCTTATTCTTATGAAAAACTACTACTCTTTCTACTTTACTATCTACTTTAACCAATATTGCACGAATTACCAAAACCGTCGACGTTCATCGTCGTGATATGATTGTTTGTACGATGGTACAGTCTAACATGATAAATGTTTAATTAGTAATTATAGGTACTTAACACATTATTCATAAAATATTTTACACTCGTTTTGTTAGAATTCTACTAACACGAGTAAGGTGTGTTTAATCAATTTAATCATTTAATAAGGATTAACGCATAGAAATGAGCAGATGACATGGCGCTCTGTCACTACCTATATCAATAATTGACTAAATCCAAAGAAACGGTAATCATACCTATTTGGAACAGATAAATTAATCTGTGGATTTTTGACATTATTAATGAATGCTTATTAACTATGATTATAAATTATGATGCTGAAGTAACAATTAAGCGCAGCAAATAAGTAGTATAATTGACAATGATTTCACACTGAGAGTCACGAATGTGAGGTGTCACTGCTTGATAAAGGTCCTTACAGAAAACCACAGCCAAATAGCACTGGACCCTACTCATGGTGTGTTCCTGCTGGTGAGTAGGGTTGCCGAGGAATTCAAGGAAACCCAGTGTGTTGACGGTGAGGGACCGTCCTGTTCCTTTAGCCGTCAGCACAGTGAATCCTCCTTTTTGTAAATGGGTTGCGGTGGCTGCTTACCATCGGGCGGGCCATATGCTTGTTTGCCACCGTCGTGATAAAAAAAAAAAGGTAGTCTGGTAGACCGAACCGTACCCATATATAATACATAAATCGTTAAACATATATCATAACCTATATAAACTACGGCTATATAACGGCACAGCTAAATTAACTCATTTAGGTGCCAATGTTTTAAAGTTATAAAATATCCAATAGGTGCTAGTTCACCTTTAAACTTGGTATTTCCATTTGTTGATTATATTTAGACTATTGTTACAACAGTTAAAAATACCTACTACATAATTACCATAAACTATGCTGTCTCAAAAGTGAATGTGAATGGATCCCTTTTGAGAATAAATTCCATCTTCGATCGGTTTATTTACACATTGGTAAGTGCCTTTGTTCCATATAAAACCTTATTAGGCATTATTGACCTATAACTTTGATCGATCATGCTTTGTTCTTATTATTAGTAGTTGTGTGGGTGAAGCCCCAGCGGACATAACTACAGTAGTTTTACAATGGGAAGTAAAAAGTCATATAAGTAAATTGCTGAAGAGACGGACTTGTACGTATTTACTATATATATGTACGTACCTGACAAACGACAAAAAATGGTTGGTTTACCAGACGTCACCTTATAAGTCCGAAAGGACAAATGGTAGAGTTCGAGACTATTCGAACGTAACTACCAGGCAATGGCCGAACAAAATTGTCCGCTGAGGCTATTCGAACGTAACTCCCTGGAAATGGCCGAACAAAATGGTCCGCTGAGGGCAAATCACGGTGTTTGACAAAGATCGAACAAAAAATTATCCTTTGGGAATAAATCGCATGACAAATACCGAGAATTTCAATAACTATGAAAAGTTTGGCTACTGCCAGTATATCAATAATTATCCATGCGGAATACGGATACATCGGGTTTGGACACTAAAGTATCTTATAATTATCCAAAACGAGTTATCCGTTTGACTACAGCCAATATTTTATTAATCATCCAAAGGGATATATTAGTTAATCACAAGGAGTAAACAGTTTGACTACTGTCCATGTTCTGTTATAATTATCCTAAGGGATGCCTAAATTAGTTTTTGACACTACCTGTCTTAATAATAAAAAAAATTGTTTTGACTAATGAAATGAAATGAAAATGTTTTATTCCAGAATAAATTCCATATGTGTACAAATGTAATTAAAATTAAATGAAATTAAAATAACACAATAAATACAATAATAAAAATTAAATTAAAATAATGACTATTGGTCCTACTAATGCTAATATTCTATTGATCATTCAAATGGAGAAATCAGTTGGCTACTGCCAATATCCCAAAGACTATCAATTGTGTAAAATTATTTGAAAGTTTTAGTAACTGTCCTAAAATTAACAAATTAGCTACTTCATACAGAATCAAACGATTCTGTAAAGAAAACAGAGAAGGGTGCCAGAACCGTACCCATATAATCACTTATTATCACTATGCTAGTGTTCAAGCGTGCAATGCACTTCTAAATAAGAAAATCAACACTAAGTTCATTAAATATAACTTACAAACAGTATAGTGGCAAGAGCAAGGGTTTTAGATAAACAATGAATTAATGAGATCTAATCTTAAACAGACAAAAATGCAAAACCCCAAAAAGGGAATCGGTCGATACGGGCGAAAGTCAAAGTCATGTTGAAAGCGTTTATCATAAAATTATATCTAAAACTGATGCCCGAGATAACTCCAGAGAGTTTGGTAGTTAGATTAGAAGCAATGCCTCACTCTATGTATTATACTATACGCTCATCCTTGAAGTTTGAATTAGCATAACTACCTCACACGACATATTTCTATGACTTATTTCGGCACGACCACAGTCACTTTGGTTGAATTAAATAAGTAGGCATCTCAGAGGGTTTCTTGGCGTTTCTTCCCTCTGGAGTGAAGGTTACGAAACGTTGGTAGCATCACTAGTAGTTACTAGTAGAGAAAAAAAAATAAAAAAAATAATAATAATAATTAAAAAAACGTATTTGATAAACGCAGTGTTTAAGTTCGAAAAACACTTTGATCTAGGTTACATACATTTACAAGATATGTACAACTATCAAATCTATTCCCGTAGCGTATATAATAATTTAACAACACTATGTCTTAACTTAAGAAATAAAACTTTTGTGGAAGTTTGTTGTGGTACATTGCATCATTAAAAACAAACCTAGCTGTTATAATCGTGGAATTACTAATATTCCTATGAATAAAATTGTTCTTTGAGGGACTAGATATTCTAAAACAGGTGATATAGAACTAGGATTGAATAAATGATGATTTCATTAACTTATATAAAAGATTAAAATTACAAATATGTGCAAGCACGTACTCACGTAGCTTACGACGGTAAAGTAGTCTTCAAATAAATGGGAAAAATAACAGTTGTTATCTACGGAAGTAATTATTTTGAAGAAACAATGATTATACAATACAATGTACTTATACATTCACGATCACGTTAAGGGTCGGGCAATATCTACTGTGTCCCCAGTAAACAGCTTGACCACAGCCAAACAAAACAAGGGCCATGCGTAACCTACTGGTTATACAGTAAACACCACCGCCTCGGTAAGGTTCGTACGTCTTTTGCTGGGAACTGTACACGTTTTTATAACAAAGTCCCCGCTGATGTAGTGAATTTGCCACTAAATAAATTCAAGTCTTATGTTAAGCGCTATTTGTTGAGGAGAGAGTACTATACTTTAAAGGAATTCATTGAGGATAACGATGCCTTTAAGCCTGTAGCTTGATATAGTTAGTACAATACAAATTGAGAAATTATTAGGTACATTACTCTATGAAGCAGCTTTACTAGTGTCCAGTATTACCTGTTTTTCATTTTTATTTTATTTTGTTTTTATTTAGTATTTGGACACTTAGAGACGTTATACATCTCTAAGTCTTGCATTCGCAAATATTTATATGTATAGATATATATTTAATGATCCTGACGCTTAGAGACATGTACATCTCTATGTCACTTTTATATTGTAATTTAGTTCACGCATGTAAAATACGAGCACAGAATATTGTTTCTCACCAGACTAAACATGGCTAGTTTTTATTAATTAATAAAACCCGCCAGCTTGAACATGTCATGCTCGCTTAAAAGGCTCTGCTTATGGTGGCGTCGTTGATCGGGTCGCCACTTTCCCGAAGAAAGGTTGAGGGAGGCGATGGCTGAGATATGCGTCATACTCGTGAACGGGTGCTGTTTGTGGAGACCGGTCTGTTTAGGCTAACTGGGGCAACACATTTACGTAACTTTTTATTAATCATATTTAATTTTAGTTTAATTGGCTTTAGACGCAACATTCGGTGCTTGATTATCCATATTTTTTTATTATATAGAATATATAGATCAAGACACTTGGAGACCTTATACATCTCTAAGTATAATTTAGAAATAGTATGTTTATTGTATACTAGAATCACTTAAGTACTTTTTTTTATATTATTTAAATTCAAAGTTTGTTTCTAACTGTTGATGATGGATTATTATAATTTGGAAATTTATGTAGAAGACACAGTTCAGGTAAGAAAGTATATCAAACTTGTATGTAATTTATTTTCAATAGTCAGATTTGGACTCATCTTTTTTCTTTGGTATTTTTATTAAACTATAACCTATTGTTGGTTAATCTAACCTTGGTTTGATATGTTTTCTTATAGAACAACGCACTTATATGTATTGTTTAGTTTTGATGTACTGTTGTTTTGAAAAAATAAGTCCCGCCGAGTTTCTTGCCGGACATAATTCTTCTCGGGTCAGAGGTGTAGGGTTAGAACCGGTGTAGTTTGATTTTTTTTCTCTCTCTTTTACTTTGACGTGTAAAAGTGCCCTTGTGGCCTACTTACTGAATAAATGTTTGAGTTTGAGTTTGAGTTTGAGTTTGAACAGCTAGGCCACGGGTAAATGATTAAAATTAGGGTCATGCAAACTCACTGTTTTCAGTGAACAGCTAGACCACTGGATTTAATATATATATATACAGGGCCATGCGTAACCTACCGGTTATACAGTAAACGGCTAGGCCACGATAATGGGAAAACGTAGTAAAATCGTATAAATAGTCGAAAAAGTAGAAAATGTCGAAAAGGTCGGAAAAAGCCAAAAAAAAAAGTCGAAAATATTAACATGTATTTTAAACTAATTAATTATAAACTAAATGTTTATAAATAAAACCAAATTCAAAAACTAACAACCTGTTACTAAATAAATCTAAAATATATCAACATATAAGAGATAGTTTGGGGAGGAATTTCCATCACAAGCGAAGGAAAGAGAAGGGAGTATGCTGGAAGGAAAACAACAGATCTGGTATTAGATATAGATGACAAATTACTAACTTAAAAATATTGTCATAGATCATAAATTAAAATAGCTACCAAAATTAGTTCGATGCCGCATATAGTAACAGATGTCACTAACGGCGATGTTACAATGTATATGATTTGTAGAAAGTTGTTAATCCTAGTGTTGATGAAGGAAATTAATCTAATGAGAGTTTATTATCAATGAACGACAATTAAATATTGTATGTGAACATTGTCTTAGGAATTACTTGAGAGATGTCAAATGTTGGCTCTTAATTATGACAATTATTATTAATTGTTATAGTGGTTACTTAATATAATACTAAATTTAAATAAATGAAAATAAAGAAGGGATGTAGTGTATGTACAGCGCTAGAATGTGGGTAGTCTGCGGACAGCAGTGGTGGAGTGCGCACGCTCTGCCACGCTGCTACGCAGGACAGCCAAAATACTACAAAATAGTGTTTTAATTCAACATGAGATTACCTACATTATCCATATTAATATTGTAAATGGGAAAGTGTATGTGTGTTTGTTTGTTTGTCCGTCTTTCACGGCAAAACGGGGCGACGAATTGACGTGATTTTTTAAGTGGAGATAGTTGAAGGGATGGAGAGTGACATAGGCTACTTTTTGTCTCTTTCTAACCCCCCACTTCCCTAAAATGGGGGGGAATTTAACGCGAGCGAAGCCGCGGACAAAAGCTAGTTTTGCCATAAAGAGAGATAGAATTAATCAATTGCACCTACATATCTACCAAACTGCATAGCAGTTTTTTGGCAGAAAACTTATTTTACCCTCCACCATTATTAATCACTAGCTTTTGCCCGCCGCTTCGCTCGCGTTAAATTCGGGGTAACACGGTTCCCCTTTGCCCCCCGGAATGCTCCATACAAACTTCCATCCCCCATTTTAGGGAAGTGGGGGTTAGAAAGAGACAAAAAGTAGCCTATGTCACTCTCCATCCCTTCAACTATCCCCACTTAAAAAATCACGTCAATTCGTCGCCCCGTTTTGCCGTGAAAGACGGACAAACAAACAAACACATACACTTTCCCATTTATAATATTAGTATGGATTTAGGTACGTACTTATGTGGGTTACTGCATTTTCAATAACAGGTAGGTATTTGCAAGCCGAGCAAGCAGGCACTCGCCACGCACCCGGTTTCAATCAATCAATCAAAGTATTCATTGAAAGGTCATGGGTTACAAAGGTTTAATTTAATTTTTTATATGCCATCATGTCCTGCCTCAGATAGGCGTACAATAAAAAAAACTTATATGTAATTAGGGCTATGTTACACTACGTTTATTTATACTATGGCTAGTACAGTCAACTACAAAGAAATGTATCCACTTTTGGACCTTATTACAACGCAATAAGGTGAAAAAGTGGATACATCTCTTTGTGGTCGACTGTACCTATTATACATTTTTTGACATAAAAACTATATTTTTATTTATTTTTTAATTTTAAGTACACCTAAAATAAAATAAAAAAGCCTTTATTTCCAGTCCTTATAGAAAAAAGAAAATGTAAGTAAGTAGGTACAGTCGACTACAAAGAGATGTATCCTCTTTTGGGCCTTATAACAATGCATTAAGGTGAAAAAGTGGATACATATCTTTGTAGTCGACTGTACATCATTACAATCTTCTATTATATATTTCGTACTATGTCATTTTTGTATTGTTTTTATGTCAAAATTATTATAGCTCAGTATGTCGAAAATATAGCTTACATTTTATTTACAATTGTCAATTATTTATCTTTCTTCGTGACGGACCAGAACCCCTCATCGGGTGAAGGCATCCTCCAAGGACTTCCAAGTTTCCCTACTTAAAGATAATGTGGATATCCAGTTTATTCCGGCGATTTTCTTGATGTCATCTGACCAGCGGCTATTAGGTTTTCCATTACGTCATTTTCCCCGGGGCCCCTTCCAGGTAGTGGCTCGTAAGGTCCAGCGTAAGTACACCTATTCTGTCAAAAAATCAGAGATGCTGTAGAAACATTTTTCAACAAGCCAGTTAAACAGTGTTCTTTTAAATTTCAAAGGCTCTAGTTTTTTTTATGTCAATTGGTAATTTATTATAATAAGTACTTTCTAATATGCAGTTGTAGACACCTACGTAACAGACTAACTTTATACATATTTATTCCAATGTTCAAGTATACCTATCTACGCTGAAAACAATTACCTATAATTAATTCTCAACCATGTTTCTTATTGCTTATTGCATTGAAGTACGTTGAAAAGTGATTGTAGTGCTGAGTGTTGCAGATTGCGCCTCTACAAGGTTGGCGTTGGCGACCGTAAATGTGGCGGGCGTTCAACCCCATACATACAACCTTGTCAGGTGCCGCAAATTAACTGTTAAGTATCTAAGCTTTAACATTATTTTATGGTAAAATAAATACTGTTTTAATACAAATGCTATAATATTTTTAGGGTTCCGTACCTCGAAAGGAAAAAACGGAACCCTTATAGGATCACTTGGTTGTCCGTGCGTCCGTCCGTCTGGCCGCCCGTCTGTCAAGACCCTTTTTCTCAGGAACGCGTGGAGGTATCAAGCTGAAATTTATATCAAATACACAAGTCTACTGTCCCTTGGAGCTGTGAAAAAATCAAATTTCTAAGCTAACGAAATCAAAAGATACAGCCGTTTATGTCGCAAATTTTCGAAACTCGCAAGGGAATCAAAACCTACAGGGTACTTCCCGTAAACTCAGAATTTTGAAATTTGGTACGAAGCAACGTCTTATAACACAGACAAAGGAAAATTTGCGAAAACATTAAATTTTTAGTTACATCATATAATAAAATTATTTTTAATCATTTTAAAGTTACTACCCCTTTCCTCATGAACGCGTAAATTGAACGTTTAAATTGAAATTCATATCAAATACTCAGGTCTATAATACCTTTAAGCTGTAAAGGTTTGTACGGAACCATCGGTGCGCGAGTCCGACTCGTACTTGGCCGGTTTTTTATTACAAAATATATAGGCACAATATTTTACGTAAACCTAAGCTTCTCATCGTGCGACAACTTTGGAAAAGATCACGTGTCTGGCTTTCAGTTCACACTCTAACGATTTCTTGTTGCCAAGCGTTACAAGAAATCTCACTTAAGGTGGACAGAAAAAAGGCAGATACATTTTTAGGGTTCCGCAGTCAACTTACAGTTTCCCCATGTCCGTCTGTCCGTCCGTCCGTCCATCTGTCCGCGGCTTTCCTCAGTGATGGTTAGTACCAGAAAAACTGAAATTTGGTATGAGTATGTGTTTTAATCACGCCGACAAAGTGGTAAAACCAAATGTGAAAAATATAATTTTTAGGGTACCTCCCGTACACATGAAGTGGGGGGTGATTTTTTTTTCGCTCCAACCCTATCGTGTGGGGTGTCGTTGGATATATAGATCTTTAAAAAAGAATAAGGGCCTGTTTGTCAAAAGAACAATGTCCAAGTAAAGTATTGGATAGCTAGTTAACAAATAAATTAACTACCAGTTAAAACTTAGCACTTTATCTACCAGTTAAAAGTTTATTTGAATTGTTATTAAATCAAATACAAACATTCAAAACATTGAAAAAATAATCAACCCAGCAGGACTTGACGAAATTTTCAATACCTTCAATCATATTTTTGAATTTATTTTGATCTACTTTGGCTTTAGTAACTTGACCCAATGCTTATTTGGTAAAGCGATCGAGCCCCGGCAAGGCGTATCGATGCAGGTTCAAGTCCTGCTGGGTCGATTATTTTTTCAATGTTTTCAATGTTTGTATTTGATTTAATAACAATCTATTGTATGAGTGGAGTGCCCCACTTTAAAAACATGCAAACATAATTATGAGCTTATTTGAAGAAAGTGAAACGCCAATGATGACTTTATTCGTAAGATAAGTGGCAAGTAGCTTATTCAGGACTTTACTTGGATATTGTGAAACAGGCCCTAAGGGTTTTATAAATATTTTTTATAAAACGAATACGTTCGTAAATAGCTCCGAAAATTCAAAAAAGGGCGTCCTTTCCATCTAACTTTTGAACCGTGGTTCTAAAATTTTCTTTTAAACATGAAAGTGTAGCCTAATAAGTTACTTTCAGAGAAAAGTATATTGAATAAAATCGGTTAAGCCGTTTTGAGTTATAACTCAACTCGGAGTTGAACACGTGTAAGCTAGCGCTATAATTTTTAGTGTCAATTTGTAGCGGATTTACTGTACTATCTGTTAACAATAAATAATAAAACCGGCCAAGAGCGTGTCGGGCCACGCTCAGTGTAGGGTTCCGTAGTTTTCCGTCCGTCACAATAAGTGTCCCCACTTAAGAGTTAAAATAACACCGCCATGTAGGCTATGATATGAGCGTTCCACGTACAGCGACATCTATCGGCAAATTAAGTATACTATTGCGTGCGAGCTTAAAGTATGGAAGATGATTTTTATGGGATAATTCTTTATTGCGTGAACCGATTTTCACCGTTTTTACTTTATTTGAAAGCACGTCATTTCATTGCGATTTTGTAGAAATTACAGGTACAATAAACACCTGCTTATACGGTTAAATTCCAAACTTAGTTCAGAAATTATTTTGTATTTTTTTTTCAAAAACTATTCTACCTATCAAGTTCAAAATAATTTTCCTAGAAAGTTTTTATAAAGTTCTGCTTTTGAGATTTTTTCTAATTTTTATAACTTATGGTTCAAAAGTTAGAGGGGGGGGGGGGGGACACATTTTTTTTTTACTTCTTTGGCGATTATTTCCGAAAATATTTACATTATCAAAAAATGATTTTAGTAAACCCCTATTCATTTTTAAATACCTATCCAACAATATATCACAAGTTAGGGTTGAAATGAAAAAAAAAATCACTCCTCACTTTACGTATAGGGGAGGTACCCTAATAAAACATTTTTTTCAACTTTTTATTTTACCACTTTGTCGGCGTGATTGATATACATATTAGTACCAAATTTTAGCTTTCTAGTGCTAACGGTCACCGAGATTATCCGCGGACGGACGGACGGACGGGCCGACATGGCGAAACTATAAGGGTTCCTAGTTGACTACGGAACCCTAAAAAAGTACAAGTGAATGACCTCATTTTTTAAAAAGAAAGAGTAATGTAAAAAAAGGAGTTTTTTTTGAGACAAATTTTCTTTTTACAATAAATTTTTGAGTAATTGTGGAAACTTTTCTGCAACATTTTTGACCGAAATTTATGCCCTAGTTCGTAAGCTGCTAAAAGACATCTCTATATTTAGACAAATTTAATTTAATTAAGGTTAATTTACAAAGGGCGGTAGAGTGCGGTGCCATAGAATTTTAAGGGGGTGCAGTTTAAAAATGGTTGAGAAATAAATGGGATGAGGGTTGATTTGTCGATAAAATTCATTATACTATACGTGGTTAACGGCTCGAGCATAGGTAGCCAAACACATTGTATACTTAATTATTCTGACGCTTAGAGACATGTCTGTAAGTCACTTTTATATTGAAACTAGCTTTTCCCCGCGGCTACGCTCGCGTTAAATTCGGGATAACAAACCATACAAACTTCCACCCCCCATTTTAGGGAAGTGAGGGGTTAGAAAGAGACAAAAAGTAGCCTATGTCACTCTCCATCCCTTCAACTATCTCCATTTAAAAAATCACGTCAGTTCGTCGCCCCGTTATGCCGTGAAAGACGGACAAACAAACAAACAAACACACACCTACACTTTCCCATTTATAATATTAGTATGGATTTAGTTCACGCATGTAACATACAAGCAGAGAATATTGTTTCTCACCAGACTAAACGTGGCTAGTTTTTATTAATTAATAAAGCCCGACAGCTTGAACATCTCATGCTTGCTTAAAAGTCTGCTTATGGTGGCGTCGTTGATCGGGTATCGGGTATTGACACATAATTCGGTGCTTTTTAAATATCATTTATTTTATAAGCCATACATCTTAATGATTAAGTCGGCTTGTTCATAATTCGGTGCTTGTTTATCCTTTTTTTTTCTCCCTTAATTGTAATTATACAGAATATATCTATAGATCCAGACACTTGGAGGCCTTATACATACATCTCTAAGGATAACTTAAATGAAGTTTTTTTTTGTATTTTAGAATCACTTACCTACTGTTTTTATGATTATTAATAATTTTAACATTTCTAACTGTTGATGATGGATTAATATAATTTAGAAATTTAAGTAGAGGACACAGTTCATGTAAGAAAGTATAGGTATACAAAACGTTTTGTGCACTTCGTTTTTAAATAAACAGTTATCAATATTTTTTGTAAAAACATTTTTAGTCACGCCATACATGTAACTACCAAATATCAACATGTTGTAATCAATCGATAGCTCTTTAAAAATAACATTAAGGTTTGTTTGACCATTTTTTGAATGTTTTCAGAAATAATGACCCAGAAAGTCTAAAAAATGTGTAACCCCCCTGTAACTTTTGAACCGGAGATTGATAATTTTTTCACTCTCCGTATCTTTTTATTTGTAAGGCTTATAGATCTATTGTATATAGAAAAATTGTAGACAAATTTATACATTATAACTTTATGCGTTCTATAGATATTTTAGTCTTACAGCCAACCGTTTAAGCGTCAAGGTGAAATAACCGAATTTCGGCACCTTTAAACCAAGATGGCGGCCAACGCTCCGCCCCCTAAAGGTCTAAAATCTAGATTTTTAATAACCAGCTTGTAACCTACCAATAGCCATTTAAACGATTTCTTTACTTTCTTGAATTTGCTAGAGCATATTGCCTTTTAGTGTAAAATATGAATATAATGTAACGTTAGAACGTATCGATAAGAAAGTTAAATACCGATAGATAATTAACTGGTCGTACATATACACATAGACAATTTAGACACATACATGGATTTCATTTTCTTGCCACACTTTTGATCGGTGACGAGCGTTCTTTGTCATCCGAATCCTCTGGTCGATTTCTAAAGAAATCATAGACAAAGGCGTCTCTATCGCAAAGATTTTTGTCATTTCCTGGCAAATATGTCACTCTCGACATGAACATAATACGCATTTTCGAGACGAGCCAAAAGTAACGATCTGGTCGCCGTCAAAAGATTTCGCAAGCTTTTCCCCCCATAATATTTGATAACTTTGACACCTCATTACGGTAACAGAGGTGAATAAATCGCGCAGGTGATATGAAGCTGTCAGTCCCGCTCGATAAGATAACACTGTTATCTAGGAATATGAGTATTCATGTGTACGAATTTATTAAGCTTTTATCGATTTGCAGTGATTGGTTTGGTTTTATTAAATATCATCGTTTTTGCGTTTGTCCTGGCTTTCTTCCTCGGCTTACTTGAGCCTAAGGACCACCCGGCAACCTAATTCCCTGAATTTTTTAAGAAAGCTGATTTTTAAGAAAGTGACTGCTATCTGACCTTACAATTTATTGGGATTCGGTCCGGTTTCCTTACTGAAAAGCGACTAGTAAATATCAAATAAGATATCGTACATCAGTTCCGAAAAACTTAGTAGTATGGAGTCGCTGTTTGAATCCGAGATCTAAGGGTTGAAAGTCGAACGTTTTACCGCCAGGCTACCAGCGTTTTTTTGGTTTGATTAAACAAAATTGCAGTTCACATATCGGTATTCTGACTTAGGGAGGTATTGTTGGGAAATTCTATCAATTTCATTTTGATTGGCAAAATGATAATGATGTGTAAATGAGTAGCTCGTAGCGTTTTCGTATAATCGAAGCGTAAGCGAAGCAAGTTCTTACAAACAACTTCTGGCTACTGGGACGTCTCGGCATTTCGATGGCTTTTTGATTTTGAAAGTTTGTTCCGCGATAACTGAGTAACGTTTTTCTGATCTTTATTAAATTTGTTGGGGTTGTAGCAGAGATACATATAATTTGAGAGTTCGTATATGAGCAGGATCGATAGGGGTCATGGAGCTAGAAGGCGAAAAAAAACTTGGGAAGGGTCTTGTTATATTGGTCACCTCGTTTGCAAGTAAATCGCGAGTTCTCAGTTCGAGGCGGACTACTAGTATATACGGTAGGGTGCGGCTTAGGTGATAATATTACTGTTTATTACTAACCTGAATCCTGGTCAGGGCATTTATTTGTGTGTTTATCACAGATATTTGTTCCTGAGTTATGGATTTTTTCTATGTATTCAAGTATTTATCTATATCTATCTATTATATAGCTATATCGTCGCCTAGGACCCACAACACAAGCCTTATTGAGCTTACTGTGGTTGTTCAGATATTTGTGATATTTGTGGCGCTCCGATATATCTGATGACGACTGTACTGTATGAAGATTAAATCCACTTTCAAACATTTAGTGTCATAGTTCGTCAAAAGCTAATGTTATAAGTAGAGGGCGGAGTACCGGTGGCAAATTTCACACTAAATGTATGGAGTCGCCTAAGTATTCTTATGATTAAATAAATAACGAATAAATGATTAATTTTGCATAATAATTTTTAGGAACTTATAGAAATTATCTTACGAGCATACAAATATAATGTAATATGTTGTTAATATCTATAATACATAATAATATGTTTTCTTATCAAAACATTATCATTAGGTACTAAATACTAGACTAAGAAGTTATACCTGCCAAACGATATATTATTTTCAAGACCATTCAATTACAATTGAGGACTGGAATTATGTGTTCGAGGTCCTCCTCACAGTCTACACTTAAGTGCGTATCCATGTTATAAAATGAATGGACTATGGCCACATGTTCCTGGTTTTTCGGAGTGAATCGGTTTCTTAATTTATTGAAGATCCATTTATGAGTGGAAAACGATCGCTCTACATCTACCGATGTCATGGTTGCATGTTTAAGGACTTGTTTATAATTTTCCATTGTTATCATATTCCTTAATTCGTCAGCATCTGGGTTTCTATCTAGAACCAATTCGAGTTTATTTCGCACGGTTTCACTTCCTTGGAGGCTTAAAGAACTCCTAACTATATCTATTACCAGAAAACTTTCTTCTATCGGAATTTTAGTGCATTCTAATTTTTCTTTCGATTCAAGTATAATTTCGTAACAATTTTTTATAAAGCTTAACTCGTTTTTTAAATTTTCATTTTCAAACAACTTCTGGGCTTTTCTAATGGCAATAGCTTCTTTACTGTTCAATTGCATCACAACATTTTTAATCACGTCAAAATGTCTATCGTAGTAAAAACTTGCATTTAACCAGGTGCCCCAACGAGTGATAATGGGTTCCGGCGGTTAAGGCACATTCTGCGCATGGTCCCAGAAAAATCTGACGCGGTGTGGTGATTTAAAAAAAATCTTCTTGACATTAGATATTAAAGAATTGACCAATTTATGTTCAGATCTTATCTGCTCCGCGACTCTGTGTAGTCCATGAGCGAAACAAGTTACGTGTCGTACTTTAGTGTACTTTTTCTTCAAAATCTTGCCGGCAGCAAGCATGTACGCTGCGCTATCCGAACAGAATATTAAAAATTTGTTCATATTATCTGTAAAATTATCCTCCCACAAAAAATTCAAGCTTTCGTCAACCACCGCTGCAATTGAGTTCGCGTTTACAGTACTAACGACTTTACACGCTAACAAATATGGCCTTTGTAAAGCATCATCAAGTGATTTTATAATTACATTTACTTCGCAATTACCGAAATTATCAAGAGTCTTATCCACCGCAAGCCATAAATTGGAATCGAAAAATGTATTTCGTATTTGCTTGACGGTCGCATTGTATATTCTGGTAAGATAGTATTTTCTCAAAACACTTTATTCGGGAAGTTTTACGCCTTTATCTAAGTATTTTCCAAAGAACTTTTTAAATTCTGGATGGTTAACTCTTTTCCATGGGATGTTACACGCTATAAGGAAAACGCATAAATCATAGGCAAAGGTGCCATTTTGATTTCCACAGTTAATTTGGTGTTGTTTACTGTTAACGTGTTTTTCGACATTATATTTTTTCAACTGCTTTAAATCCACTGAGCAAGAAATACAGTGAATGCTACATTCTTCTTCATTATATATAAGATTTTCGTACGGTTCTATCATCCGCAGAATTGTTGCTTCACGTGGCTTATTCATCTTGATATTTTTCGGTTTTAAATATTTAGCCGACGCAATAATAATTCAGATAATATAGATGTAAAGCAGCTGTCTAAATTGACAATGTCAAATAATTAGTTTCTAAATGTTTCATAAATTTGTAAATTAGTAACTTTTTGAAAAGAAAGGTTGCATATGGTAAAAAATATTATATCGATGAATGGTGACTTTGTTAAAAGAAATTGAAAAATAACCCAAAACATTTACGACATAACATTTAGGTGTTCCTGAAATCGATTTATGAAAATAAATGTTAAGTACTTACTTCCAATTTACGAGTAGGTACCATACTAAGTACATTAGGTAAATGAATAATTTTATTATTCAAGCCTAAAATAATAATTATAAAAACGACTCCATACCTTTTGTGTGAAATTTGCCACCGGTACTCCGCCCTCTAGTTATAAGTCTTTCGAATATGCCGTTCTTAGAATTTCTCCACGCGATTCAATTAGTTAATAGTTACCTAGGGTTGCTGTGCAAGGTATTAGACATATTACTTTTAGAAAATTGACAGTGGCCACCTGGTCACCATCCACAGCTTATGCAACGTGTTACACCCAAGACTAAAAACCTGAAAAGTGATTGTTCAGATTCAGAATCGAGAGTGGAATCGATTGCAGTATATCTTAACATGGGTATACTTTTTCTTTAATTTTCCAATTTTTGACGTGTCGTGTCTAAAAGTTTCGAATACTACAGTTTACCATTCTTACGAAAGGTAAGGAGATAGAGGTTGAATATTTAATAATGGCTGGCAGCTTTGACAATTTTTTTTTTACTGTAAATAGTGTCATGTAGGTTGTCATTGTCAAAGACATACAGCTTCGTCTTATGTCATGTCATACAAATTGACAAAGTAGGTTGATAGGTTGACATGACCGGACACATGTAAAGCCTGACCAGAAATATATGATCATGCGCCATGTTGCGGAATTTCATTGGAACTAATTACTTACACTTGCAATAATTTTAATGACAGAATGATATGCATGTGTGAGTGCGTGTTATAGGTTGTCACTGTTGTCAGGTGTCATTGAGGCGGTTTACTTGAATAATAATAAAGTGTTGAATATAAAATAATAAACGACAAACATTCCCAAAATTATCCATAGTCAAGAGCGAAACATTATAAATAGTGTATATAATAAACTGCTGTAAATAATACGCTCGGGAAATGAAACTATTTCGCTGTGAAAATTTTCAAATGAACATCAGAGCTGACAGGTAAACAAATCAATATGTCACCATACCATAGAGAGTCATATTACGCTCTATTACTATACTCAACTGTTGCCATATAAATGAGAATAATAGCGCCCTCTTGACACTTGATAATCATATATTTCTGGTCAGGCTTTAGAAGTTTTTGCCTTAAGTATTGTACGTTAACCTTTCTATCAAAGTATCGAAAAAGGCTTACGTCTCATACCTCGCACAGGAACTTTCGTTCCCATTAACGGCTTAACGTTAGTGCGAAAACAAATGTTGTAATAGGTACAGTTACGTCTGAAACTATGGATCCCATCAAAAACATTACATGTACCTACAAAAATGCCAGTCTCGCAACGCAGTTCTCCTACTCCTACTGCAAAAAGTATTGAGATCTAATGTAAAACCAAGCCGGTGTGCCGGAGTTTATTAACACCATGTCATTGTGATCCTTTGAATATTAGGTGTCCATATTTTTATAAAAATCGGTTGTCTGTAAAGTCGGTTTACTGACGATAGTTGAACGTGACAACGCCATAAGAAAATACTGATGGAATGGTTGCATTTTTCAAAAGAAAATTTTAATTTCACTGCACTTAATATTTGACGAAAACATGTAAATGTATTATTGTATAGCAGCTGTCCACGCGGACGCATCGCTCACTCAAGTAGGAGAGAGACAGATGTCGAACGCTGCCGAACGCGAAGGCCGATTGTGCCTCTTTGTCGCTCGTTCCGCGCTCTCGCTTGCACTTCAAGCCTTAAATGGAACGCCTCAGAGCGAGGTAACGCCGCATGAGTCATGTTTTTTCGTGCGTGCAGCCGGCTCCATCGAATTATAAGACGTTGTCACGTCAATAAATTAAATGACCGCATTTTCAGTGGCTTTATAGCCTAAACACTAGAAGTGGTAAAAATTTGGAGCTTGTACGACTGCTAGAAGTACTTACCTTAGATATACCATGATGGTAAATTAGTGAGTCAGTGAGTCGGTGACAAAACTTTGACTTATAACATTTCTAAAAGTATATGTTGAAATTTAATGATATTGGGAATATATAGTACATTTTCTCTCTGCACCGCAGAACGCATAACGTATTTCTGTTTGGCCCTACGGTTGACTGTAGAAATGCCTAAAGGCATTTAATTCGCCTTTTCTACTACTTTTTATGTGCAAGAAAGTTTGAATAAATAAATAAATATATTCCTTGTATTATGGCCTCTTGTTCACAGAAATTTCAGACTTCTAGCTTTATCGACAACAGAATTAAAGGGTCGTCGATAATGGCCTGAATGGCTTCGGGAAAAGGATGGTACCGCCGTGCCTTTGTTGTTTGTTTTGCTCGACTTGGCGGGGGCACTACCGTGCCCCTAGGTACATTTTATGTGACAAAAATATATAGCTACGACTCTATTACCAAGGCGTAAAGTCTTACCCCCTTATTCATAAACGGCCACTAAAGTTAAGAGATCGCTGATAATCGTTTGTCCCTTTCCCTCATATAGGTTAGACGGAAAGGGACAAACGATTATCAGAGGTCTCTTAACTTTAGTAGACGTTTATGAATAAGGGGGTTAGATACCTACATGTTTTTGTCACATTAAAAGTATCCATATTTTCAGACGTAGGCGTATTAATAGTCATGTTCACTTAAGGTCAGTGTCAATAGAAAAGTGAAATAAGGTAAACAAATATGGGTGAATTTCTAAGCAACATTTTTTAAGAAAATAAAAACCGACTTCAATGGGAGAGGCCGGTGAGAGATTATTGTAGATGGTGCACTCTTAGATTTCATACCATGAAATCAACAAAAAATGGCTTGAACTTGCTTAACAAACACAGCGAAGAGGACAAATCGCCAAATGTGAACTATGTGTCGTTGAAGAGTTCCGTTCTGATCATCATCAGCAGTTCCACTTCATCAAATATCACTTATTTAAATGTAAATGCTTGATTTGTTGAAGAAAATACTAAAGTTACTATACCTTACCTAAATGTACTATACCTTTAACATTTGAGGAGTTCCCTCGATTCATCATGGATCCTATCATTAGAACTGCGTTTTCACAA
The DNA here is from genome assembly GCA_947086415.1 of Pammene aurita. Taxonomy (NCBI): domain Eukaryota; kingdom Metazoa; phylum Arthropoda; class Insecta; order Lepidoptera; family Tortricidae; genus Pammene; species Pammene aurita. The sequence goes on from OX352310.1 coordinate 3,127,666, forward strand.
AAACGTGACCAATCTATATGTATATACTTACAATAAAAAAAATCGGTTTTGACATGACGGAGTGATGGAGTAACAAACATAAAAACTATATAAAAACATACAACCGAACCAAGAACCTTCTCTTCTCCTTTAGAAACCTTGAAGTCGCGGTTAAAAAAAGCATTTGACACATGACAAAATATTAATAAAGAAATCTGTTTTCACTGAAATATAAGTAATTAACGTAATGTTTACTAAAAATGAGTGAATACCAATTTTATGTGTATAAATTGACAATGAAACTGTGATTGTTCTTTAAAAGTGCGTGATTGCGAAGCAATTAAGGTAATAGTACATTACTGCAGAATCCAGTAAGTAAGCCTTCCTGGCCAAGGATGAGTTAACCGGACCGAACCGCAGGTGAGGTCCGGTTATATACGAGGCCAGGATGGCTTTCTTACTGGTTGAGGCTTGTATAGTGCTTTTCTCAAAAATGAAAGAAAGTTTAACAACAAATTCGTTTAATTAATATTGAAGGTTACATTCATATACGGGCAATTACTGATAGATATTTTTATCGATTTACCGGGGGCATTTATGTTTGTTTCTTGTACATCTGGATTAATGGACTCTTGGCTGACAGTAAATGTCTGTGAAACATTAATTTGGTTGTTTGGGAAGGTGGATGGTTGCGATGATGTTACGGTCAGGGGAATAGTGGTCGGTTCTTGGCGAGAGGTAGATGGCTGCGGAGTCAGGCTTAGCGGCTGTTGACGCGATGTAGACGGCTGCGGGGAGGTGAAAGATGGTGTTTTTTGAGTATTCAATTTAATTTTTTTATTTATATTGCTTGTAATTTCACTTTTATTTTCTAATGACTCTTCTATATATCCTTCTGCAACTCGGTCCGATTTCCACCCCCCGTGTCGTTTTATTGTCGTGAGATTGGCTCCAGAGTCAGCCAGAAGGGTAGCAGACGACCTCCGGAAACAATGGCCAGTATAGCTCTCTGGATTTGGTAAATTCAAATATTCTGCTATTTGTTTAGGCATTGCGGCAATCTTATGACGACCGATGTTTTGCCGCAAGCATGTCCCGCTTCTATAATTGATAAAAAAACGATCGCTTTTCGTATTTTCAGGGCGCAGGTCATGGTATTTCCTTACAATATGAGCTGACTCCTTGTGTATAACAAAAGAGCGATCAATTTTTGTTTTTGTTTCTCGTACTTTTACCAAAATTATTTCATTATGGTATTCCACGTCACTGTTTTTAATATTACAGAGCTCCATACTTCGGCAGGCGCCATTAACTCCCATTATAGTAATAACCTAAAAACAAAAAAAAAACTGTTTTAATCGAGAATATAAAAATAAGTATCTGTTAATTGGAACCAGATTTAATAGCATAATTATATTATTGCAACCGACTAACAGACAACTTACATCACAACAATTTAAATGAAATAAGTAAATAAAATAAATATTACCTTCGCTGCTAGATAAACATCATCGGGTGCTTCATTTAAAAACTTCTGTATGTTTTGGCTGGTAAATACACTCGATTTTTTTCCTTTGTAGCCAGTCGATTGTCTTTTCAACCAAGTGATTAAATTGGAATAATTCTTAATGTTTACATCGTGTTTATTTTGCACTACACATCGAAGCATAGAATACACAGCCCATAAACTTGTCGGCTGCATTGTTTGGCGAAGAAAGCTGAAATATGCCAAGAATACATTTTCAGACCAACTGTTGGCTTGTTTTTCTGACTTCCACTTCATAAATTTTTCATAAGTTTTCATATATCGCTCCTTGGATTTTGGAGGAAGTAAATTGTTTTTTGCTAATTCGGCCTCAGCTTTTAAATCAGGAGGAGTGCCATCTATTTCCGAATCGGATTCGCTTGAACTCATTTTTTGGGATTATTTATGTTCACGCGGTAAAATAAAACACAATTGTCGCAATTGAATGTGAAATCCCGCCAGTCGTTGTTTTTTTTTTACTAAAAAGTTTGCGTTTAGTTTGGAACATTGTTCTATTTTAACATTACTTACATGAATGTTTTAGTAAAAAAATGTAAATTATTGTTTTTGAAACTCCATGTTAATTTTAGAATGGAAAGTTTTAATCCAACATGATTTATAAACTGAAATTACTAAATACAAACATAAAATCCCACTATACTTCTACAACATTACTAAGAACAAAACGCAACGTGCATACTTTTTCTGCGTCGCGTTAAGTGTCACAGACTATAAAATGGCTGTTTAAGGCTCCAAAAATATATCTATCTCATAAAATGACATACCGAAAAGAGAGATAGATATATATTTGGAGCCTCCCTCCTATAACCATGTTATATGGCTACACTCTAATCTGTGTCTGGTACTATGTTTTTTTTTCTAAGCAGATCTAAAGAGGATGACCTACTGTCCAGTAGGTAAATGACATACTTACTTACTGGACAGTAGGAGATTCCAAATTTAAAATCTCGCTTCTTACTGGATAGTTGTGAATATGTCTCCGGTAGAGTTCACTTTCTGGATACATTTTAGGGATATTATGGCAACATTACATACCATTTTTGAGAAAATGTGATTTATTACATTTTTTTACTTTTCTATTGACACCTTATTAGCTATTACGTAAATTTATTATTACGTGGCTTTGGGATTATTCGTGACGTCAATTATGTATGACGTATCTTATAATACAATCAAGATAATTCTGTGAATATTTGCTCGTCACAGAATCCAGAGTAAATAACGCTAGACAATAAACCGAAGTTAATAACGTTAAATATAGCTTGATAGCTGGTATTAATAGTTAGCTGAATGATCGATTTAAACGCCTTCTCACTTTATAAACCCTTTATCTAGTTGTACATTCTTTGAAAATTGAACCTTAAATTGTACGCATAAAAATTATGTTTTGAATGTACAAATTTTAAGATACGAGCTTGAGAAAGAAGGTAAATTCCAGAGCAATGAATTTACCAGCTTTTTATTGCGCTTGAAAACATCGAAATTAAACTTTAAGACAAGCGGGATAAGAATGTTGTCATGTAACTCAATGAGGTATATTTGTTTACTCGGTACAAGCAAATGCGTTCAAATGCCTCGTAGGTAGGTACATGTTCGAACGAAATGTCGTATGTGTGATTACATTTCCTGAAACATATGTTCTTTTTAAGAAAGATATGGGTAATGATTACTGAATTGCGCGTTTGTTTGGGATAGCGTTATTTTGGACTGTGGTTGATTCTTAATCAACGCTATACTTAGGTTCAATTCGGTGGTCTGGGGTTCAAACACCAGCTCGTACCACTGAGTTTTTCGGTGAAGAAAAATATCGTGAGGAAATCGGATTTAAGAAGGTCGGGTCAGATCAGAAGGGCAGTTGCTTTCAAAAAACTAGTACTAAACTTCGCCAATTCGTATCATTAGGTTGTCAAGCGGACCTAAGCTTAATTGAGCCGTGGCAAATGTGGCTGTGTGTATTTCTTAATATCTGAGCATATATATGAACATCATTTTAATGAACGGTCACCCCATTATCTCTTTATATGGCGCCTTGTTCTCATGATCATCACATTGACGTCAGTCATAAAGTTCCTCACCGCAGGATCAAACTAGCTTATAATTGGCCTGTTCATACGTCGCCGCCCGAAGAGAAGCTTTATGGTTTACTACCTTCTGTACAATGTAGAATCCTGTATCAGATCAAAAGACATCTTAACTGAATGGCTGTTAAGTTCATATTAGGTCGAACGTTTTCGACAGAATCTGCCATTTTGGTCAGCCGCGTAAAGTTTGCTGGAGCGATGATGGGTTAATAAATGATGATATTTTTACGCATTTATGTACGTAAATAACTGCCAATATTGGTATTTTATGGCGTTAATGATTAGAAGTAGACAAAAGGTTAAACTCAGCAGCGTATTTAGTAGATATATTATGCATTCTACTTCATTAAGTAGACCATTGTCTATCTGAAACAAATTCTGTGCGTCATGGTTCGCGGTTGATCGCTTTACTGAATTAAACAGTAGCTTAGACTTTTAGTGGTTTTCACTATTGGCGCAATTTCTCAGGGATCTCGTCTCCTGACACTCAATGGCGTAGAGCAGTCTTTGTTTCTCGTGACTATTAAACCGTATTTTTTCCGGTTAAACACTGACTGGACATATTTAATCATACACGGGTTGATTTTAAATGTAAAGTGAGCGAACTCTTATAACATTGTAATGGTAGTCTATTTCCCTTATTGCCTTAGAAATGGTAGATGTAATATTTATTTCTCTTGTTTTCGCTACTCTCTACTGTGTGTTTAGTTTAAGTAGTCTATAGGTAGTTTAAGATTACTTAAGGATACTTGTTTTGTTCCGATAACAATGTCATTTTAATATAATTTGTGTGAAATCTCAGTGGGATTTGTGCTAGGATATAATATGTACCTGTTTACCGACAATCCGAATTGTGCCCATATATCGATTCAAAACTTTTGTTTTTACGCTTTTTCATTTGAGCATAATTTCATTCGGGTCTATCGTACCCCTCGACGAAATTATTAATATAGATTTATTCGATCAGGTCACGTGTTCGTCTTACGAATTTTCAATCTGACGAATCTGACGGTCACGTGACCTGACGCGAGTTTAACACTTTTTCCCCATCACAAAAACTGCACAGCGCCGCTAAAGAAGTTTTCACTTCAAAAAAACACAGCTTTTGCTCCTTCGGTTTAAGGGTTCCGTAGTAGTAGTAGTCAAACACTATATTGTACAAAACAAGTACATGACCAACAAAAATATAGTGAGTGTGTACAAAGACGAACTTATCCCTAGTCAACTTTACTCACGGTTTTCACTTTAAATAATCTTCTGGACCCGGGTATGTCCTTAAACTACGTCCGGACACGGGTATGTCCTTAAACTACGTTCAAAAGAGGTATGGGTACTGCGAATGTCATTTCGCTATGCGTGGTAGGGCACAGCACAGCGAATGTCATCTCACTCAAATCTGGAGCAGAGCCCGACTTAACTGGGGAAGTACAGCTTACAGAAAACCACAGCCAAATAGCACTAGACCCTATTCATAGTGTAGTGTTCTGCTGGTGAGTAAGGTTGCCAAAGAGCTCAAAGAGGACCCAGTGTGTTGACGATGAGGGACCCTCTTGTTCCTTTAGCCATCAAAACAGTGAATCCTCCCATTAAAGGGTCGGCAACACGCATGTGACACAGGAGTTGCAGGCGTCCATAGGCTACGGTAGCTGCTTACCATCAGGCAGGCCGTATGCTTGTTTGCCACCGTCGTGGTATGAAAAAATAAAATCAAATGTCCAAAACTTATTGTTTTGTTTGCTCGTTCGGCATACCTATATACACCGTGTCCAAAAAGTTCGAATACACTTTAGAAGTCTTATAAATTTTTTGTACGAATAGTTAATATATTGAAATCTGTATTCTATTAAAGCTATACTTATATACAAAATGTGCTACAAATATATTGGATTAACTCCACCTCTTACTTATTTTACTAGCTGACTACATTTTTGAACTCAGTCTCAAGCGGCACGCATCGCTTCCATGGTTATTTCATCTCAAACATGTTCGATATCTTTTTTTACTGTCCAGATTGATATTTTATTATAACGTAGGCTTCAAGAAAACACAAATTAATTTTATAAACGCAAATCTGGAGAAAGAAGTGGCCGTTTACTTTCGGCAAAAAAATCAGCGAAATTAGCTTTTCTCAAAGCTTGAACAACGTTTGCACTATATTGAGGTCCGTTTTGTTTGAAAATAATTTAAGTTTTATGCCCAATCACAGTTTTAAAATTTTCAGTAATGTTTTGCTACGAAAATCTCTGATCGACTTTATCGATAAATATGAGGAAATTTGGCCCCACATATTAACTGAACCTCACTCCATCACCAATGGTGTGGGAACATTAACCTGATGGTTTAGGATGTTTTCTATACTTGCTGCTCACCAACGCCCGTTTTGAGTATTGTGAGGCTGTTTGAATTTAATGAGTTTCTCGTCAGAATATCGATTCATTACTACGCAATGAATTAGTTTTACATTAGTAATAATTTTCGGTCAAAATAACCCCGTCTCTAAGCTGTATTCTTTCGAACTCCTACTCGTTTGAGCCGAGCGGCCGTTAGCGCTGCACCTGTGTAACAGCCAACAGGCACGTGTAAGGAATTTGCTATAACATTTTATCTTTTCCGTAGCAGGATTTAATGTGTATTTATTTTATTATTTTCGGACATCCCCTTTGTCTGTTGTGATTGAATATTTGATTAATTTTCTTTTGTTGTCTGAGATTTTTGAACATAAATAAAAGTATCTTCAAGTAACCAAAAAGATATAGTTTTATTTTCAAAACATACTAAACTAGTTTGAAGGTCAGATGGCAGTCGCTTTCGTAAAACTGGTGCCTACAACAATTCCTGAGATTAGGTTGCCGAGCGAACCCCAGGCTCAAGAGAGCAAAAAGCTGGGACAAACGCTACGAGGAAGAAGAAGAATAGTTATATTTTCACGAGGTTTGTAACTTTTAGACTACAGATAAATTGACAATTGAAATTAAAATCCGCGGGTTTTAAGCATAAGTAAAATCTTGTTAGGTACTTTATAAAAGGCAGACTGACGTGAATCTAAGGTACGATCAGCTGCTGAGAAAAAGGCCCACGTTGCATACAAAGTTTGTACGCAGGGGTCTTTTTCTCTGCAGGTGACTGTACCTACTATGTAACATCAGTCTGCCAACTAAAACATATTCCGAGAATTACGATTATTTTGGGTTTATTTGAAATTATGTCTTTGGAATAGATATTCAAAGAAATGTCTATTTAAAAGTAATAATTTCATATAAACCCAAATAATCGTAATTCTCGGGATATGTTTCGAAGAAATGCTTTGAAAAGTGACGAAATACCCACTTACCCTATTCGGTCTTTAAAACGCTTATGTAATGCGTCTAGATCCTAGATGTAAAACAATTCCCGGGACCATTGTGCAAGTACCAGGAGCTGTTATTGAAATAAAAAAGTAATTTGTAGAGACATAAAACAATCACTAAACAAAATTTCTTAATAAAAAGAAACACCCAAACATCTCAAGCAGTTGTATAAAGCGACGTTTACTCTGTCTGAAGTTTAAACACAAAACTTAATACATTAATCCAAGTCTGACTTTCATGAGTTGTTTCTAATGTTACTGGTATAATCACTCGACAACAACGCGTTTAAAATGTGTTCACATTTCTGTGTTTAAATCTAGAAAATGAAAGTTATTTGCGACGGTCCTGATCCCGACAATGTTTGAATAGGTAGTAGCATTAGGAGTTTAGAGGTAGGTTTACTTGTCGGTAACATTAAGAGTTTAAGGATAGGCGTTAATTTAATTAATCCAGAATACTAGTAGAAGTGATTTCCATGCAATTTGGTTAATACGAAATAAGTTTTATGGATTACTTGTCTGGGGGCACTGCCGTGCCATGCCGTAAATTAGTCAATAAAACTCGCCAAGTCGAGCAAAACAAACAACAACGGCACAGCCGTACCATCCTTTTCCCCAAGCCATTTAGGCCATTTTCGACCCCCCTCTGTTTCTGTTGTCGTTGTCGATAAAGCTAGAAGGAAAATAAAAATATTTGAACTTACATAAATTACATAATATATATGACGATAATAATTATAATAGGTTAAAATATTATTTGTTAGTTTTTAGAGTAATTTTTTATGTGTTGGGGGGTTTTTTAAATTTTAAATTTTACTTTTATTTTGTCCTTTTTAAAGTAGGTATTACCTACGCTTTGAGAGACAGAGTTGACCTTACCACATTCTTAACTTTCAATATCATTGAAGTAACACGGTACCAAATTTCGAATCGATAGGACATATAAAAGGTAGTCAGATCCCCTCATCAACTATTATAGAGCTGATGATCTTCAAACGGCTGAACAGGTTTTCATGAAACATGGCTAAGAACACTCAGGATAAAATTATCTATAAAACAAAAAAAACTGAACGAAAATCGGTTCATCCGTTTGGGAGCTACGATACCACAGACAGATACAGAGACAGACACGTTAAACTTATAACACCCCTCTCTTTTTGCGTCGGGGGTTAAAAATTAATACATCTAATATTCAAAGGATCACAATGACATGTTTTAGTAAACTCCGCACACCGGCTTTGTTTTACATTAGAGCTCAATACTTTTTACAGTAGGAGAACTGTTTTTGATGGGTATACTTGTTAAATTTAAGATAATGACGCAAATAAAAATAATCATAAAGTGTGAAAATTCAGGACTACGGGGACATCGCGACCCTCGATCTTAATGAAGAACTACTAGACAAGAATCGTCTGCAGAATGTCTGCATTAGATATATATTTGGTCTGAGGAAATTTGACCACGTTTCATCATTTCGCTCTCAGCTCGAGTGGTTGCCTATCCGTCGCCGTAGAGACTTGCATACCTTATGTCTCCTTTTCAAGGTACTTTTTATGCCCTCTTCCCCACTTTACCATTCAGAGCGCTTCCGATTTTTGGCGGATGGAAGCAACCACCGGCTGAGATCCAGTGCAGATCTCTCTCTTGCCATCCCTCCTCATAAAAACAAATCATACGTCGAGTCATTTACGGTATACTCTGTGAAGTTGTGGAACGCGTTGCCATCTCCGCTGAGGCAGTGCCAGTCAGTGGCGTCGCTTAAGGCTAAATTGAAAAAGTTATGGCTTTCAAACCCATGACAATTGGAAGGTGGGCGTGTGCGGTTATATATGTTTTATATATTTATATATATATATATATATATAAATTCCTATGTATGTATCATTATATTTATATGTATGTATTTGTATAATCTATACCAATACGTTACGTATTTATTAACACTACCTATAGTATCTAGGTTTAGTAACTTCTACGTAGTTTTGCCGTCATGTACTATCGGGTTCAGAATTGCATGGCCAATTTATGAATGAATTCATTGATAAATTGACCATGCAATTTTGAACCCGATGGTACAAGTAATGTACAAATCTTTGTCTACCATGTCTGACCGATTTCTCTCAGTTGCTTAAAGGTTAGCTGGAAGAGATCCCTTAAAGGGATAAGTTCGCCTTTGCACACACTCACTATATATTTGTTGGTCATGTATTTGTTTTGTGCAATAAAGTGTTTTACTACTACTACTACTAAAATTAATAAAAGTCTACAACCTGTAATGCGACTTTAATTTTGATTTAAGCCAAAATAATATATTACTACTTATTTTAAACGCAAATACTTATAAGTAAATAAGATTAAGTTACAAATTTAAGAAAGGCCCGACAAGCTTTTAAGAGCGTAAAACCCTTTGGAGATAAATGTTTACATAAACATAACTTCTCCTTTGGCTTTGCTGCAATTGCGTAGACGATATTTCGGTGAGATTCGATGATATCAAGCTTGGACGTACTTCAGTAGCGACCCGACTTGTATTACAATCGCCACCGGCTAACAATCTGCAACGCGACGCCTGGATTTATTGTTCTCTATCGATCCTGGGATATTTTCGGCTTCGTATCCATGGGTATAGGGCACGGGTCGCATATGCTGTGACGTCAAACTTTAAGATTTCGGGATCGAGGTTCCACAAGTTTGTTTAATTGAACGTGATGGCACTGATTCCAGCATACGAGGTGTGTGATGTTGGGAAAAGAGTCCGGTAATGCTTTGAAATCGAGCGAAGATACGAGTTTTACACAGTAACCGAACGCTTCCAGGTATAGGTATCGGCACGAGAGTTGAGGCCACGCACACATTCAACATTGCATGCAATGATAGCGAGGTTTTGAAATTAGTGTTCTTTTTTCGTACCGATAGCAAAATAGCAAACTGCAAGATTGACTAAAGATTTTTCCAATTTATTTAGTTACAATTATTTTTTTAGACAAAAATATCCGATTGAATTAAAACAGATCATAATCCTACTAATATTATAAAGGCGAAAGTTTGTGAGTGTGTATGTTTGTTACCTCTTCACGTCTAAACGGCTAGAACGATTTTAATGAAACTTTACAATAATGTAGCTTATACATCAGAATAACACATAGGCTACACTATTCCCTCAGGAACAGCGAATAAACGACTTCTACGCGGACGGAGTCGCGGGCAGAAGCTAGTAATTATATATTTCATACCTACGTACTAACTGATAATATACGCAACATTGTCCAATTAAAATAGTTTTATTTAAATGAATATTTATCTGAATGAATAGGTAAAGGACAGATAAATATATTAATCGTAAATTATTTTTTACTTTAAAAGTATTTATGTATTTTGTTACACAATCAAGTGTTATTAACCAAGAAAATATTACATTATTTACATTAAAATAAAAGCTACTTAGTTTAAATCTAAAACAGGCCCTTGAGGCATTGTACCGAGGATGCTGGCGGCATTTCCTCGCTGTATCGCAATGCTGATACGTTGTGCGAGGAAGCCGCCAGCTCTTCGGTCACCAGTTATGTCAACCAGACGCTTCGCGATTTCAATAAAGAACTTGTGCGCGCTGGGACCCCATGGACCTAGAGTTTCGACACCAAAGGGTACAAAATGGTACTCTCTGCCGAGTCCTTTATATTTATTACGCTTTAGATTTTCGGCGTTTTCCGCCGCTGCACCCGCTTTTACAGTAGTTCGTTGGAGGTGGGACGGAGCCAGTGTGTCTACACAGGTAGCATCCCACACCAACATCCGTCCCATGCTCCAAGGAACTAAAGACACCCCATCAGGTCTCTTACCATCATCTCTGACCATACCAGACGGCTCAAGAAGAGCAGGCACATTGATGGTGGCAAGAGACCGGCGGATTATGTCATGTTGTTTTTACATACATTTTCATTACTTCGTCATTTCGTTATCAAACCTCTTCAGACAATTATCTATTGCATTATGTGGCACTTGTTTTATCGTTGTCATATATATTGACATTTGCATTTTCCACGAGTAAGAAAACGGGTGGTCATTTAAATAACTACGGAAACAAGTTCTTTTTTAGCGAAACGATGGGTCGTGGGAAAACATTAAATGGTCAAAGTCGGGAAATTATATTCAGAGTATTCTCTCATTTTAGGTATAACTTAAAAAAATAACGGCCAACATTTATCAATGACAGAATTATATGATGTTACGGCAGAAGTAACTGGTGTATCAAAGTCAAGCATTCAACGAATCGTAACTGGAGTGTGTAAGGAAACTACAAGAGCAAACAGCCCATCATCAACTGAACAATCTACTCCGTCATTACCTCAACCAACCACGTTCACGACACCGGGACTGAAGCGACCAAGATTATCACCAAAAACCAATTTAGATAAATTCGATTACGATGTCATAAGAAGATGCATATATGACTTCCATTTAGTACACAAAACATTACCCACAATAAAAAAAATTCACGATGTTTTAAAACGTGACATGAACTTCGCAGGATCGGAACGTTCATTAAGGAGAATTGTACGTAAGTTAGGTTTTCGCTGGAATAAATCGCAATCTAACCGACAGTGTCTTATTGAAAATCATGACATTAGATTAAAACGGACGCTATATCTAAACAAGTTAGAGGAATATAATAAGCAGGGGCGTCCTATCGTGTACACCGATGAATCCTACATTGATAGCTCGCATTCAACAGCAAAGGCTTGGACTGATAAAACAAATAAAGGATGTAAAGTGCCCATATCTAAAGGTCAACGTTGTATTATTGTGCATGCATGTACTAAAAATGGTTTTTGACGTGATAACGTCTTTAAAATCGTTTTAGTCGGGTGACATGTTCAGAAACTTGTGTCACACCAAAACCTCACGAGCGCGATCGCAGGTATAACGAGAGAGAGACGGACCGATCTCCCGTCTCATCTCGAGCGCTGCCAGTCATTCCGTGAAACTTGTCACGCGGAATCCTCACGAGCGGTTAGACGTTATCACGTAAACATCTCGATCGTAAACCTACTTTACAAACAACCAATTTTTTTATCGAACGCACTAATCACGTTCAAGTCAAATAAAAAAACTGGCGATTATCATGGGTCTATGAACTCTGCCAATTACAGAAAATGGGTCACGGAGAAACTTTTGCCAAATCTAGAACCTAATTCAGTTTTAGTTGTAGATAATGCTTCTTATCATAATGTACAGTATGAACAGTGTCCAACGAAAAACTCAAACAAAGCAGAAATGTTGGCCTGGCTCAATAAGCAGAATATAACATACCCTGAAAAGAACACGAAGCCCGTTTTATATGATATTATTCAGCTTCATAAGCCACGACATAAGAAATACGTTCTGGATAAAATGCTGGAAGTACATGGGCACTCGGTATTACGTCTGCCACCGTACCATCCCGATCTCAATCCCATTGAACTTTGTTGGGGAATCATAAAAGGAAGAGTAGCGGCCAGTAATACTGAGTTCACATTTAACAGCGTCATGAGAAAATTAGAAGAAGAAATTGAAGCACTTAATCAAGAGACATTTCACGGTATTTTCAGAAAAACTCAAGAACAAGAAGAAAGATACAGACAATTAAAAACGGATTTTATCGCGTGTATTGAGCTTAAATTACATCCCGACGTTTCGAACACTTTACAGCGTTCGTGGTCAACGGGTCGACTGAGGAAAAATGTACAATTACCTCCGTTCAAAAACTATCACAATATGCAAACCTACCCACATATTAAATATTAAACAAATTTAGTGTTTGCACATGCCAGAGGGGCCTTTATAAAAACAAATTATTTATTATTACAAAACAAATTATTAAACAATTTATTTTATTATTATTAATTATTATTTTTGTTTTTATTTTTAAAATTTTTAAAATTAGTATTAAATTATTATTAGTGTCCACACTGTCCACCATTATGGTCTCACAGTCCTATGTCTAGCTTGCTCTTTAACCAAATGAATAACTGGATCCCAAGCTGGTGGTACCGAAAAACCATCCTCTCTGTTGAAATTTGGATATTTTTAATCTCGATTGCCTCTCGCAACATCCGGGGAATGTATCGTTTCCCCTTGACGAGGACTTGCGGTTTGTCAAATTTAACTGAGTGGTTGGGCCTATCCATGACATGCTCACAGACTGCTGACCTTGGTCGACGGTGCTTCACATCGGCTATATGTTCCTTTACCCGAGTAGAAATGCTCCGCTTAGTCTGGCCTACATATGATAGACCACATTCACATTCCAGCCTGTAGACCCCTGCACTCTGTAGAGGAGTAGCCGACTTCACTGACCTCAGGAACTGTGACATCTTCTTCATTGGCTTAAAGTAAGTTTTTATAGAAGCACGTTTCAAGATGTTGTCAATCCTGTCAGTGACTCCTCGGACAAAAGGCAAGATGGCAGGCCTGCGCTCAACTGTAGGAATCTTCATCCGAGCCTTCTGATTGAGCCGTGGAATCTTGAGCCCGTTCGCTTGAAGTGCATCCTTGGCATGCCGAGTTCCGCCGCCAGGTGCAGGTTAATCTAGATGTTGCAGGTTTGGTTCCTGATTGCCCGGTGCCTCCTAAGTTGTATGGGTTACCGAAGATACACAAGGCGGGTGCCCCGCTACGTCCAATAGTGAGTCAAATTGATGCTCCAACTTACAAATTGGCTCAATACTTAGCAGGAGTCCTTTCATCTTTACGGGGTAATACTAGAACACAAACAAAGGATTCTTACCATTTCATCAGTGACATTAGAGACCTTACATTAACTGATGACGAGATCATGGTCAGTTTCGATGTCCAGTCACTCTTTACGAGTCTACCGGTACAAGACTGCATTGAAATTGTGAAGAAGAGGTTGCGTGAGCAGAACATGTCTGAAGAATATGCTAAGCTCTTGGAACACTGCCTTACATCAGGATATCTACTATGGAACAATGAATTCTTCCTGCAAGTCGACGGTGTAGCCATGGGGTCCCCGGTATCTCCAGTAGTCGCTGACATCTTTATGGAGGACTTTGAGGAGAGGGCGCTCTCATTGGCTCCCGTGCAGCCGAAGATTTTCAAAAGATACGTAGATGATACTTTTACTATATTACCTAAAAATAGCGTTTCAGTTTTCCTTGACCACCTCAATTCCATTCATAGTAAGATTAAGTTTACCATGGAATTGGAAAATAATTGTTCACTGCCTTTCTTAGATGTACTAGTATTGAGAAACCCCGATAATACCTCAGGCCGCACTGTATATAGGAAACCTACACATACAAATAGATATTTGAATGGTAGATCACACCACCACCCCAGTCAGCTAGCTACTGTAGGCAAGTCTTTGTTTCAGAGAGCCCAGAGGATATGTGATGAGCAGCACCTGGCGGCGGAACTCCGGCATGACAAGGATGCACTTCAAGCGAACGGGCTCAAGATTCCACGGCTCAATCAGAAGGCTCGGATGAAGATTCCTACAGTTGAGCGCAGGCCTGCCATCTTGCCTTTTGTCCGAGGAGTCACTGACAGGATTGGCAACATCTTGAAACGTGCTTCTATAAAAACTTACTTTAAGCCAATGAAGAAGATGTCACAGTTCCTGAGGTCAGTGAAGTCGGCTACTCCTCTACAGAGTGCAGGGGTCTACAGGCTGGAATGTGAATGTGGTCTATCATATGTAGGCCAGACTAAGCGGAGCATTTCTACTCGGGTAAAGGAACATATAGCCGATGTGAAGCACCGTCGACCAAGGTCAGCAGTCTGTGAGCATGTCATGGATAGGCCCAACCACTCAGTTAAATTTGACAAACCGCAAGTCCTCGTCAAGGAGAAACGATACATTCCCCGGATGTTGCGAGAGGCAATCGAGATTAAAAAATATCCAAATTTCAACAGAGAGGATGGTTTTTCGGTACCACCAGCTTGGGATCCAGTTATTCATTTGGTTAAGGAGCAAGCTAGACATAGGACTGTGAGACCATAATGGTGGACAGTGTGGACGGACACTAATAATAATTTAATACTAATTTTAAAAATTTTAAAAATAAAAACAAAAATAATAATTAATAATAACAAAATAAATTGTTTAATAATTTGTTTTAAAATAAAAAATAATTTGTTTTTATAAAGGCCCCTCTGGCATGTGCAAACACTAAATTTGTTTAATATTTAATATGTGGGTAGGTTTGCATATTGTGATAGTTTTTGAACGGAGGTAATTGTACATTTTTCCTCAGTCGATCCGTTGACCACGAACGCTGTAAAGTGTTCGAAACGTCGGGATGTAATTTAAGCTCAATACACGCGATAAAATCCGTTTTTAATTGTTTTATTTCATGAATAACTATCGCGGCAACCGAAGACAATATTAAGAAAGATACAGGTCAATGGAACCTAAGATTGATAGTTTGTCCGAAAACCATACCCTTGAAATAAATCTAAATGAATCGGAAGAAGATATGTCAAGTGACTAGTAAAACTATTAAAGCATATTTTTATTTTCTGGCTGTTTGTTTTACCTATTTTTCTAAAATATATAATTCGATCGTGCATTTAAATTTCATTCACTCATTCGTTCATTCGCTACCTTTTTTGCTATTAGTACTTTATGTAGCAGTGTGTGTAACCAACCATTCACCTCAACTCTCGTGGCGATACCTATACCACCGGCGCGTGCACGTGCGCGGCCGCAATGAACAATATTGATACTTTAGGCGCTCTTGCGTAATATCAGAAATTTTGTTAGGTAAAATAAAACTAAAGGTAAATCTAGTAACCATTTAATACACCATGTTATTTATTATAACGTATTATGCACTAAAGCTATATCTATACATACGTTGCTGTTTTTATTTGGTTTTCTTACGCCATGGATTTTTTTTTCTTTTTACTGCGCCCAACGCACGCTTTTTGTTGTAACCAACCATAATGAAACCTAGAATAGTAAACACTATTATTTAGTAAAAAATATGAAGCGTCTTATCAATAAAAAGCCACAAATATTAGTTTAAGTTTTAAACATATTTTGTACGCAGCGTGATTTGAGTGCTGTTAGTAGGATTCTGCAGAAACAATGCTGCAACGGACAAAGAAATGGAAATAAGTATGGTCCTGTTGTAGTTTTGCGTAAACACACATACAAGGATTCGTGTAGCTCAATACCATAGTTGTAGATTATTTTAAAGGCAAGTTCATGGACTATGCCTTGAAATATTAGTGTTATATATGCGTTGTATTGCACGGCTGTGTACTTGCATATCAAGCAAAGTCTTCGATGATATCTGCATTCTTAAGGCTTCCAGCTAAAAACCACCTGTGACAAAAATATCATGGCAATAAGGTCGTGTAGGGTCATATGTATGTTTTAATATTGTAAGGCTGGATTGACACTAAACTTGTAAGTTTCGCTTTTGTAAGGGACGAAGCTATTTTCTACAATGAGAAAACAATATCTGTCTCTCATTCTGACCTACAGCAGCGTCCCTTCGTAGGTAAACAAAACTTAGAAGTTTAAATCTGGCTTAAGAACAACATTAAGACACTCGTATACAATTAAACTAATTAAAAATTACCTAGTGAAACATCCAAATGAAACATGAGGATATGTTGTGTGTTAGACAAAGCTGTGGGGCATTTTATAGGGCTTTATAATATTAATACAGACTAGACATTCCAATGGGCATAGGACCTTTCGTAACTTTTTGACTAACGCCGATTGACATTTACAGATTAAAGTAAATTCAATGTTTATTTTGATGTCAATCAATCAGTTTTCTACCAGTTATCAAACACAATAGTCCAGTTTAAGACACTTGAAAAGTCACAAATGAATAATTACGATTTCCATACAGTTTCGCATAGTAAATGTTTGAAGAACGCATTTTTTTTTTGTGGCTTTTCTCAATAGAAATCCCTAAAAGGGCAATCCCTAAACTGCGTTGGCAAGTAGAAGACTTTTGAAAGCATTAATTTTTAATATTTTATAACTGGCATTTTTCCTCGCGGTGTTGTAGTGAAAAATGTTGAATTATGCTCGACAGCAAAGTTCACTCGTGGCTAAATTTTGGTATATTTTGCTGACTCGGATCTCAATATAAGCACGCGAGGTTAAACAACAACTTTGCTCCTTTGTGTAATAAATAACTATTTTCACATCACCTATTCGTACACCGGCTTTTTCTTCCCTGCTAGGAGGGAACCAAGTGGCGCTTTTCTGTCATAGGACATTAGTTTTTTTTTTCAGCCAGTCCGTCATTACAAAAAGAATCTTATTAAATTAATCGATTAATTACAACCAGGAAGCACACTAAGGACATATAAAGTTAAAATAAATATGTTTCTACTAAAATATTTTTTATTTTCCTCTAAGGTGGTGTTGAAAGCAGTGTGCCACATAGAAGCAAAACTATTTTCACCTTGGGCGTTAACACTTGAACCCCTCACTACACTCAGTAGTCTGCTTTAGAATCCCTTGCTACGCTCGGGATTCTATGATGGACTCAGTCGCATGTTTTGGGTTTTACTATACGCCCTCACCGTAAATATTTCATTTTCTCCCTTGTTACACAATCTACTACTTATTGATTTCTGTTCGAAACGGGTTCAATTGGCATAAAAAATATAATGCCATTTACTCGCTCGCGTACATTTTTCATAAATTTGTATGTTGATCGCCCTTACCTACGCCAAATAAAATGTAGCGTCGTGAGATCTAGTATCTCCCCTTTCTGGCCGATTTGGAAAATTCACCCTGTATTCCTATACAGGACCGTTCAACTATTCTTACACCGTTTGTATGTTTCTGTTTGGCTAAGTTAGGTTCTAACTCAAAAATTATATGAAAATCGCAAAATATTTAATAAAAATTAACGTACGTACGTAACGTACCTAAGATCAAGACTATTTGGAGTGGAGCGCGTTATATTTACGAGGCGAATAAGGTAAATGATATAATTTCATAACAATTACGAAATAACTTAATAAAAACTAACCTACCAAGTGTTCCAAAGGTCCCCAGATGTCAACGACTGGGTGATAACAATTTTTTCCCAATTTACGGGTGCCTTTGCACTTTTCGAATTCACGCTAGCGTTCTAGCGGGGAGCGACACACGTCCTGCCAGGGGCGTAGTGATGTAAAACGGCGCCCAGGGCACGCATCCAAACTGCGCCCTTTTGTATTTTTTTTATAGGATATTCTACATATTGACTGTATGTGATGGACCGTATTAAGCCAGGAACAAATTTCATAACCAATCGCGTCCCCGTCCTAGGCGATAACTTGTGATGTGCTTAAGGTCGATGTATAATGAAGCCTCGTGAAAGTCAGCTGTCGCTCCGTTGGTGGATAAGGAACGGAAGCCATTTAATCACTTAAAAAATTGTCCTCGCATCCCAATGGAAAATTTGTCAGATGATAGTTTATATGCTATTATAAAAATTAAAAATTGTCAACCGGCTGTATCGAGGTGGAAAGACCTCCGTATGTTCACGTGACCAGCTGATGGTATTTTCACCACGATACAGTCGGTCGATGATTTTTGGGGTTCCATACCAAAATGGTAAAAAATAACCTGTCCGTCCGTCTGTCTGTCTATCTGTCATTAATTAAATTTGCTCATAAGCTACGGGACCGATTTAGCAAAAATTTTGTACACATATTTAATCTATATCTCCGGGTCGGACGTGTAACGTTAATAAATTAGGTTTAAACATGGAGGCCACTTTTGAGTGGTTAATTAGAATAAATGAATTAAAAGTTTTTCAAAATATACCGTGTAATATATCAGATTAAAGCACTTATTGCCAGAATTACAAAAATATTTATTATCTCGGAAACTTCTGGGTCAAAAAAAATGTTCTTTATTTATACATTACAGGAAACATTACATGACGTCTACTATGGTAATTCTTTAAAAAAAATGTTTTGTGGGGCACCCTATCATTATGTTATTTGGCATTAAAGATGCTGGCTGATTTTTTTTTTCAATATTTTATACAAGTTTTAGAAGTGGACCGCTTAGAAAAAATATATTTAAGTGTATTTCTCTTATTAACAGTTTCGAAAATTTGTTTTTAGTTTTATTTAGCACTAGTAGACGTAAATGCCTCTGCCTTTGTAATGTATGATGATAAAAAGTATGTCATTATCGTAGATTTTTTATTTGGATTTGATGTGGCACGTTCCCAAGGAATTTCTGCAATTCAGTTTAGTTTTCCTCAGAAACGTTCAAAATTACTAATATCTTTTATTGACATATGTCAAAAGCAGACGTTAGTAAAACAAAAGCTAACACAATGTTTTTTTTTAAATCCTAATTAATGAATTACAAATTTTCCGCAAGCGGTAGTGACCTCTAAAAATTCTGAAAAAGTACATCCATCATCTTTAATCACAAATAATCATGACATTACCAACACTACGACAATCGCGGATGGATTGTAGTTAAGAATATTGAGATCATGGAATTCATGGATGAACAATATTTCACTGTGTTTCTTTCACGAATAGGCGTTTAACAATACCTAATTCATGTTAAAAGTCGAAATCTACAATAACATACATTATAGTTAAATATAAAATAAAAATATAGACAATATTTACTTATTTTAAATTTTAAGAGGCTCATTTGTTTTCTAACTCTAAAAATAAGTTTATTCATACTTTAACACATTTTTTCATGCCTCAAATAACAAAAATGCCCCAAAAACATATTTCTTCCATAAAGTTTTTCACGGCTACGTTGCCGGTGACGTCAGGTACCACGCGCTTTTTGTAAAGCGGTCCAGACACTATCAGTAATAATGTCATTATTTCTGTACCCGTCTTTTTCTAGCATATGTAGAATGATAAGGATAGGTACAGAAATAATGTCATTATTACTGACAGTGTCTGGTCAGCTTAAGAGCCGTTTCAACTCGCGGAGCAAGATGCCTGATCTATTTTCACATTTTAGACGTTTCTGTGGATAGTAAATTACTCAGAGATATTGGAAATTTAAATGACACGGGAAATATAATCCATTGATGTTTTAAAAAATATGTAAAAATATATACGTTGCTAATTTTTAATCGATATCATTTTAAACCCAACTTAAATTACTCACGAATTTAATCGCATAAACTCATGAATCGCATTTAATCGCATAGTTTCATTTCACAAAATAATAAGAATCAAAATTTTACGTCTAAATATTTAGGTTTACAAATTTTGTAAGTGTGTAATGTAGTGTAATGCAAAGTAGTTATCATACATTAGGTACTTCCCAGTATATTCAGGAAGAAATTTATTTATAAGAATGAAATCTAAATTATTAAAAAAAAACTTCTTTGCCTTGTTCGCCGATTTGGATTGAATTATTTTTTAATAAGTAATTAGCAAACTTGGTTTTTTGCGCCCCCCTCTTGATTGCGCCCAGGGCACGTGCCCTGGCTGCCCCACCATTCACTACGCCACTGCGTCCTGCCTCCGTGAGCTCAGCGAGCGGACTAAATCGCCCGGCCTTGCTTCGTATAATTAATTGTAAGTTTATAGTTAATTTGAAGTGGTCTATTTACGAATATTTACTATCAAATGGTATATATATTTTACATTATTTAGGTTCATAATAAGCTGAAGTTTATGTTTGTATTTTTTTTTTTCATAAATAATCATGTATGTAGTCAGAAACCGCGGTTATTCTTTGTGTATTTTTCCCGAAAGTTGACTGATTTAAATATTTTATTTCTGAGTAATTTTGTATGACATTGGTAGAATTTTTTATATTTATTCCATAGAAGACTATAAACTCAATATTACAAAAAAAAACTGTAGCAATACGATATCAATAAAATCCCCAAATTGATATCTGTCCGAACCTCCCCGAGCTAAAATTGGTGAAACACTTGTTGGGAATAGGTCAATTATTCAAAATACAATAATAAAGTAGATAATTTTTTGTATTTATACAGTCCCTATTGAAATGATCTTTCAATTTATGCTTAAAAATTTGTTGATTTAGTACTCTTTAATGGCTAAATCATATCAAATAGTTGAGCGAAATTGTAAAAAGACTTTACCGGACTCTTAAGTCGCAGCAACCAATCCTTATCAACCGCACTACGCGCCAGCGCCGGTTGCGTCACTTGCCGCTCACTACCCCCACTCGAGTGGGGGGGACTACCAGGGCGGCATAGCCAAGCACTAGCTCCTAGTAACTTAGAGTGTACTTGCTCTATTCAGTCCTACGACCTATTGATGCAAGTAGAATAGGGGTCGGTTGCACCAAATCCTCTGTTAACGTCATCGTCATCGTTCAAATTTTCTTGTATGAAAAGTTTGACAGTTTTCTATGGGATGACAGCTGCGCCGCAATTAAATATGGCGCCGCAGCTGTCATCCGATAGAAAACTGTCAAACTATTCATACAAGATTTTTTTAACGATGACGCTGACTTTAACAGACGGTTTGGTGCAACCCACCCTTAGTGTCCTAGCGGCCCATTTCATAGCATCATGACACCAGGATACCTACTGACAACCACTTCGATTGTCGTTCGTCTATTAGTCTCTCTATTGTTCGTATTAGCAAGAGCGATAGAGACGTAGATAGTCAATTTTCGTATTTCGATGCTTATTTTCAACCGACTCCAAGGAGGTTCTCACCTCGTCGGGACCTTTGTTTTTTTTGTATGTATGATTGTTCACCGATTATTCGAAGATGGCTGGATCGATATAGAAAATTATTTTGTTTGTTTATCACAGTTGATCCCAATGTCATTAGGTCAGGATCTGATGATTGGATCCTGAGGGGCTCTCTGAGGAGAAATCGAGGGAACTCTTCAACTATCATAGGCAAACCTATAAAGATTTGAGTATTTTTTATATTAGATTTAGCTTAAAATCTGTCAGGTCGACTCATGGATTTAACGGGACATGTGTTGAATCGCTTTTAATGTGATTATTTTATGAGTTGTAATAGAATTGGTAATAAATATTGGTTATAAACCAGACAATAGATATATAGATATTGGTTGATTAAGTGTTGTGCGTTGTATTGGAGGTAGGTTGTTATTTTACAGCATCATCACTACATAGTATAAAACAAAGTCGCTTTCCGCTGTCTGTCTATGTTTCTTTAAAACTACGCAACGGATTTTAATAGATAGAGTGATTCAAGAGGAAGGTTTATATGTATAATACGTGCATAATATAGTAGAGAAACACTGAAAATCTTTGAGGTTTCTAATGTGACGTCGTAAATAAAGACTTTCTTGCGTTACCATTGCAAACGCTGGCTGAATCCTACGAGATAGATCAAAATAATGTACTACAGTCTTGTACACCTTACAAAGGTCTACAAACGTGTCCGCGATGGTATATGTCTATCTCTTAGGAATAACCAACAATAACCATATTTTTATATCGTGCGAAGCCGTGGCGGCTCGCTAGTTATTTATATATTGCAAAGTTAGAATGCTCGCCATGCTTACCTACTACGCTCAGAGAGCGCCAAAAAAACACACACTTAAACATTAACAAGTAACTCTCAAAAAATGTTTTTCGGTACACATTTTTACTGCTGACTGTACCTAGTAGATAGCATTGCCATGTAAATTACGGAACTATACCATATTACAGCTCAATCTGACACCGGGAATTGGTTGAAATTTAGCTTACAAGATTTGAAGCAAATAAATACGATTTCAAGCTCACATGGTCATTCACATTATAAATATTATTTGAAACGCTATAATAGACATGGTAAATACCCTGTTTCAAATAATATCTAAATATATAAAAGAAGAAACTGACTGACTGACTGACTGACTGACATATCAACGCACAGCCCAAACCGCTGGTTCTAGAGATTCTAAATTTGGCACGTAGGTTCCTTATAAGGTATAGGGATGCACTAAGAAAGGATTTTTCAAAATTCACCCCCTAAGGGCGTAAAATGGGGGTCCAAAGTTTGTATGGCGAATCAAGATTTGTTAGACTATTTTATTCGAAACTTCACAGGAGTATTCCTAACGATAAGTGAGTAAACACGTGTTTCAGGTTTCTTGAAAATTCAACCCCTAAAAGGGGCAAATGTGGTCACAAACTCTGAAAATCAACATGGGTATCGTATCCTTTTTGAGTACTTAGGTATAGTACGCGGGCGAAGCCGCGGGAAAAGGCTAGTTTATAAATAAATACGAGTACCTAAGCTAAATAAAAGTGTGTTAAGACAATACCGGTTTGTTACTCGTTTATCAACTCGTTGCATTCAGTACACTCATTGTTTCGAATACAGAAGCATTCATTTAAATGTCTATTTCCTATTTAATGAATTAAATATACTAATAAAGAGTTATACATTTATGCGGCCGGTTAACGGCCTCCTAGCCTAGTCGGCTGTCGTTAGTGGCCCTGCCTATGAAGCAGGAGGTCCTGGGTACAAATCCTGGTATTTGTGTGTTTATCGCGGATATTTGTTCCTCAGTAATGGATGTTTTCTATAAATTTAAGTATTTATCTATGTCTTATGTATTATATTAGTTAGTACCCACAACACATACTTTATTGAGCTTACTGTGGGACTAGAATAATTTGTGTAAGATTGTCCCATAATATGCAAACGAGCGAGCGTAGCGAAGCAAAGTATTTACAGACAACTTAAGATACAACAGAACTGTCCACTTTTGTTGGATTATGCTGGATTTTTGATTTTTATTGTTTGTTCGGCGATAACTTTAGTAACGTTTTTATGATCTTCATGAAATTTGTTGGGGTTGTAGCTGCGATCAATTCGGGGCTTATAGAACTAGTCAACTCGTTTGCAAGAATCGCGAGTTCTTAGTTTGAGGCGAACTATCTACAGGTTGGCCAACTTGGAGGTATACAACTTTTGTTTGCCGCCATTTTGCCGGCAAATATGACAGTTGTTGCATGAAAATTACTTTTTGTAGATACGGCAAATTTGTTATGAAGCGTTTTACGACTGAACAACGTGTTTTAATTAAAACGTTCTACTCAACCCAATTTTGTATTGCGGAAACTCTAAGAAAATTGCGGCCTATTTTTGGTAGAAATCACTTACCCTCGCGGCTAACAGTAGCTCGTTTAGTAAATAAATTTGAGCAGTATGGCATTGTAACAGATGAAGCATTTCCTCGTCGTGTCAGCAATTAAAACGAAATATTCGAGACACAGTCACTGAGATAATGCAGGAAATGTGTGTAATGTGATGAAAAACTCTATGAAAAGGGTTCACATCTGCCATGCTGCTAGAGGTGGAGATTTCTCTGATATTATTTTTCATATTTAATTGCCGGCCCTAAATAGAATAAAATTACAAAAACTAAAGTGTATACCACCTGTAATTTGGCCACCTGTGTGTATTTGCGTTAAATAAATGCAATTCACTTTCGCGCTGTCCGTTACTATTAAGTTTAGTGTTGTAAGTAATCATTAGTTTACCATATAATAGTAACTCTTTGGTAGTATCCATTTTGCTTTGCGTGAATGAATACCAAAGAAAGACGTAATCAAATTTTATGTATACAAATTCTTTGGTCTTAAGGTTTCCTAAAACCTTTCATAATTGTGAGAGGAACATGGTGTAGAATACTTAAATAAGGGGCATGATTTAACCGACCAACAAATAGATATACAAATATATATGAAGTCGATGACCTAATTAATAAGATTGGAAATTTAACTGGAATATTTAGATTAAATAAAGCAGACTTATTTCTGATGACTTATGAAGACTTAAGGGAAGTCTTGAAGTCCAGCAATAGAGTATTCCAGTTGTATATCTGCTTGTAGGTGGAAAGCAAGCAAAAAGTTCGAAAACTTCGAAAGCAAGTTGGGAAACTTGCACTTTCCAACAAGCGATCCCGATATTTGAATTAGTCGACCGACGCGACGCAACTTCGAAAGTCAAACAGGGGGATTAGGCGGCTTTGTTTCTGATCTCTGCAACTCACAAAGGGCATTGAAAAACTTTCCCTCGCGGATTAAGGGAATTAACTGACGCAGTATAAGCGAGTTTTAAAGGATTTTCTGTTAAGGGGCTGACAACAGTTAAATTCCATCCTTAACTTTTTCAGCGCGAGTGAAAGAGAAACACTGTGTTACGATTAGAATAGATAGAGGAGACGATAGAGGTCATAGCAAATTTTACAAAATCTAAATATATAAAAGAAGAAACTGACTGACTGACTGATTGACTGACTGACTGACTGACTGACTGACATATCAACACACAGCCCAAACCGCTGCTTCTAGAGATTCCAAATTTGGCACGTAGGTTCCTTATAAGGTCTAGGGGTGCACTAAGAAATAATTTTTCAAAATTCACCCTAAAGGGGGTAAAATGGGGGTCTAAAGTTTGTATGGCGAATCAAGATTTGTTAGATTATTTTATTCGAAACATCACAGGAGTATTCCTAACAATAAATGAGTAAACACGTGTTTCAGGTTTATTGAAAATTCAACCCCTAAAAGGGGCAAATGTGGTCACAAAGTCTGAAAATCAACATGGGTATCGTATTCTTTTTGAGTACTTATAGTACGCGGGCAAAGCCGCGGGAAAAGACTATGATGAATAAAAAAAAACTACGCATTAATTGAGAAATATAAGATAATGATTTTTTTTATAATATAGATAGATATTAATGCTATTTAGTTATTATTGGTGCAGACAGCTTAAGCTTCCCTTTATAAGGCAAAGGGAATATATTTCCCACCATTATTTGAACTTTATCTCAAAGTGATAGGGTTCAATTTCGCCTAATTTCTGATACCCTTTTGCCTTATAAAGGGTTTGCTCTGGTAATTAGATAAGTATAAGTTATGTAACTTACTCATTAGGCGAAATGTAAATTTATTTTGAGTAATAAAGTTCTTTAAAACTAAGTTCTTAGTATTAGTGTGGTGGAATTTTGTCCTTAATTACAGACGACTGTTTAAAGCTAATTTTAATACGTAACTTTGAAATTATTTTCTATCGAGCCGGTATCGTCCAATCATGTATCGAAATTGACAAAGTTCTTCCAATTATAATGAATATTAACATTTTTTTCCAAAAACAAGTAGTTATAGCTAAAACACCGTTTAAGTAAAATAAATTTGAAGGTCATCGGGTGTTGTCAGCCTCTTAATATTTTAGCGTACTATTGAGGATCGAGAAATTTGTTAATTAACTAAAGACAATATGGACATGCCTAACAATTACTTTAGGATAAATACATTTAAACACTTTCAACAAAAAAAAGATTATGTAAATTTAAAAAGGAGTGTATAGGTATTTTCAGTTTAGTTACGTATTTGTTGTTCGTATCTGTTCCATTTGCTTATTCCTAAAGTAAAAAAACTAAAGTCATGAGTCAGTGAATCCTCCTTTTTGTAAAGAGTCGGCAATGCGCATGTGTCACCTCTGGAGTTGCAGGCGTCCATAGGCTACGGTAGCTGCTTACCATCAGGCGGGCCGTATGCTTCCTGGCCACCGTCGTATACCAGGACGTAAACAATAATAATAATTCAGTTTAAATTTAATCTACATATCTCATAACATAATCAAAACATACACAACGTTAACCTACGTATCATTTGTACGTCGAAACAGTCCGCCTGATGGTAAGCTGCTACCGTAGCCTATTGACGCCTGTAACTCCAGAGGTGTCACATGCGCGTTGCCGACCCTTTACAAAAAGGAGGATTAACGACGTTAACGACTCTAGTTTTTTATATACAAATCCAGGCCAAAATTTTACTACTACTAAAAACAGTTTTAAAACTTAATTTACTATCAATTTACTATGCAAGTAAAATGGTAAATACTATCAATCGCTTTAAAGTTTATTTCATATGCGCCTAAAAGCAAATATTATTCAAGTTGGTATGCCTATTGTCGAATGTTGTGAATGAAAAGTATTTAAAAAGTAAAACAAAGATCTGGATGAATGCTCCTGCTTCGAAATCTTGAAGTCGGTTGAAAAGAGGGATGTTATAATTATAAGTTAGCACACTATGTGTAGCACCGTAGCGCTAAAACGGTTGAACCGATTTCAATTCATTTTTAGGGTTCCGTACCTCGAAAGGAACCCTTATAGGATCACTTTGTTGTCCGTCCGTCCGTCCGTCAGTCTGTCTGTCAAGACCCTTTTCTCAGGAATGCGTGGAGGTATCAAGCTGAAATTTATATCAA
Source organism: Pammene aurita (assembly GCA_947086415.1). Taxonomy (NCBI): domain Eukaryota; kingdom Metazoa; phylum Arthropoda; class Insecta; order Lepidoptera; family Tortricidae; genus Pammene; species Pammene aurita. The sequence continues at coordinate 3,154,811 of OX352310.1, forward strand.
ATACTCAAGTCAACTGTCTCTTGGAGCTGTGAAAAAATCTTCTAAGCCAACGCAATCAAAAGATACAGCCGTTTATGTCGCAAATTTCCGCAAATTTTCGAAACTCGCAAGGGAATCAAAACCTCCAGATACCTTGAAATTTGGTACGAAGCAACGTCTTATAGCACAGGTAAAGGAAAAATTGCGAAAACCGTGTAGTTACATCATATAATAAAAATAGTTTTAATAATTTTAAAGTTACTACCCCTTTCCTCATGAACGCGTAGAAGTATGAAATTGAAATTCATATCAAACCTACAGGTTTGTACGGAACCCTCGGTGCGCGAGTCCGACTCGCACTTGGCCGGTTTTTTTTAAATTTAAATTTGAACCTCTATTGAAAGTCTAAATTTAACTATCCTCAAAATCTAATATTATCTATTTTATTTTTATTTTTATTTCATTTTCATTTCGTTTCATTTTATTTTCATTTTATTTTCATTTTATTTTCATTTTCATTTTCATTTTCATTTTCATTTTCATTTTCATTTTCATTTTCATTTTCATTTTCATTTTCATTTTCATTTTCATTTTCATTTTCATTTTCATTTTCATTTTCATTTTCATTTTCATTTTCATTTTCATTTTCATTTTCATTTTCATTTTCATTTTCATTTTCATTTTCATATTCATTTTCATTTTCATTTTCATTTTCATTTTCATTTTCATTTTCATTTTCATTTTCATTTTCATTTTCATTTTCATTTTCATTTTCATTTTCATTTTCATTTTCATTTTCATTTTCATTTTCATTTCCATTTCCATTTCCATTTTCATTTTCATTTTCATTTTCATTTTCATTTTCATTTTCATTTTCATTTTCATTTTCATTTTCATTTCCATTTTCATTTTCATTTTCATTTTCATTTTCATTTTCATTTTCATTTTCATTTTCATTTTCATTTTCATTTTCATTTTCATTTTCATTTTCATTTCCGAAAATATTTACATTATCAAAAAATGACTTTAGTAAACCCATATTTATTTTTAAATTTCATTTCATTTCAACTGTATATTCAAACTGACAAAACAATAGAAAAAGTAATAAATAACTATAAACTTAAAACTACCTACAAATAGAATATATCCTCTAAATCGCTGCCAATGGGTAGGGTGCCCAGAAGGCTGGCCGCATTGCCACGTTGTATAGCGATACTTACTCGCTGTGCAAAATATTGGCCAGCCCTCTGGTCACCCGTTGTTTCGATTAAACGCGCCGCTAAATCTTTGTAGATGCGGCGCGCGCTCGGCCCCCATGGCCCCAACGTTTCGACCCCAAACGCCTCAAATATGTAGCCACTGCCGAGGGTGGCGTATTTGCGGCGTTTGAGGTCTTCTGCTGCGGATGCGGCATTGCCAGCATTTTTGCTGGTACCTGGAAGATGGGACGGGGCTAGAGTATCTACACACGTAGCGTCCCATACCAGAGGCCGTCCCATCCTCCAAGGCACCAGCGTCATACCGTCGGGCCTCTTGCCGTCGTCCCTTGCCAAACCAACGGGTTCTAAGATGGCCGGAACTTTGACGCTGACAAGGGCCCTTCGGATGACATCATTTATGATCGCGTGACGAGGTACACGCCCAGAGCTTCTGATGCAGGAGAGGCCATGGTGACCGAGGCTATCCACCATCGTACCACATTGGCATCGATGTGAAGCGTTTGTTGCTGCCCCTATCCGCAAACTAGTCGCCAGTCTAAAGGTACAGTCATCTAGAAGCGTGCCTATACATGGTGAAGGTAGAGTCTGTAGCCACAGACCCGACTCCCACTCCGCAGTGGCAAGGAGACGAGCTCGATCTGCCGGACCAGTTGACGTGTCAACTAGATTGTTCCGTACTAGTCGGCAGAGCGGCTCGTCCCATTGCCTCTGGGAACAAGGATTGGTAGGCGGGTCAGTATTGGGACAGGTCACTGACCATACATTCTTGGCCTCAGTGCAATGAGCAGCCTCCATGGCGCCGAGAGAAGGGGTTAAAATGCTTTCAACTAAGTTCTGGGCGCTATGCACTGAGGACAAGAAGGCAGGCAGCGATACACTGGTAATTTTGCGTATCCCCAGGCCACCGTGCCGTATAGGTAAAGTGGCCTGGGTCCAAGACCTCTCGTCAAACGGTATGTTGAGGACTGATGATAGGGTTTCTTGTATCAGGGAATCTAGTTTTAGGAGTAGGGTCGGGTGCTTCCAGAGATGGCTGCCACGAAGAACATAAGTAAATTTAGGAACAAAAAGACAGTATCGAATGATTGTGTATGCGGTATGCTTGTTAATGTTTAATAGACGGTCGGAAACAGATTTGAAATTTTGAATTTTATCGTTGATGTATTTGTCGAAAGATTGGTCCAAAATAGGGCAGCCAAGGAGGTGAAGCTGGTTTTCACTGATTATTTTTATTCCGGGTGCTATATTTTCGAAACTTTGTACTATCCGGTCCTTATCAGTACATGAGTCGGAAATAAATAATTCGCATTTTGAAAATTTTAAATATAGCCCTATAGACTCTAGATCAGATGTTAGTTTTTGTAGATCGTCTAAGACTGTACCTGCATCACCCCCTAGTGTACCGTCGTCTAGGTACCAGACATTTAATTTGGAATTTAGAGATTTTATGAATGGATGGATGGCGAGGCTAAAGATGGCTGGGCCTAAAGGATCACCCTGCTGACAACCAACAGAGGAGGCCAAAAGGTTTGATTTATATACAAGTTTTGAGGGGGAACTGTAACACTGCCATAAAAAATGGTAGGTTTCGGGAATTTTTTCTTTTATTTGGGTCAGAAGGGGGCCTCGGTCCACAGAGTTGAAGGCGTTCGTCACATCGACTTTCAGCAGCACCTCGCCATCCTGACGCTCCACAAAGGTACGCACGGCGTGGACAGCGGCTTCGCAGCCACTTTTTGCGCCAAATCCCAATTGGAGAGGCCTGAATTCTGTACTCAATTTTTCTAAGACGGCTCGGCAAGCTATTTTTGCCGTGAGACGACGAAAAGTAGTGCCAACGGCGATCGGTCGTATGCCGCCGTCTTTTTTTAGGAGGGCGCATAAGTTGGCTCCATACAGTATATCGGTCACGTCCGTAGGCACTTCACCTGCTAGCATTAGGTTCACCAGTGATGTTAGATGTTTTAGGAGCTCGTCACGAGTTCCGTTGCAGTCGCTGCTTAAGACGTCTTTTAGGTGTTGTGGCGTAAGGCCATCTAGGCCGCCGGCTGAGCCATTTGGGAACGACATGACGGCTCCCAAAACATCTTCTGGTGTAGCTTGAAGCGGCACGTCAGTGGTCAGCGGAGGGCCAGGCAGGACAGAGTTTGCTGCTGGAAGTGGGTGTTTATTATTAAGAGCCAAAAGTGTATCTGGGTTGTCAGGAGCTATTGCGTCGTTGGAGAAAATTATGCGTGCGGCACCCCTAATATCTCCATCCGCTACTTTGTTTTCTACTATTTTAGATGTATTTCGTTTGGAGGAGTGATGTTGGGGAGTAATCGGACTTACAGAGGAAGTGCGAACGCAGTTCTCTTTTATTTTGGCGGTACCTATTACTCTGATCGCCTTTATTAACATGGAGAACTTTGAAAGAAAATGTCAGAAGTTCTTCCCAGGCGCGTTTTGAATTCTCACTCACGGCAGTTTTTATGGTTTCTGCTAAACATTTAGAAACTGCGACGCGGGCGCCCCTGGGTATGCGTTTGAGAGTTGGTAGGGTACTTTTTAAGTTACTAATAGTTTGCCAAAAAGGTAGGTCGGAAGGCACGGTGTGTGGTTGCGAAATGGATGTCGATGGAGGGACAGAGATTACAGGGGCCGAACATGGGACCTGGGGTTTGTGGTTTTTTGCAATATGGATATTTAAACCTTTTGTACCTTTGAAATAACGAATCTGGGGACAATGCGGGCAGCGCACATTAATGTCCAACGACGCAGTAGGCGAAGCGACATTGTTTGCTAATAGGGACATACAGATTCTAATAACTACTTAAGTAATATAAAGAAAAACTTATGCTATAAACAAAAAGGATACAAAATGAGTAAAATATGAAAATAGTAAGGCGATCAGGCACGCCAGTATCGTTATGTACACTATTTTGTCTAAGGATTGTAAGTTGGTACTGTTCAAAATTATTAATGAACACTGATCAACGTGGACGTAACATCAGAAAACATTTAAAAACTGCACTTAGGTTCACTAAACAATCCTAGAGTGTTCAACACTTTAAAATCTTGGATTATTGAAAATAATCATGTCTAACACTAAACAATCCTAGAGTGTTCAACACTTTAAAATCTTGGATTATTGAAAATAATCATGTCTAATGTTTACAGAATTATAGCATTGACAGGCATGGTTGACAGCGGCATTGTCAGCGAATTTGGGGCGTAGTCTCTGGATGCATTCGGGGCCTTCGTGGTGGATTTAGCCAGGCGAACGGCCTTCGGGGGAGGCTTAAGGTCCTGCAAGTTGCCGCTGACCACAATATACAGCGTCGTTTGCGCGTGACGATAGAAAATATGGTCGAGCGAATGACAGGAGAGATATCTGCGCAATTTATTTTCAAAAATATGGTTAATTAGAAACTTTTGAGACATACAATAATTTCATCTGTATTTTTAAGTGTAAATAAGTTTTCTCGGGCACTTTTTGTCACGAAAATGGGTAGCCAAAGGTAAAAATAGCAATATTTAATAGACAATTTTCATTTTCATTTTCATTTTCATTTTCATTTTCATTTTCATTTTCATTTTCATTTTCATTTTCATTTTCATTTTCATTTTCATTTTCATTTTCATTTTCATTTTCATTTTCATTTTCATTTTCATTTTCATTTTCATTTTCATTTTCATTTTCATTTTCATTTTCTTTTTCATTTTCATTTTCATTTTCATTTTCATTTTCATTTTCATTTTCATTTTCATTTTCATTTTCATTTTCATTTTCATTTTCATTTTCATTTTCATTTTCATTTTCATTTTCATTTTCATTTTCATTTTCATTTTCATTTTCATTTTCATTTTCATTTTCATTTTCATTTTCATTTTCATTTTCATTTTCATTTTCATTTTCATTTTCATTTTCATTTTCATTTTCATTTTCATTTTCATTTTCATTTTCATTTTCATTTTCATTTTCATTTTCATTTTCATTTTCATTTTCATTTTCATTTTCATTTTCATTTTCATTTTCATTTTCATTTTCATTTTCATTTTCATTTTCATTTTCATTTTCATTTTCATTTTCATTTTCATTTTCATTTTCATTTTCATTTTCATTTTCATTTTCATTTTCATTTTCATTTTCATTTTCATTTTCATTTTCATTTTCATTTTCATTTTCATTTTCATTTTCATTTTCATTTTCATTTTCATTTTCATTTTCATTTTCATTTTCATTTTCATTTTCATTTTCATTTTCATTTTCATTTTCATTTTCATTTTCATTTTCATTTTCATTTTCATTTTCATTTTCATTTTCATTTTCATTTTCATTTTCATTTTCATTTTCATTTTCATTTTCATTTTCATTTTCATTTTCATTTTCATTTTCATTTTCATTTTCATTTTCATTTTCATTTTCATTTTCATTTTCATTTTCATTTTCATTTTCATTTTCATTTTCATTTTCATTTTCATTTTCATTTTCATTTTCATTTTCATTTTCATTTTCATTTTCATTTTCATTTTCATTTTCATTTTCATTTTCATTTTCATTTTCATTTTCATTTTCATTTTCATTTTCATTTTCATTTTCATTTTCATTTTCATTTTCATTTTCATTTTCATTTTCATTTTCATTTTCATTTTCATTTTCATTTTCATTTTCATTTTCATTTTCATTTTCATTTTCATTTTCATTTTCATTTTCATTGTCATTTTCATTGTCATTTTTATTTTATTTTCATTTTCATTTTCATTTTCATTTTCATTTTCATTTTCATTTTCATTTTCATTTTCATTTTCATTTTCATTTTCATTTTCATTTTCATTTTCATTTTCATTTTCATTTTATTTTCATTTTATTTTCATTTTATTTTCATTTTATTTTCATTTTATTTTCATTTTATTTTCATTTTATTTTCATTTTATTTTCATTTTATTTTCATTTTTATTTCATTTTTATTTCATTTTTATTTCATTTTTATTTCATTTTTATTTCATTTTTATTTCATTTTTATTTCATTTTTATTTCATTTTTATTTCATTTTTATTTCATTTTTATTTCATTTTTATTTCATTTTTATTTCATTTTTATTTCATTTTTATTTCATTTTTATTTCATTTTTATTTCATTTTTATTTCATTTTTATTTCATTTTTATTTCATTTTTATTTCATTTTTATTTCATTTTTATTTCATTTTTATTTCATTTTTATTTCATTTTTATTTCATTTTTATTTCATTTTTATTTCATTTTTATTTCATTTTTATTTCATTTTTATTTCATTTTTATTTCATTTTTATTTCATTTTTATTTCATTTTTATTTCATTTTTATTTCATTTTTATTTCATTTTTATTTCATTTTTATTTCATTTTTATTTCATTTTTATTTCATTTTTATTTCATTTTTATTTCATTTTTATTTCATTTTTATTTCATTTTTATTTTATTTTTATTTATTATTTATTTTTATTTTATTTTTATTTATTATTTATTCTTTTCAGTCAGACAGCTCAACTACGATGCGCGGTAAAAGCAACTGGTAGTTGTAGTCGTACTAGTAATTATGTAGTATATATGGTAAGCGAATGTAATGATTTAACAAACCCTTCCCGTACGTATTGTCTTTCCTTTTCATACACTACCGATATAGACTAATTCTTTCTCGTTCACGCAAGGCTCAACTACGACATTACTAAAGGGAAAGCCTTATAAAAAGCGCTTAATGATAAGGGTAACCCTTATTAAGGGCTAGCTTTATATTTGGCTAAGCTTTATGATAAGGGTTAGTCAAACGAATGTGTTAGCAGTTCAAAAGGGAAAGTCTCTCAATCGGTTAGCCTTATATAAGGGACGCCCATTGAAAGGCTTTTATCGCGGAAAGGGTTGTCCGGTCCCTGAATTCTTCGACCAGTAGCGCCATCTGTCGCGCCACTCAAGTACTAGACGTTTGACTTTTACGAGTAAGATTTTCGGTTTAATCAATCGTTTCTGATCATTGTTTCTAAATAGTTCTATCGACGGAATCGACTTTTAAAATGAATATTACGTCACTTTTAGGTTATCATCTAATCGATCACTCCTGTCATGCGTATGCTTTTCAAGTCTGGAACACAAATCGGTTTCCGACCTGTAGTTACACATTTTGGACCCGGGGTATGTCCTTAAACTACGAGTACGTCCGGACTTGGGTATGTCCTTAAAGTACGCCAAAAAGAGAGGTATGGGAACTGCGAATGGCATCTCGCTAAGTGTGGTAGGGCACGTTGGGGAAGTACCTCCACCACACAGAAAACCACAGCCAAATAGCACTAGACCCTACTCATAGTGTTGTGTTCCTGCTGGTGAGTACGGTTGCCAAAGAGCTCAAAGAGGACCCCAGTGTGTTGACGATGAGGGACCCTCTTGTTCCTTTAGCAATCAACACAGTTGAATCCTCCTTTTTGTAAAGGGTCGGCAACGCGCATGTGACTCCTTTGGAGTTGCAGGCGGGCCGTATGCGTGTTTGCTACCGTAGCAGTATAAAAAAAAAACATGTTCTCCAAGTACATAATTTGAGCTTTGTAAGAGCTAGTCATGCTCATTGGGCAGTTAATTCGCTACTGAAGGTAATGGCGGCAGGTAAGCTGGGATGGAACACCTTTATTAGAGCTATAAAGTCTCGTCGCTTTGCCTCGTGGCTACACTTTGTATCACGCCGCATGATGGCCAGATCGTTGGTAAACGTTTAGGTTCTAATTTCAAAATACATAAACAAAACATTAAGAACATGATCTATTAATATCTCCAACACACAACAAGTAATCAACCAATATTAAAGTCGTATTGGAGTTGCATCGCAATAATTTTCGAGCAAATTCTGATATTTCTGATTCAGACGAGGCGCTAGCTGTATTGTGTAGTTATGCATTGGAGTTGTATTGAAGTTGGACATAATACGAATACGCCCTAGGTGAAAATCTGTATTATTAGCATTGTTATTTAAATACAGATGTTGCCTACCGTATTTTTTTTAGTTTTTAGTATATTAGATCAAAGATTTTGAGAATTTAAGGTACTAACTGTACTTGAATTGCAACCAAACCTGCGAATGCGAAGAGTGTATTCACACTGTAGACCCGTACCGATAAATTATGAAGTTTCGATAATATTAAAGATGCTTATTATTCGCATACAGAGTTCAGGCCATCCAACTTAGCTAATAATAATAATTTGTGTCATCCTAGGTTGTTGCGTAGGTAGAAACTTAGACATTTCTTTTTTTTAACATTATTCGTTAAATAGAAAATTAGAGATCAAAATTGTTTTTTCACTGTAACAGCAAAGTTGTTACTGACGCACGGACGCGTTTTGTGTCACGTTCGTCAATGGGAATACTGACGTTCAATCAGCACATATATGTGAACTTTTACAAGCCTATATAAAATTAGAGTTGATCGATTAGGTACTGTGCTTTCTAAAATATCGGTATCTATTATTTGAATAAATTTGTGCCATATTAATCAATGATATTTATTTACTTTTATTTTTTTTCTTGTATGACCCCTGTTAATAGTACAATAAAATATTAAAGTTATTAAAGTTTGCATCAATATTTTTATAAAAGCGTATCGAAACAATGTTTGAAATTTGTGTCATTATAATCAATGGATTATTTTTATTTTTCAGAATGAAACTTGTTTTGCGTAAAGGGCATGCGCGGGGAAGGGTAAGGCGCGGGCGGGGTTCATGTGCCGACCAGGCTGCCTAGCGGCTTGTTTGTTTTCTATTATTACTCTATGCATACATATAGTAATAGTAGTAATAAGTGCGACAAAGACAAACAGCGATTTTTCAGTCGCTCTTCTTTATTTTTCATAGTAAAGAAAGCAATAATATAAAACTTAAGTAAGTTAAGGATAATTAATGTAAACGTAGTCCATAAGGGACTGCAACGGCGGATATGTGTGCCACGGTAAACCTAGTTTACCATTTAAACAGTATTTTGGCAAATTGTCACAGATAATTTGTAACTAATAAATATGTAATTCATGCATCAAGGCGGTTTATTTACAGAGTGGCTATCGTGAAACGCGAAAATCGAAATATCGTAATCTGCCTCTTGGTTGGACTAGCAAAGGGCCGGGCTGGACTTAATAAATTCTTCATCAGTGTGATGTCATAATAAGGCTATGTTTTTATTAACTTATCGTATATAACACATAAAAATAAGCAACTTTTCTTTAACACATTTTTTTTTACTCAATAATTTCGAAGTTATGGGGCCCTGAAGGTTAAGTACAATTTGGACCATTTTGGTTGGAATGGTGTCATTATGACACATACTTTATTTTGTAGAATGTGTTAAAATAAGCAAGTTTTATAAGAAACATTTTTTTTTACCCAAAAACATCGAAGTTACCGGACTTTGAAGATTGATTACATGGACTTAAAAAATAAAATGGCGACGGGGTATCATTATAACGTGTACTTTTAATGATTTTTTCCGTATAGAATACACTAAAATAAGCGTCTTTTATTTGACAAAACTTTTCCCTAAAATCAAAAATGGCCGAGATAATGGACTTTGAACTTGTACATAATTTGGACCTCGAAAAAAAATCATCGACGGGACGTCATTATAACGTGTACATTTTATGACTTTGCCGTATAGAATACGCTAAAATAAGCGTGTTTTAATTGAGAAACTTTTCTCTAAAATCAAAAATGGCCGAGACAATGGACTCTGAACTTGTATATAATTTGGACTTCGAAAAAAAACCATCGACGGAACTTCATTATAACGTGTACTTTTAAAGAATATTCCGTATATAATATGCTAAAATAAGCGTGTTTTATTTGAAAACTTTTCTTTATAATAAAAAATGGCTAAGATAATGGACTTTGAACTTGTATATCCCGATATACGTCATTATAACGTGTACTTTCTATGATTTTTCCTTATAGAATAAGCTAAAATAAGCGTGTCTTATTTCAGAAGCTTTTCTCTAAAATCAAAAATGGCCGAGATAATGGACTTTGAACTTGTATATAATTTGGACTTCAAAAAAAATACCTTTGACGGGACGTTATTATAACAAGTACTTTTTATGGTTATTCTGTATAGAATACGCTAAAATAAGCGTGTTTTATTTGAAAAACTATTCTCTAAACTCAAAAATTGCCGAGATAATGGACTTTGAACATGTATATCGGGACGCCATTATAACGTGTACTTTTTACGACCTTTCTGTATAGAATACGCTAAAATAAGCATGTTTTATTTGAAAACTTTTCTCTAAACACAAAAATGGCTGAGATAATGGACTTTGAACTTGTATATAATTTGGAAAATACCATCGACGGGAATTCATTATAACGTGTACTTTTTATGATTATTCCGTATAGAATATGCTAAAATAAGCGTGTTTTATTTTAAAACTTTTCTTCATAATCAAAAATGGTCGAGATAATGGACTTTGAACTTGCATATCGAGACGTCATTATAACGTGTACTTTTTATGATTTTTCCGTATAGAATACGCTAAAAAAAGCGTGTTTTACTGAAGTAACTTTTCTCTAAAATCAAAAATGGCCGAGATAATGGACTCTGAACTTGTATATAATTTTGACTTCGAAAAAACAACCAGCGATGGGGTATCATTATATAGCATATTTTTGTGATTTTACCGTATAGAATACGCTAAAATAAGCATGTTTTATTTGAAAAACTTTTCTCCAAAATAAAAAATGGCCGATTGGACATGAAACTTATATATCATTTGGACTTCGAAAAAAAACCATCCACGGGACGTTATTATAACGTGTACTTTTTATGATATTACGTATAGAATACGCTAAACTAAGCTTGTTTTATTTGAGAAACTTTTCTCTAAAATAGAAAATGGCCAAGATAATGGACTTTGAACTTGTATATAATTTTGATTTGAAAAAAAAAACTATCGACAGGACATTATAACCTGAACTTCTTATGATCTTTCCGTATAGAATACGCTAAAATAATGGTGTTTTATTTTTAAAAAAAATTTTCTAAAATCGAAAATGGCCGATTGGACGTGGAACTTGTATATTATTTGGATTTCGAAAAGAACCATCGACGGGACGTCATTATAACTTTTCTCTCAAATCAAAAATGGACGAGATAATGGACTTTGAACTTATACAGGGTGGAATTTTGTAATGCCACCTGAAGGGGAAGTACTCATAATATTATAGATAGAAAATTTTACTCAAAGAAAACATTCCTTTATTTTTTTAAAGAAAGAAAACTGCATTCAAAGATTTTTAAAAATTCGCTTGCCGCACCCGGTAATCGAACTGACTAAAATCTCTAAAAGTTGCATCCTGTACTTTTATTGCATCGATCGTTAGGGTCAATTATAAGGATGAAATCTATCTTACAAACTTTATAAATTAAATGAAAGGAAAACAATGAAATCTTAAATTATTAATTCAATGGATCAAGTTGAGAGTTGAAGTTCAGAATACGATTTATAACATTCACCACAACACGTTATTAAAGGTTACTAGAAATGAATTCCGTAGAAGAATAAATTTGTGTAACCAAAAAGGAGGAGCCCATTTCGAACAATTAATTAGTTAGTTTACCATTTTTTGTAAATAATTTAAGATTTCATTGTTTTCCTTTCATTTAATTTATGAAGTTTGTTAAAGAGATTTCATCCTTATAATTGACCCTAACGATCGATGCAATAAAAGTACAGGATGCAACTTTTAAGATTTTAGTCGGTTCGATTACCGGGTGCGACAAGCGAATTTTTAAAAATCTTTGAATGCAGTTTTCTTTCTTTAAAAAAATAAAGGAATGTTTTCTTTGAGTAAAATTTTCTATCTACAGTATTAAGAGTACTTCCCCTTCAGGTGGCATTACAAAATTCCACCCTGTATATTATTTGGATTTCGAAAAAAAACCCTCGACGGGACGTCATTATAACATGTACTTTTTATGAGTTTTCCATATAGAATACGCTAAAATAAGCGTGTTTTATTTAAAAAACTTTTCTCTAAAATCAAAAATGGCCGAGATAATGGACTTTGAACTTGTATATTATTTGGATTTTGAAAAAAACCATCGACGGGACGTCATTATAACTTTTCTCTCAAATCAAAAATGGCCGTGATAATGGACTTTGAACTTATACGAGTATATTATTTGGATTTCGAAAAAAAACCATCGACGGGACATATAGAATACGCTAAAATAAGCGTGTTTTATTTAAAAAACTTTGCTCTAAAATCAAAAAACCGGCCAGGTGCGAGTCGGACTCGCGCACCGAGGGTTCCGTACAAACCTATAACAAGCAAAAGTTGTAGTATGTTTATTACTAATTTCTTTTTAATACCTCTACGCGTTTACGAGGAAAAAGGTAGTAAGTTTAAAATTAAAAAAAATATTTTTCGTATGATTTTACAAAAAATGTCTACTTTTCGTAATTTTTCCTCTATCTGTGCTATATGAAGTTTCTTCGTGCCAAGTTTCAAGTTTCTGAGTTTACGGGAAGTACCCTTTAGGTTTTGAGTTTCTTGCGAGTACTCAGTTTCAAAATATGCGACTTAAATGGCTATTTCTTTTGATTGGGATGACATAAAAGTTTGGTTTTGCTACATCTGAAAGGTCCTATAGCCCTGAGTATTTGACATGAATTTCAATTTAATACCTCTACGCGTTTACGAGGAAAAGGGTAATAAGTTTAAAATTAAAAAAAAATATGTTTTTGTATGATTTTACTAAAAATGTCCACTTTTTGTAATTTTTCCATTGTCTATGCTATATGACGTTGCTTTGTGCCAAATTTCAAGTTTCTGAGTTCACGGGAAGTACCCCGTAGGTTTTGCGAGTGCCGAAAAACTATAAAATTTGCAGCATAAACGACTGTATCTTTTGATTGCGTTGGCTTATAAGTTTGATTTTTTTACAGCTCCAAGGGACAATAGACTTGAATATTTGATATAACTTTGCTTGATACCTCCACGCGTTCCTGAGAAAAATGGTCTTGACAGACAGACAGACAGACGGACACAAAGTGATCCTATAAGGGTTCCGTTTTTTCCTTTCGAGGTACGGAACCCTAAAAATGGCCGAGGAAATGGACTCTGAACTTGTTCCTCCTTTTTGTAAAGGATCGGCAACGCGCATGTGACACCTCTGGTGGTCCAGGCATCCATATGCTACTGCTTACTATCTGGCGGGCCGTATGCTTGTTTGCCACGTTGTGGTATAAAAAAAAAGTAAATTAAGAATACAATTAAACAAAATAAACGGAATAAAAAAAGAATCAATACAAAATGACAAAATAAAAACATAATACAGACGAAAAAAAAAAACAAAAATAAAACGAGTAAAAAAAAAAATACGATAGTGTCGTGGAACACTCGGTTAGAACGAAGTAATATTATTAAATTTGTCTTTTTTGAATTTTTAAAAATTTTTGAAATTTTTAGATTTTTGATATTTTTGATATTTTTGAGATTTTTGATATTTTTGATATTTTTGATATTTTTGATATTTTTGATATTTTTGATATTTTTGATATTTTTGATATTTTTGATATTTTTGATATTTTTGATATTTTTGATATTTTTGATATTTTTGATATTTTTGATATTTTTGATATTTTTGATATTTTTGATATTTTTGATATTTTTGATATTTTTGATATTTTTGATATTTTTGATATTTTTGATATTTTTGATATTTTTGATATTTTTGATATTTTTGATATTTTTGATATTTCCGAGATTTTTGAGATTACTGAGATTTGAGATTTTTGAGATTTTTGAGATTTTTGAGATTTTTGAGATTTTTGAGATTATTGAGATTTTTGAGATTTTCGAGATTTTTGAGATTTTTGAGATTTTTGAGATTTTTGAGACTTGAGATTTTTGAAATTATAGAAACTAGAATTTTTTTAACTTGACTTTTTTCACTTTGTCACTTCTCACTTTCACTTTCACTTTCACTTCACTTTATTCTATTTTTCATTTTTTTTATTTCATTCCATTTCACATGTTTCTCAATGCTTTTTCGTGACGGTCACGTGACTTTTTTTCGCCTAGCCCCCCATCCGCGAACCGTCCGATAAGGAACTTCGTTCCAATAAAACAGAACTAAATATAGTACATTACTTACCAAGGACTGTAAAAGAAAGAAAGCCCGAAATCGCAGGCATTTGTGACCCGAGCCGCAGGCGAGGGTTGTAAACATGCGATAGAGGGCTTTCTTTTTTACTGCCCGTGGTGAGTACACAATTTTACCTCTCCACCTAGCCATAATGCGAGTTTTAGCGTACGCGAAGCGTGCGGTAAAACTCACATTATGGCCAGGTGTGACGTAAAAAATATTACGTTGCGTTTTCTACCCATAATTCACGATGCTTGAAATCTTCGAAAATGTACTCAACAGTCTAGTCAAAACACAAACAAAGCGGCTACCGCTCAAAAAGGTACGTATTGGCGACACACGCACGAGTTCATTGCCCTACTTGCCGGCTTCCCGCGACTCACTCCTCCGCTCAGTTCCTTTGTCGAGTATGTCAGCTTTATTACCCCGCGCGCGCCTCCGTGAGCAAGTACCTACATCGTAACAGCTAAGATGCCAGCGCCTGGTTGACCCATGGATTAGCTTGTTAAGAAGCGAGCCGGGGGTCTACTTCTAGTGGTCATTACAGAAGTAAGCCGAACAGGCGTGCCATCAAGGTCACGCGCTATAGTTAAGAAGATTTCCTCTGAACGCAAATATTATTTCTGTTTAATTTTAGACGAAATATCATTGATGAAAGTGACACAAATTGAAATATCTACTTTAAAATTCCTTTTTGATTATTAGAATGTGAACTCTGATGACTTTAATAATTTATTAAAACGATAACAGCCTAAAAATACGAAATTACCAAGAAACTTAAATTTTCATTGCTTAATTTGACACATATTGATTTTATTGACATATTTTGAGGTGATGATATAGTTAATCCTTATTTTATGAACTCTAATTTTTTATACGTAGTTTTTTAGCGTTGTCATACTATATAAAATTGCACTCGACGTAAATGACACAAACTAGTTTTGTACAACAATAAAACTGTTCTAAATACAAAACAGTCATATTTTCTAACTCTAATATTCTTTTACTCAAGTTATGGCAAGCTAAAAAAGTTAACTTCAAATTATTGAATTACAAAAAAGCACCAATTGAATATGACACAAAACGCACTGAAAGATTCTCATGTACACACTGTATTTCCAACTTCAATAATAAGTGACTTTAGAATTTTCGAAACTTAACCCTCAAAATATTGTCAACGAGACGGGACTACTGTCCAATCCGATATCGGATGTCGGATGGCCTAGGGAAAAAAGCAGCCGCTAGAGAGTACCTTATGGCATTAAGTCCGCCATTTTTGCATAAATTTCTTTTGAGCAATTGGTATTTTAAGAAAAAATATAGAGATGCACATTTTTAAAATTTGTTTTTAGCTCACTAGCTCGGAATACCCTTCTTTACTCTTTAAAAACAGATAGCAAAACTGCATTTTATTCACAAAAGTGCACAGAATATTTGCATTTCGAATGTGTTATTAGTTACTTTTTTAAACACAATAAAGGCCACTCCAGACAGTATAATGTTCGCCCATCTGATTAGATTGTCTGATCAAATCAGGTGATGAGGAAGCAAAATTAATTTATATTAATTGTATTACATTAAAAATAAGGGCTGATTTTACATATTCCAGTTGTTTTTCTTGTACCTATGTAGTATTTTTCTCGCTTTAGTGAGGTGATAAGATTTGTGTTACACACGGCTGCAAAGTCTCGTGTGTTGCAACACTCGCTACGCTCAGGATTCTATTTTTTAACTACGAGCTAGCTTATGGATTCTATGGTTGAACCACGAGCGAAACCCTAGAATCCATTTGCTAGCTCGTGCTTCAATGTCACACTCGCGGTTAAAATACAACTTTACACCCTTGTATAACAAATAACTAATATTTCTTCTTGGTCCCTTTCTACACCCGATATCGGATCGGATAATGCGAAAACACTCTAAAGATGTCTATATCGGCTGAAATAAATGAAAGTATAAAACGAACTTCACAAAATAAACCTTAGATCCAGAAAGCTTGTAAAAAGAAATGAGTACCATAAATATTTACCGTATCTTTTCTAAATCCAAGTCAGGGTGTTACGTGGATCACCTCCGGTCTGAATTTAGAGGTTATAAATTTTCTCTGCTGCGCGCCATGTCAAGGCATCCTAGACAGAGAGCTGGCCACGTCAGATATGAGATAATAATAAGAGCAACGAAACCCCTCTAGTCAGTTTGCTATACTATGCTTATTTCTAGATCTGGACGTCTGCACGCCTAGCATAACTTGACGTTTAACGCGACAGTTCATACTTCAAGCGCGACTCGAAGTATGGAGTGACAGCCGACAACGTAAGATATGCTAGCCGGCCTGGAGTCTGACATTCTAGCGTTCTGGATTTGATGCAGTTTTATGACAAATTATATATATATATATAATTACATCATATCATTGCCAAAAGTTTCTGTTAAGGGAAAGTAGTGCCGACGACGTATAATGTAATTCATAGTTTGTCGCTTACTATTTCTGTTTCCGTATAATAATAGGCAATGTTTTTTGTTCTAATGGTAAAATATAGGCCCCGTCCTTTATAACTAAAACAACTTCAGCTGTTTTTACCTATTTTGGTATTACTATTTTCCAATTCAAAAATTTTGCTAGTCTGTCTCTCTGACCTCCACCCATTAAAAGCTGCCCGATGCCCGGATCCAGCAATAAGGATAGTATAGCAATCTAACTAGACGGGTTTTGTTGCTCTCATTATTGTGTCATATCTGACGTGGCCAGCTCTTAGTCCATCCATTGTTCAAATTAATACGTTTAGGGCCCAAAATGACTGGAAGTAATGAAACAACTTAGTCGAGTATTAACTTGGTTTTAGTTTATAAACTTCATTAAAGTACGAAGTTTAAGAATTGCTGTTAATAAAATCTTATCTACCTACTAAAAGGTACTCGGTAACTGTAGAGCGGGGTGGCGGAGGCAACGATGAAAAGTCGAGAGTACGTACAATAATATTTATTGATAGAATTCTAGACGGGCTCACTGCCTATATATGACCCAGCAGAGGTAGGCGCATATATAATGCAGAGAGTTCGTGCTATCCGGAGGACCCTTGTACGCCCAAACAATGGTTGAGTCGCCAAGCGTGCCTTAGGTAATCCCTACTGCGAAGTACCAATAATGTTGGGCAAGGCGACAGAGGTCAAGAATCTACGATGAGCTACCGTTGGCGTGTTCTATCTCGACCACGGAGCCATCTAGCGGCGGGCAGCGTAACTGATGAACTGCATCGATGCGTCGCCTGCATTGCTAGTCATATAGGCGGTTGCACTACTCGGCACACGATGGCGCGAGTAGTCCTCGTTTATGGCGTTATAACTCTCCCCCTATGTCCATGCAGTCGTCCCGACAAGTGAGACATGATTCCTAGCTTTAGTTCTGCTTGCGTGGCCGGCCACGAGCTCTGGTTGCTCGTGGAGAGCCGCCAGTCTTAGCAGGCTGCTTCTTCGGCCTGCCTCTCTTTCTGATTGGCAGAGTTGGTTCAGGAACAACAGCGTCCCCGGTTCGGTACGGAGTAAGGGCTGACGCATGATATACGCCCACAGGGGTTGACGAGTCAACGTTAGCGACTTCAAACGAACTGGCACCATGCCGACGTGTTATGACATAGGGCCCATCCCGTCGTGGGGCCAGTTTAGAGCTGAAACCTTGACTGGATTTACTCATGTAAGGCGACGGTTTAGCATCGTGGAGCAAGTCATCGATTCTGGGTAACGGATACGCGTCGGGTGTCGTTATCGCATTGAGTTGCCGGTAATCCACGCAAACCCGGGTGCCTCCGTTCTTCTTGGGGACCATAACTACTGGTGCAGCCCATGGAGATGAACAAGGTTCGATGACTCTCTCTGTAAGCATCTTCGTTACTTCTTTCTTAAGTATCTCGAGCTTCAACGGGGACAGACGGTAAGGTGGCACTGAAATCGGCTTGTGGTCTCCCGTCTCGATCGCGTGCTCAAAGCCCTTCACTGGTTCTCCGTTAGCCTTGAAGACGTCTTGGTTTTTGCCTAAGAAATCGTTTAACACAGTGATATCGACCGATGAGATTGAAGTTGACGGAAAGAGCGCGTCGACGTCATCCAACTCACCCTCCACGTCGTAATCCTGAAGACTGGCTCTAGCATCCTCGTACAGGGCATCCAATATGGGGGAATAGTTTGCTGGGTATTCGAGATGAGGCCTTTTCTTAGGGGGCGAAGGAGCATCGATCCTGATCAGAGGACCGTATGATCGTGACGTATTGGCTTCCTCCGGCAACGACGGTGACAGCGATGGATAGTCGTCTGGCGTTAACGCAGCTAGTGACGTTTTCTTGCTGTGGTCGACGAAGCTTTCCGCGTATAGCTCGAACACTTGAGTTGGGTCTTCGGTAAAATGCCACGTACTTTGTGGTAGACTTATCTCGATGTGGGCATCCTGAATGAACCCAACCCCGAGGAGCGTTCTGGTACTACGGGAGTCAGGGAAGAACAGAAGGGTTGTCGTGACAGTACGGTCGTTGACTTTCACAGGTGCCTGAGTAACCAGCACCCTCCGACGTTTCGGGTCGCCAACAGCTAATGTTACACCAACATCATACTCTCGGAAAGTGAATCCCTTCTTCTTCAGCTGACAATACAATGAGTACGACGCAACGCTGGATTTAGCACAGCTGTCAAGGAATACAGCTCCAGTTACTCCACCGATCTCAACAAAGATAACCGGTCTGTCTCTGGCGTCGATCACAATATCTATCGAGCAAAACCCGATGTCCAGCTGAGGCCGCTGATTCTTATTCGCGTGACACGTTGAACAGTTGGCTCTCACCACACCAGGGGCTCCGCAGCCATAACATTTAAATTTTGGTGCAGATGGTGACGGCGCTTGGGTAACCGCCACAGAGGTGGGTGCTTCCGTGACTTTTCCTTCTTTCAACTCACTGAATCGTAGACGCTTCCTGCAGTTTTCAGCTAAGTGACCGTAAATACGGCAGTACCTACATTTGCTTTTCCTCGTGTCTGGTTTAGCAGGGTTGGAAGCGTTATAACACTGCTCTGATGATTTCCTTTCGCTCCGAGTGACAACAATAGCATCCTTCTCCTGCAGAACAAGCTCGGCCGCTTTAGCTGTTTTCGTCAGTTCCTTGAAGTTCTTTACGTCCGCACGGGGAACCTTATCTCGGATGTCTAAGCGCAGCAAGCCGTAGATCAGATCCAATTGCTGGGTTTCGCTGTGCCCTGGACTAGGGAGCTGGGAAAACAGCATCCTCTTACGCCTGACAAAATCATCAGTAGTAGTTTCTTTGGCTTGCTTTACCTGTGTTATGTCCAGGTAAATTTGGTAGGGTTCGCGGGCAGGCGCAAAGTATTCCCGCAGTTGAGACTCAAAGTCAGACCACGTAGTTATATCATCCTTCACACCCAACCACCAGACTCCTGCTTCCCCTTTAAGAATAATAGGGAGTTCGCTTAATGCAGTCATATCGCCGATATCCGCAGAACGTTTAAAGATGTTAATCGCTGACAGGAACGCTTCAACCACCTCGGCATCCTTTTCACCGTTAAACGAGTACTTGCAGGTGATAAAGGATCCCCTGCTAGGTTACCGAGACCCGGTGCGGACAAAGTACTCCATCAAACATCGAAAAACTTTTGTTATTAAAATAAAAGATCCCTTAATTTAAATAGGTAACAACTAAGTATTTGATACTCTTTACTAATTCGATACTTTTGACATTGAGTAATTGGATTATACGAAGTAAAGTAAAAGTCATAAAATATTTCGTAAATTCTCGTAACGTGGTGGTGGTTACCAATGGATAATGTTTTATTCAATCTGGCATATTTTGACCTTACAATAATCACTACATAGTATAAAACAAAGTAGCTTTCCGCTGTCTGTCCCTATGTATGCTTAGATCTTTAAAACTACGCAACGGATTTTGATGTTGTTTTTTTTAAATAGATAGAGTGATTCAATACGAAGGTTTATATATGTATAATTCAATTCAATTCAATTCAATTCAATTCAAATAATTTATTTCAGATCATTTTTCCATAGTGTTAGTATACATTCCCTTAAAACTATGTTAGTAAAACCTATCCCACCAAAAACATCAATGTAAAAAAGGAGAGCCAAGTTCAATACAAAAATTATGCTTGGCTGTGGGCTTCGCCGCAAAAAGAATGGAGATCTAAATGAGTGCCAAGTTCTATGCAAAATCCAAATATGTATTTATAGGGACAAAATAACATTATGAACAAGTATTAAACTCTATTTCTTTGCTTTATTGGATACCTATAACAATTGCTGTTATTTAAGAATGTGAGATCTTAAAGTAGGTTAGATTTGACTTGGCCAGTTTTCATTACATCAGTCATTTTATAAAGTTATTCAACATATATCATCATCATCATCATCATCATCACCAGCCTATATTAGTACACTGCTGGACATAGGCCTCCCCTAATGAGCGCCATAGCGCCCTGTCTTCAGCTTGCCGCATCCAGCATCTGCCTGCAGTCTTTCGCAGATCGTCATCCCACCTGGCCAGAGGGCGTCCTACACTACGTTTGTCGAGACGCGGTCTCCACTCAAGAACACGTTTACCCCAGCGGTTGTCGGTTCTTCGCGAGATATGGCCGGCCCACTGCCACTTCAGCTTGCTAATTCTTTGAGCTATGTCGATAACTTTGGTTCTCTGTCGGATGTATTCGTTACGAATCCTATCCTTCAGAGAAACCCCGAGCATAGCTCTTTCCATAGCTCGCTGAGCGACTTTGAACTGGTGGACCAGCTTTACCGTGAGTGTCCACGTCTCAGCTCCGTAGGTCATTACAGGTAGGACGCACTGATTGAAAACTTTCGTTTTCAAGCATTGCGGTATGGATGACGAGAAGACTCGGCGTAGTTTTCCAAATGCTGCCCAGCCTAGCTGGATCCTCCTTTTGGCCTCCTTCTCAAAATTGTTTTTACCTAACTGCAGGATCTGCCCAAGGTAGGTGTACTCAGAAACAATTTCAAGAAGGTGGCCATGTACGACGACCGGTCCCGGATCAATGTGGCCATTGATCATGACTTTGGTTTTATCCAAATTCATGCCAAGACCGATGCGTCGCGAGGCTGAAGCTAGGCCGTCCAGCATCTGGGTCAGCTCCTCTAGCGACTCCGCCATTATGACTATGTCATCAGCGAATCGCAGGTGTGAGATGTAGTCGCCGTTTATGTTTATGCCCTTACCTTTCCAGTCCAGCGTCTTAAACATGTCTTCCAATGCGCTCGTGAACAGTTTCGGGGATATGACATCCCCCTGTCTCACCCCTCTGCGCAATGGGATGGGTTTAGACTGCTGGCCCTGTACTTGAACACTCATAGTGGCGGCTTCCGAGAGACATCTCAGCACCTCGATATAACGATAGTCTACTTGGCATCGCTGTAAGGATTCCAGAACAGCCCACGTTTCCACGGAGTCAAAGGCCTTCTCATAGTCCACAAAAGCGAGACACAGGGGCTGATTATACTCTTCGGACTTCTGTATAATCTGCCTCACTGTGTGAATGTGGTCTATGGTGCCATATCCTCCGCGGAACCCAGCCTGTTCCGGTGGCTGGAACTCGTCGAGTCTCCTGGCGAGACGATTCGTGACCACTCGTGAGAAAAGCTTATAGACGTGGCTCAGAAGTGTGATGGGTCTGTAGTTTTTAAGGAGGGTTTTATCACCCTTCTTAAAAAAGAGCACCACCAAACTCCCGCTCTACGCCTTAGGAGTTCTCCCACTGTGTATTCAACATATATATTTTTTTTTAATTCTGATAAAAACTGGCCAAGTCAAATCTAACCTACTTTAAGATCTCACATTTTGAAATAACAGCAATTGTTAAAGGTATCCAATAAAGCAAAGAAATAGAGTTTAGTCATCATCTTCATATCAGTCGAAAGACGTCCACTGCTGGACATAGGCCTCCCCCAAAGAGTGCCACAATTACCGGTCCTGCGCCACCCGCATCCAGCGAACTGTTAATAATGTTATTTTGTTATATTTGGATTTTGCATAGAACTTGGCACTCATTTAGATCTCCATTCTTTTTGCGGCGAAGCCCAAAGCCAAGCATAATTTTTGTATTGAACTTGGCTCTCCTTTTTTACATTTATGTTTTTGGTGGGATATCATTACTTTTTGTTTAAGAAAACTAGGCAGGTATTCAGATTTAATGTTTTTTCTTGCGCTTCCACTGCATGGTTTTCTTTTTTATGCTATTGTCTACATTCTCTTTTTATGTAGATTTACTTCTGTTCTGTGTATAATTATGTGGTGCCGCGCGCCGCCGACGACACACCGTTGGCCGGTCGTTTAGCGCGTATTACAAGTTTTTTGTATGGGGACACCACTTATTTTTTTCCCGAATTTTATTTTTATATTTCTGTTATATAGCAAATATAATAATACATATATTGGGATAGTTTTAAATATCTGCTTGTAACGGTTCCAACGATACAATAAAAAAAAAATTGTATGGGGACCCCCCTATTTTTTAACTTTTTTTTAGTTTTAGATTTTTTCCTACGCTTACACACAATTACCGAGCTGGATTCCAAATTTCATCCTTCTAGGTCATCTGGAAGTAGGTTAGATTTAGGTACTATATGTCAGTCAGTCAGTCAGTGCTAAAATTTACGACTTTTTGACCTTCATATCTTTATAACCGTTTGAGCTAGCTTTATGAAATTTGGGCTTCTAGATGTCCTTATGGATATAATTGGCTACTTTCCTAAAAAATATATTAAGTCCGTCTGTTAGATTGTCAAAAAATATTGGACACGTATTTTTTATTTTGTCAATCAGACAAAAATTGGTGAAGATATAGCCTGTTAAAGTTCCGCGTGATGTCACATTATACTAAAAATTGTACTGAAATGTGACGTCACGCGGAACTTTAACGGTCTATATCTTCACCAATGTTTGTCTGATTGACAAAATAAAAAATACGTATCCAATATTTTTTGATAATCTAACTGACGGACTAAATAGAATCAATTTTTTTTTACCCAGGAAAGTACCCAATTAAACACACCTAGTTTTATGTGTTTACGTTAAAGAGGTTTTGAGTTATAGAAGGGTCAAAAGTGGCACCAAGTGGTTCGTGTAATATACACTTGGCGCTGGCTAGCCAGTTCCTTTGCTTGAACATGGCTTGACACGCTGCCGCGTGTCTAGATACTATATTATATTATACACTAAGGGTACGTTCAGATGACAAGCGTTCAACGCGCGTTGAACGCGCGCAAAATTTTTGTATAGTGTTCACATGACACGCGCTTGCCAGGCGTTGAACGCGCGTTGCCGCGACCGCCATGGTTCAGTCAGTAGAGTTCTTTAAAGCTTCGTTTTCCATTTCGGACGATTTCTGGACGACCCGATGAACCCTAAAATACGTCCATCCACGTCCAAAGCGCGCGCTCAACTGAATGGAAACATGGAAAACCAATGATCTCAAAGCGCGCGTTGACGCGCGCTGGCAACAGTCGAGCGCTAGCGCAGCGTTCAACGCGCGTATTAATAAAACGCGCGTTAGCATGTGTACGGCCTGAATAAGTTGTTATGTAGTTGTAAACGCGCGTTATCAAAACGCGCGTTGAGCGCTTGTCATCTGAACATGCTCTTAACCTCTGGATGCCATGTGAACAGAGTCCCAATGCTTCCAGAAGGCGCAAGCAGGCAACTGCAACATTAGGCGCAGAAGGCTGTTGGGACTGTCACGCACGCGACGAATCAGGGAGGCCGTTCTCTTTATAAAAAAGTTAAATTTTTACGGTGTTAGAGGACCAGCATTGCAATGGATAAAGTCTTACTTAGAAAACCGAAGTCAATGCACATTACTAAATAAGATAAACCATAAACACGAAACAGAGACCTTCACCTCCAGATTTGCCATAAACAGGTTTGGGGTGCCTCAAGGCAGCGTTCTTGGACCACTGCTCTTCTTAACATACATAAACGATCTCCCAAATGTTACAAATCATAGATGCATATTATTTGCCGATGACGTCTCAATAATAGTGTCCAACGACAAATCAGCTTCGCAAGTACGGCATGAGATAGAGATTAACACAGTAGTCAAAGATTTAGTAACTTGGTTGGAAAAAAATAATTTACAAGTAAATTTGAGGAAAACATGCTACATACATTTTAATAGTAATGTAGAATCTCTAAATATTACGTATAATGACCACGATGTCCAAAACTGTAAATCAACAATATTTTTAGGCATTAACTTAGACAATGAGCTAAAATGGAAAGGCCATATCCAAGTTGTATGTAATAAACTGAGTAGATTTGTATACGTTCTTAATAGATTACGACGAACAACGGACTCTAAAACCGCATTAGCAGCCTATCACGGATATGTAGAGTCAATTTTGAGGTATGGCCTCCTTGTATGGGGAAATGGCGTTAACATACGTCAAGTATTTTTTCAACACACCTGCTCGTAACGAGGTTCTTATTCCACCGCTTTTATGCTCATAATCCTAGATATTAAACACGTGTGCATTTCACAATAATTATCCAACTAGTGGAATAATTTAATAATCCGATCAAGTGACGTTTGTACTCTAGTACTAAGTTGTACGTACGCAGACGAATCGTTGTAATTTAGTCGGGTATTACCTTTACTTTTTTTTTACTCTCTATGAGTTTACATTCTAAAAAAGTAAATATATTAAAAATATACACATTTACGATAGAATACAAATTACACAATCCTGATTGTGAATAAGAATCATTTCAACTTATATTTCAACATATTACTCGTAATACACAATAAATTACGTTTTAAACACGAATTGTCTGTTTTAATATTGGTTGTTTGGCATTATACGTCCGCGCCTTTGCCTCAAGCTGCACGCACATCCAAAAAAGAAAATTGCGCGCCATTTAGGTATAAGTTAACCTCAAATCATTGTTTATTTGTTAGATTTTTCTCGTCGTGTTTTATTAATTTAAACAAATTATATTTTCAATGAATAAGAAGACGACTTTAGCGTTAATTTAACCTCTGGATATATTTCAAAATTGTGATACATACTAGTAAAATGTCATCATAAAAATCTATTGAGCAATACGTAAGAAAAAAATACTATAATTTATTGCACAATACATGTGAAGTCTTTAATTTTATGAAATGGTTTGAAAAAGTTCCAGATACTCAATAACATCACAAAAAGGTTAGTTAAATTTAATTATCTTAGGTTCGTAAGTACCTCTATCCTGTAAACATTCTGACAATTAATGTATGTATCAAAAGTTATTAATTATACTATTCTGTTATTTCCTCGCAAGTGTGTTGAAAAACGTCGTATGAAACGCGTGTGCTTGATCATTACATAAGCTCAGCTTCCTTATGCGCACTCACATGCGTTCGTGCGCACAATATCGCTTCGTATGTAATGATCAACTTAGCACACTTGTATCATAATGTACTATTGTGTCAGAGAGAATGTGTTCGTGCTATCTGGGGAGTTGCTCCATCGGAATCGTGTAAGCCACTATTTCTGTCGCTAAATTTACTTCCTCTGCCATGCCTGTACATATTTGAAACATCAAAATTTGTTAGGAAAAATATAGATCTGTTCAGTACGGCTGCTGACGTATTCCCGAGAGGGACTAGAAATAGAGACAGATTAGTGGTTGGTATGCAACAAGGATGTGACATGTTAAAAAAGAATTGTTTTGTAATGTGTATTAACATTTACAACGCCTTACCGGAAAATTTTAAAGAAATGCCTTACCACGAATTTCAAAAGGTTCTACGCAAGTGGCTAGTACAAAAAAGATTTTACTCCATTAGTGATTTTTTTAATAATGAATGTACCTAATGTAATTACTGAATTATGAACTAAGAATTGACTTACCTATTAGATTTATTAAATGTATGTGTAAAATGCAAAATATTACCAATTAAAAATTACGTTACTATAATTACTCATTGTCCTGTATAAACAAATATTAGGATTGCATAAATTGTGTTGACATTTCTTTATTATACATAGGCATGGACATTTAATTTAATTTAATATCATTGTATTTTAATATTAGTGCTTATACAATTGTATTGTTTGCATGTTGTTTGTGGACAGCTGAATAAGGAGGACAACAAAACACATGTAACATCTTTAACTGTACCCTTTTCAAGGAAATAAATGATTTATGATTTATGATTTATTTATGATTTCTCAATATCGCACTGAGACCGTCAGTGCGCGCCTCCGCGAACATACCTGACGCGCTGCAAAAACGAGGCAGTTCCAACAGCACTCTGAACCCATTGTTGAACTGGACGCGCAGGGCATTGAAAGCCTTTTTTAGGGTTCCGTAGTCAACTAGGAACCCTTATAGTTTCGCCATGTCTGCCCGTCCGTCCGTCCGTCCGCGGATAATCTCAGTGACCGTTAGCAGTAGAAAGCTGAAATTTGGTACTAATATTGTATATCAATCACGCCGACAAAGTGGTAAAATAAAAAGTGGAAAAAAATGTTTTATTAGGGTACCTCCCCTATACGTAAAGTGGGGAGTGATTTTTTTTTCGGTTTAACCCTAACGTGTGATATATTGTTGGATAGGTATTTAAAAATGAACAAGGATTTACGAAAATAATTTTTTGATAATGTAAATATTTTCGGAAATAATCGCTCCAGAAGTAAAAAAAATGTGTCCCCCCCCTCTAACTTTTGAACCATAAGTTTTAAAAATATGAAAAAAATCTCAAAAGTAGAACTTTATAAAAACTTTCTAGGAAAATTATTTTGAACTCGATAGGCTGAATAGTTTTTGAAAAAAAAATTACAATATAATTTCTGAACTAAGTTTGTAATTTAACCGTATAAGCAGGTGTTTATTGTACCTGTAATTTCTACAAAATCACAATGAAATGACGTGCTTTCAAATAAAGTAAAAACGGTGAAAATCGGTTCACGCAATAAAGAAATATCCCATAAAAATCATCTTCCATATTTTAAGCTCGCGCGCAATAGTTTACTTAATTTGCCGATAGATGTCGCTGTACGTGGAACGCTCATATCATATCCTACATGACGGTGTTATTTTAACTCTTAAGTGGGGACACTTACTGTGACGGACGGAAAACTACGGAACCCTACACTATTTTTTGTATAATTTGTTCACAGGCTGCACGTGTAAAAGGTCTGGCAAAAGGCTTTAAACAGCGTTATTTTGACATTCCTATTATACCGTGCAAATCTGCGAGACAACATGTTACAGCATACCGCCAATGCCCTGCGCTCCTTCTCCATATCAGCGTCGTCCTGGAGTGCTCGTGCCCTTTTCCATCTTATCCCATAGTATGTCATATGATACCGTATCGAACGATAGGTCCAAAAAGCAGGCAACAACGGGTGTTTTCCCTTCAATATAGTACTTAACGGTATGCTTGAAACAAAGAATGGCTTACTGGCGTTACTCTCTGTTGACAGACCCGGTTTGAACCAAAACTGCGCATCTTGAGTTTGGATGTGTTTCGCCAGTAAGTTATCAAGCAGGCCGTCAAGCACTTTGGCCACCGTAGTTGCCAAGGATATTGGCCTATAATTGGAACTATCGGAGGCGTTACCGGTTTTGTTTTTTGATATTGGGACAATAATAGTTCTCATGAGATCTTCTGGAAGATGACAATGGCTGATACACAAATTAAAAAACAATTTGAGCACCCGAGGTAAGTGTGCACCCGCATGTACCAGGTGCTCTATACTGAGACCGTCATGCCCCGGGAACTTCCCTCTGGTCATGGACTTAATGGTGTGGTCGACCTCCTTATAAGAAAATCTTACTAGTCCATCGGTGCGACGACCATCAGTAGAGAGCACCTGACCCACCCGTTCAGGGACCTGTTTTACAGTCATGAAGAAAGCTCTGAACAAATTTGCAATATCGATCGGTTTACACAAGTCTTCAATCGCCGCGGGGACACCTGGTTTAGGATTCAATTTATTTGTATTCTTCCAAAACTTGCCAAAGTCCTTGGCTTGGTGGTGAGTAGCTAATATGTCCATTCTAATTTGAGTCTGACAGTAGTATAGATTCACCGTTTCTACCCCATCCTTTTCCCACCACCAAACCAATGGTTTTTCCGGATTATGGTGGTTTTTCGGGGCTATGAAACCTAAAAAAAAAAGTTTGGTATGTTTTAGTACGTTTAGCCCCCCCATTTAGATCGATTGCACTAGGTCTCAACAGTGCCCGGAGCCTCCTTCAGCACTTAGGCACTCCGATAATTAAACAATACACGCTCTTCGACATCACAATAGAACCCTTGCTCACCTTTTTCTATTGTCTCTATTGTTAGCTCGACTCGGCGACATCGCATTGTTATCGAGCTCGGTGGAGGCATACCCTACGTTGTAGTTTGTTCTTTACGTATTTGCAATAGGTTTTATAATTGCTTAATTGGTTACTCCTTATGAAAGACTAGGTATAGTATCTAAAGTTTAGGTATTTTATTGATTTTAGATTATTTCTAGTCTAGATATTTGTTTTGTCTTAATTTTTTTTTGAACTTGTAAATAACTTTGGTATATGTGACAACCGACTGCTATTTATTGGTGGACAATAAACATGACTGTGTTTTGAACAACTTTCAACCTGTAAGTATGCTGTACGTTTCCGTAAACGAAGTTCCCATTATTTATTATAATATATAGATCTTTTGTTAATGTAGGATTCGATGTGTGATTTATTGCATTCCTGTTTATACCAGTTAGATACGTGGGGCGGTGCGATGTTTAAAGAGTCCTTTGGTGCTCTAATTTAAAGTCGCAATTTCTATTATTAGTTTTTTCTTTATGCTGTCGGCTTGAGAACTTTACCTTTTTTGCTAGATGTCCTTTGAAGAAGGTAATAATTTACTTTTTATTCGTTTCTGAGAAAGATATAAATCAATCGGGTTTGAAGTCACACGCGATTTTCATAGAAAGTATGCACAAAAGATCTGTCGTTTAAATTCTTTAGAATTATTTTGATAATTTAATCTTTTGTTAGAAAACATTCCGCTGCAAACAAAAATTTACCTGTCCCCGAAATCCTGTTTAAACTCGTCGCTACCTACCTAGGTGGTCCTCTGTCCCCACCAGCCGTGACCTTTTTTTCAACACAAATTCATATAAAAATGCTGAGGCTCCGAGAAATTTTAGAAACG
The DNA here is from genome assembly GCA_947086415.1 of Pammene aurita. Lineage (NCBI taxonomy): Eukaryota > Metazoa > Arthropoda > Insecta > Lepidoptera > Tortricidae > Pammene > Pammene aurita. The sequence continues at coordinate 3,184,348 of OX352310.1, forward strand.
AAGTGAGCTGTAAATCACGTGTTCAATTACGATTAAATGAATAAATTTCTTAATTTTGACTAATCAGAGATAGAAATTGAAGGAACACTTTAAATTTCAAAGTATAAAAAACTTATACTATCCTGATTTTTAATCTATATGTATAGCATGCAAATTGGAAATGATAATTGTGATGTTAAATTTCTTCAATTATGTGAAGACGCGGAGAAGGAATATTTTGAAGACCAACAAATATATAATTTGTGTGAAGCTCTAAGTCAACAAAAATATGAAATGTAAGTTAATCAATCTGTTTAAATATTTAATTCATTATACATTTTTTTTCTACCTTGCATCTTGTTGGGGTGGGTGATCTAAGTTAAAACCTGTTGTTACATGTTCCCTTACCTGACTTATGGATACGGAGGGGATAGTGGTATAAAAGTGGGTCCCCAGTTTTAAAATTATCTATAGAAAATTGAAGTTTCAGTGTTTTGTACCTGTGGTGTTGTGTGATTCAGTTTTGCAACATGGCATTTTATCTTGAGCCTAAATTAGAACGTAGCGAGATAGCAAGTTTTAACAAAAAGTTAATTATGCAGAAATTTCATCGATATATCCTATTGTAGTTTATTGATGGCTTATTACCTGATTCAATTTTCGAAGATCAAGATATTAAACCATATTATACCCCATGTGAGGGTCATAGGAATCAAACACAGGGTATTCATATATCAACTACTGATGTAGTAGACGGAGTCCTACCAATGCAGGCGTATAGTTTACATTGTAAGAAATATACAAGTTAGTATTTTGTAGTTATTATTAATCTTTGTTTCTGATAATCATATTATATGTAATGATGTAATTATATTATTTGTGATATTCTATTTTATTTCTTTAGATCCCAATAAGTTGGAGGTGGAATAGAAATGGCAACTACGGATCCTGTGTCTAAGGCATCAACAAAGAAGAGTCAACCTTCAACTAGCAGTGATTCAGCATCAACTTCTACAACACAAGCTTGCTGTATTGACGTAAGTACAAAAAATAATGACAAAATCGAATGTTCTGTGTGCCATGTATATGTGGTAAAAAGATATTTAGCAAACTATTTGAAAAGCAATAACCACAAAAACAATGTTCTTAGTTCAGACAGCGAATTAATCAACGTTCAGCTAATTGAAAATGCATTCCGAAACAGGGTTGCTACGTACAGAATATCAAGTAATAAAAATGATTACCAACCCTTTGAAACCCCCGAATCGTTATTAGAAAAAAATAAAGATACAATTTTTACTTTATTAAATCGATCAGTTGCAGATCATTGTGCTTTAAAAGTTAATTTTATTTTAAATGCAAATTTTTGTCAGGATACCAAACAATTAAGAAATACATTTGATTTTCAATTAAACAATCAACTTTTTAATGTGAGCAGTGATAAAGATTTTTTTTTCATATCCCTCGTAAATGAAATAACAGAGAGATTAACAAACTTTGAAAGAAAAGATAGTGGATGGAGTTTGGTAAACATAAACCACTTAGACGTTAATGTTAATAAATGTAAACCATTGTGTGGTTCTTCATATATTGAATTACCACGTAATATAACAAACAAAAGAGCAGTAATAAACATCAAAAACAATGATCATGAATGATTCCGTTGGGCATGGCTTTCGGGTTTATATCCACCTAAAAAACAATCACGCTAATATGGTGAACTGTTATGTCAAATACAAGGAGAAATTGAAGTTTGGTGACATTCCATTTCCTATCAAGTTTACTGATATTCAGAAATTTGAAAAGTTAAATTATTCAAGTATTAACGTTTTTGGTTTGGAGTATAATTCACAAAATAAAAGTCATGATATTGTTGGTCCTTTACACATTACAAAATGTAAAAAAACAAAACATTTTAATTTGTTATATATAACAAAGGGGAATAGAGGACATTATTGTCTAATCAACAATTTATCTCGTTTAGTATCCGCTCAAATAAATAAATCACAACATGTTGTTAATATATGTGATGGTTGTTTGTCAAATTTTTCATCTAATCAGAATTTAGTAGAGCATCAAAAGAACGATTGTTTTCATATATGTACCAATTTACCCTCTGAAGAGGATAAAAGGAAAGATTAGTTTGACAAAATGACTTCTTCAAGTCAACTTAATTTCAATAATTACGAGCGTAAATTACGAGTTCCTTTTGTTGTGTATGCAGATTTTGAGGCATTTTTAAGTCCTATTCAGTCAGAAAAATCTAATGAACAAACCACTAAAGATAATTGTCACTCTCCAACACCTGACAGTGATAAAGATTATGAAGATGATGATGATTATGTGGATGATAAAATCAAACGTAAACGCAGACGTATAGACAAGCGTTCCTCAACCATTAACATTCAGAAACATCAAGTTTATAGTTTTGGATATTATATTAAATGGGCATATGATGACAAGTTATCAATTTATAGAACATACAAAGGGGAGAACTGTGGTAAAATTTTTATGAAATGTATTAAACATGATTTGGAGAGTATTTCTAAAAAGAATACATTTTCCAAGTCCCCTTTACCCTTAACAACTTTAAATAAAGAACACATAGCAAACAGCAAAGTCTGTTTCATTTGTAGTACATGTTTAAACGAGGATTCCTGCGTTTCCTATAATTGGCATACCGGTGTTTACGAAGTCGTTGCACATTCACTTTGCAATGAAAAGTACAGACCCCAAAACTTTGTACCTATGTTTTTTCATAACTTAAGCAACTATGACAGTCACTTTATAGTACATGGGCTTAATTTTGAAGATGGTGATATAGAACTAATCCCACAGAACAAAGAAAAATATATTTCCTTTTCCAAAATGTTAAAAGTGAATAACCGTACAGTGAAATTACGTGTAAGATTCGTTGATTCCCTTAAATTCATGTCTAGTAGTCTTGAAAAATTAGCTAAAACTTAACAACAAACCAATTCAATGAACTCAAATTAAATTTTCCAAGTGAAGAAGACTATAAGCGCTTGATACGTAAGGGTGTTTACCCATATGAATACATGACATCATTTGATAGTTTAAACCTTACCGCCCTCCCTCGTAAGGATTTATTTTATAGTTCTCTGACTAATAGCCACATTTCAGATGAAGATTATGAACATGCTGTGGGTGTGTGGAATCACTCTAATTGTCAAAATATGGGGGACTATTCAGATTTATATCTGAAAACAGATGTTTTGCTACTAACTGATGTATTTGAAAATTTTAGAAATGTATGTGTTAAGACCTACGGTTTGGATCCAGCTCATTATTACACTGCCCCAGGATTGAGTTGGGATGCCATGTTAAAAGTTACAAAAATAAAACTTGAACTTTTGACGGATATTGATAAAATTGCTTTCATAGCAAAAAATATTCGAGGAGGTATATCCCAATGCAGTCACAGACATGCAACAGCTAACAATAAATATATGTCAAACTATGAATCAAACCAACCGTCTTCTTTTCTCGTATATTTAGATGCAAATAACTTGTATGGTTGGGCTATGTCTCAACCTCTTCCTACAGGTAAATTTGAATGGGTGAATGTAGAGACGAATTTTAATATTGCAGATGATGCTGATCATGGCTTTATCTTAGAAGTAGACATTGACTACCCTAAAGAATTACATGATTATCATTCGGATCTACCATTCTGTCCCGAAAATGTATGTTTAGGTAATTACCTAGAATGGTATTGCTTTAGAATTCTAAAGCAAACAAATTAATACCAAATCTAAGCAAGAAAACAAACTATGTCATTCATTACAGAAATCTTAAACAAAGTTTACAAAACGGATTAAAATTGCTTAAAATCCATAGAATATTAAAATTTGAGCAATCCCCATGGTTAAAAAGTTACATAGATTTAAATACCTACATGCGATCCCAAGCATCTTCTGAATTTGAAAAAGATTTTTTCAAACTCATGAACAATTCAGTGTTTGGTAAAAGTATGGAGAATGTAATGAAACGAGTAAACATCAAATTATTAAATCACTGGGAAAATCGTGGGAAATCTCAAGGAGTTCAATATTTAATTGCGAAACCTGAATTTCATAGTTTATCTGTTTTTTCACATGATTTAGTAGCTCTTCAATTGAAAAAAACTAAAGTTTTATACAACAAACCAATTTACCTAGGTTTTTGCATTTTAGATCTTTCTAAAACTATATGAAAACCAAATATCAAAATAATTTGAAATTGCTTTCTCTTCTTTTCTTAATTTATATTTTGATACTTCTGAATACCCAGAGGACAACGTGTATGGTTTCCCTCTCGTAAACAAAAAGCAACTTGGTGTTTTCAAAGATGAAAATAATGGGAAAATATTTAAGGAATTTGTTGGTTTGCGTTCAAAAATGTACGCCATAGATGTACAAAATAAAGAAATTAAATCTAAAGCTAAAGGTGTCAATAAATGCGTAACGGAAACATATGATCTTGATAGTTTGAAAAAATGTTTATTTAAGAAAAAAATTAAATATGATACAATGTTACGTTTCAAATCAATAAAACACATTTTATATACACAGAAAATTACAAAAATAACGCTTTCCCGTAATGACACGAAACGATATTTGTTAGGAAATACTATTGATACTCTTGCGTGGGGTCATTATAAAATTCCTCATGGTGTACTTTAAAATTTATTTCATTTACACAGAATATTCAATGAAATGTATTTATTTTTTGTGCAATGCGTATAATTTTTGTAAATTGTATGATTTAGTTTAGAAGTGAAAATTATCTTGTGTAAAATTTTTTTGTTATGTGTTATTTTTAATAAATGTTCTTGTTTAAAAGGAGAAACTTAAAAAAAAAATGTCATTTGAAATTAATTCCTTTTCATAACGACACACTCACGTTAATTCAAAATGGTTCATTTTTACCATCCCATCACCACTATTGTAGCTGGTCCGAGTGGTTGTGGAAAAACTAAATTTGTTAAAAGTTTTCTTGAACATTCGAAATAATTATGTAATGTTGAGTTTGATGAAGTGATTTGGTGCTATGATGAAATGCAACCCCTATATAATCTAGAAAATGTGATTTATAGTCAAGGAATACCTGATATGTCCATGTTTGATGGACTGAAGCCGAAATTACTTATAATAGATGATTTAATGCGGGAATCAAATGGGCGTCTGGTTGATATTTTTACAAAAGGTAGTCACCACAGAAATATAAGCCTGTTTTATATTACTCAAAACATATTTCATCAGGGTAAAGGTCAACGTGATGTGTCTTTGAATACAAGTTATTTAGTGTTTTTTAAGAATCCTAGAGATAAAACACAAATACGTTATTTGTCTCGTCAAGTATACCCAGAAAACTCAAAGTTCGTTGACGAAGCTTACAAGGATGCTACTAAAAACGCTATCTTATGATTGATCTAAAACAAAACACAGATGACATGTGTCGTTTTAAAACTAAAATATTTCCATTTGATGGCCATTGCACAGTGTATATCCCAAAGAAAGGATTTAAATATAACAAGGATCATCAAGTTTCAGTCAGTTCTAAATGATGCATTCTCGAGTAAGCACCAATAAACATTTACTGGAAGCCCTGCATTTACTTAAACCAAAATGTCGCACTGCTTTGCTTAAATAGTGTGATGAAGATGAGATCAACATCATTTGTGAATGTATCTGTAACCTTCTAAAGGGTAAAATTCCTTTAGATAACAAAGAAAAATCCAAATTAAAAAAATATAAGGAAACATTACGAAAACTAGTTTCAAAAGGCAAAAATAAGCTTAGAAAAACCGTTATTATTCAAAAAGGGGGTGCATTTTTACCGATAATTTTAGGTGCAGTTTTAAGTGCATTGGTAAACTCCTTATCTTAGATACAATGGAGAATACAAAGAAAATGTTGTTAGTAGAACCTGAATTTATTGAAAGACTTAAAAGAAGTGAAAATCAGGTGGAAAATGAATCATCCCGTCTGGATGGAGAAATGCAAACAATTCTTAGAAGAAAAATAAATGATCGTGAAAAGTGGGCATTATAGTGGGTTGTCAAGCACTACAACGATTTTTACATTTTGCTGAGGCAGATCGAAGACCATTTAAATTACCAATAGTGATGGATGAAGTGAACTATCTTACTAACGATAACTACAACGTTGCTTCGAAAGTTAACAAAAAGGAGGAAAATGTAAAAAAAGAGGAAAGTATCCGAAAGGAGATTCGTCCTTTCGGATACTTTCCTCTTTTTTTACAATTTCCTTTTACTCAGAACTTAAGCGGAGACGCAAATTCACCTGTGCCGGAAGAAGATGTTTATGCCACACCTCCTGGTGTATCAAAGGTTGAATTAACGATATTCTCCATCCTATATTATAGATGTTATACCTAAATCGTACAGGACAAAAAGTCAGACGCTACTGCAAAACATTGTTCTGAATAGACCTAAAATTTGGTGGAAGGAGAACGGTGAAGTAGTTATAAACAGTCAGACAATACCAAATAGCAATATTCTCGATTTGGTAGGCGATGTGCTTAGACCGCTTAAACGCTCAAAACCAGTGGGATGGGAGGATTTCGCTAGTCTTTTAAATGATATAAAAGTTCCATCGTCATGTATTGGTAACCCCGAGACTTTAGAATTTATTAATAAAATTCAATCTAAACCTGAAGCTAACACTTCGCAGGCTTCTATTAGCGCACAAAACCTATCAATTAAAGAAAAAAAACGCTTCTACTCCTCTATCTACTAAGCCAAAAACGAGATCTCAAAAGAAAGTTAATTGGGAAAGATGGACTCCTTATTAGACATAAATAGAATATTTTACGATATATCAAACCCGGCTGGATATAGTAGTTTAAATAATGTTATGAAGGAAATGAAAGCTCAAATGAATAGAGAGGAAGTGAAAAAATGGTTGCAGTCCCAAGAACCGTACACTCTACATAAACCTGTTAATAAACGTTTCTCGCGTAACAAATACATCCTGTCAAACTACAATGAATTATGGCAAGCTGATCTAAGTGATATGCATACCTATAGTCAATACAACGATGGGTATAAATACATTCTTTGTGTTATTGATGTATTTAGTAAATATGCATTTGCGAGACTTATGAAAAAGAAGGATGCTGAAACGGTTAAAACGTGTTTTGAAAGCATATTCACGGAAGCAAATGCAACCCCTAGACATATTCAATCTGATAAGGGTACAGAATTTGTTTCAAAGATGGTGAGAGATTATTTTAAAAGTAAGAACATAAATTATTATACAACTAACAACCCAGACATTAAAGCTAACATAGTTGAAAGGTTTCAAAGAACTCTCAAAACTAAAATGTGGCGTTATTTCACTCATAAGAATACTTACAATTACACTAATATATTACAAGATCTCCTTTATACATATAACCATAGCTATCATTCCAGCATAAAAATGCGTCCAGTTGATGTTAACTCTTGTAATATAAGGACTGTTTGGTGTAACTTATATGAAAGAAAAAATGATAACCAACCTTCTTTAGAAAATGCAAGGCTAAATGTAGGCGACCATGTTAGGATAACTAAATATAAACATATATTCCAAAAGGGTTATGAAACGAATTGGAGTGATGAAATATTTGTGATTGAATCAGTTATCAATAGGTCTCCGTGGGTTGTTTATACTTTAAAAGATTTGGAAGGTGAACCAATAATTGGTACATTTTATTCTAAAGAATTACAAAAAGTAACTCACCACCCCTCCATCAAATATAAAATTGATAAAATAATACGCTCGCGCCGTATTGGTGACAGAAAGGAAGTGTTCGTGAAGTGGCGAGGTTATCCTAATAAATTTAATTCCTGGATACCGTCATCAAGTTTAGAAACAATATGAGTGAAAACAGTTTTTACTTATCTTTGTTGAGCAATAGCTCATCGGAATATTACAATGATAATACAACTGCGCACTTTTTAACAAAATTACCTAAAACCATTAAATTGGAAGGAGAATGGGTCGTGGGTTTAGTAGAATTTCAATACCCATGCTCCATGTACAATGTTCAAGAACATGAAAATACCATTTATATTAAAAAGAAAGTTCGAGGACCTGCAGACAAGACGGATAAAATCGTTGATTCAAAAACTCACATACCAGCTACTTCGTATGATAGTCTTGATCATTTTCTTGATGCATTAAATGAAAACCCACAGCTAAAAAGCAAAGTTAAGTTCCGATATGATGAAATTACAAAAATGGTGGGGATATCAACAGATAAAGAAATAGTCTCAGTCACAGCAACACCCATATAAGTCTACAGTTAGGATTTCGACCAAGATCAAATTTAAAAGAAATGTCAATTGGAAAACATCCTGCAAATTTATACTTAGGTTTACCCTCACAAATATTTGTTTATACGAGGGTTGCTACTTATATATCCGGAAACAAAAAAACAAACAAACGTACACGGCTGAAAATGGTTTTATTGTTTTTCAAAGTATTCCCCTTGATGATCTATGCACTTTTGCATTCGCGTGAACCAATTTTTAAAGCACTTCTGCCACTCCGCCTGAGGTACCTCCATAACGTGTTGTTTGAATGCGTCGACAGCATCTTCAGCGGTCGAAAATCGTTGACCGCGTAATTTATTCTTTATATTTGGAAATAAATAAAAATCGTTGGGTGCCAAGTCAGGGCTCTACGGCGGATGACCCGTTAATTCCACATTTTGACCCTCCAAAAATAGAGTTGTTTCGCGTGACGTATGACAGCTGGCATTGTCATGATGAAGAATGATTCTTCGTCGCTGGTTAGTTTTACGAATTTGTTCAAATACTTTCGGTAAGCAAATGGTCGTGTACCACTCTGAATTAACCGTTCTACGGTTTTCTAGTGGCACTGTAGCTACATGGCCATTAATACCGAAGAAGCAGGCCACCATTTGTTTCAATGTACTTTTTGCACGAGTAACTTTCGTAGGGTTCGGCTTATTTTGAAACACCCATACCGTTGATTGTTGCTTCGTTTCGGGATCGTATGCATAGATCCAGGATTCGTCACCTGTATAGATGTTATAAACGGCTTTTGAGTCACCACGGTTATATTTTTTTAACATTTTATTGCACCATTCGACGCGAGCATCTTTTTGCTCTTTTGTTAAGTTGTGGGGTATCCAACGCGAACAAATTTTTTTTACAGCCAAATAATTATGTAATATGCTATTAATGCTGGTCATAGAAATACCCAGAGTCGCCTCTATCTCGCAGTACGTAACATGTCGGTCGTCCATTATAAGTTTTCGCACAGCCTCGATATTTTGTTGTACAACGACCGATTTCGGGCGACCTGCCTTAACTTCGTCCGTAAGCATACTACGTCCACGATTGAACTCACTAAACCAGTGATACACAGTAGTTTTAGATGGGGCTTCATCACCAAAAGTTGAAGTTAGTTGATCTATGCACTGTTGTTGCGTTAAACCACGCCGAAAATCATAATAAATCATAGCACGAATATTTTCACGAGTGAGTTCCATTCTTGCTGCGAGATGACATTTAAAACCCGTCAAAAACAAAACACGAGCGTTAATAAGAAAGAAAAAATATACCGGCCAGTACTTAAAAAGTTCAAATTTTACCATTGAGGTCAAATATGCTATTTAAGAAGATTGTAATCCCGGTTTCCGGATATATAAATAGCAGCCTATGTACTGATATCATTCATCCACAAGTGGTGGGAGATGTTATTACATCATTACTGAGAATAAAGCCTGTCCACGAAAAAAAGTGGTCGGTGTTATAACGACAAATTAGAAAAAAAACTAAGAATAACAATTTCATGGGCTATTTAAATTAAAGTTTTATTAGTGTTCTTTAAAATTAATAAACCTCTTGTTTCACAAATTAACACTGGTAAAATGCCCTGACTTTGCTTCGGACTCCTTCCATCAATCTCTGTACATCACTTTCGGTCACCTTTTTACATGTCGTATCCCACATTCTTTTGAACTGTTGCTCATTTGTAGCAATTTTACCACTATTTTTCAATTTTCTTTTCATTATTGCCCAATAATGCTCTACCGGCCGGAGTTCTGGGCAGTTTGGTGGATTTGCTAATTTCGGCACAAAGGAGATATTATTTTCAGTGTACCATTCTAAAACAGATTTGGCATAGTGTGAGGACGCTAAATCAGGCCAGAATATGACAGGCTCGGTGTGGTTTCTTATAAACGGCAATAAACGTTTTTTCAAACACTCTTTCGTGTAAATGGATTGGTTAATCGTACCCGTAGTAACAAACGATTTGCTTTTTTGACCACATGTACAGATGGCTTGCCAGACAAGGAATTTTTTTGCAAATTTATCAAGTTTTTTTGTTGTAAATTTTTTATCGGCATTCCCTCTTTGATTTGCCACATAGAACTGCAAACCTGGTAATTGCTTAAAATCTGCTTTTACGTATGTTTCGTCGTCCATCAAAATACAACCAAACTTCGTCAAATATTTTGTATACAACTTTCGAGCCCGGGTTTTACATAATTTATCCTTTGTAGCATCTCGATTAGGAACTGTAGTTGCCTTGTACGATCGTAAACCTGCACGCTGCTTGATTTTTTGGACATACGATTTCGATACCTTACATTTTCTGGCGACGTTGCGGACAGAGAGAGTTGGATTCTTCTTAAAATGCTCGATTACTTTTTTTGCCTTAGTTTTATCAGCAGGACCGCGTTTTCTACCCGAACCACCTTTTCTTGAAACAGACAATCTGGACTGATAATTAGCCAATACCTTTTGCACGGTTGACTTCGGAACTTTTAATAATTTGGCTAACTTTCCTTGCGATATACCAACATTTTGGTTGTAGGTGTACACGATCTTTTTTCGGATGTCCAGTTGGATAGACGACATTTTATAAATGTTACGAATTTATAAACTCCAAATAGCCCTAAACGATAGTTTATTCTTCCCGCTATCTAACAATCAAAGTGACAGATGTCAGTTGTCTTTTATTTTATTTTATTTTTTTATTAAATGCTGACCACTTTTTATCGTGGACAGACCTTAATACCGTTAGACCCAACTAAATTTATCTATGGTGCTTACAAAACACTTATTTTCTCACCTGCTCACTATGTACCCGTATTACGAAGAGAATTCGATACTATAGAAATAGATGTAAGGACAACTACTGGAGCTAGAATACCATTCCAGTTTGGATCTTCTTGCGTGAAGCTACACTTTCAACGGGTAAAATGAATTATAAAAGATCATCTACGTCTTGCCCATATGAACATTAATTACTATTCACACCAAGCTGGTACGGGTATAGGAATAGTTTATAAAGGTGTACCATATCAACGAGGACATGGGATCGGGAGTTTCTTGGGTGGTATTTTTAAGTCTGTGCTACCATTATTATTATTATTATTTTTTTTTTTTTATGAAATAGGAGGCAAACGAGCAGACGAATCGCCTGATGGTAAGCAATTAACGCCGCCCATGGATGCCTGCAACACCAGAGGGGTCACAAGCGCGTTGCCGGCCTTTAAGATGGGAATACGCTCTTTTCTTGAAGGTTTGAAGGTTGTATCGGTCCGGAAATACCGCAGACGACAGTTCATTCCACAGTTTTGTTGTGCGAGGCAGGAAGTTTCTCGAGAAACGCACAGTTGAGGACTGCGTGTGCCAAATCTGAGTTAGACTTATTTGCTTTACCATCAACTCAAACAAGCATTGAAAGTGGTCAGTGGATTCATTACAAACCAATTTCATCTCTAAGTGACGATGGTCCTATTGAGTTTCAAGTTCCTGGGTCAGGTGATGACTACATTGATCTATCACACACTTTGTTGCATATAAATGCCAAAATATTGAATCAAGATGGTACAAAAATAAAACCTGATGCAAATGTTGCCCCGGTAAACAATTGGTTACATTCCCTGTTTAGCCAACTAGACATTTATTTAAATCAGAAGCTTATATCACCTCCAAACAACACTTATGCTTACCGAGCCTACATGGAAAATCTGCTTAATTATGGTTCAGCAGCCAAAAAATCTCATCTGACTTGTGGATTGTGGTATGAAGATACCCCCAACTATATGGACGCCGTTGACTCGACTAATAAAGGGTTTCACGAAAGAATGGACTTCGTTAAGGAAAGCAAGGAAGTTGAAATGATTGGTCATTTACATGGTGATATGTTTAACTAGGAGAAATTTCTAATTAATGGTGTAGAAATGAGAGTTACATTAGTCCGTTCGAAAGAAACATTTAATTTAATTTGTCATAAGGATGGTAAATTTAAAGTACAAATAACAGATGCCAGTCTCATTATCAGAAGAGCAAGAATAAATCCTAGTGTATTGTTAGCTCATCAAAAAGTATTAGCATCAACAACTGCGAAATATCCGATAACAAGGGCAGAAGTTAAGGTTCTGACATTACCCGCAGGTATACAAGGTAAAACGTTGGATAATATATTTCTCGGGCAAGTCCCTAAAATATGTATTATTGGATTCGTTTCAAACTCTGGGTTTAATGGTAATTTAGCAATAAATCCCTTCAATTTTCAACATTTTCATATGAATTCATTTAGTTTGTACGTAGATAGTCATGAAATTCCTTCTAAAACTTTGCAACCCTCATTTAACTCTCCGGGTTTAATAGCAACTGCATATCATACTTTGTTTTCTGGAACTGGTATTCATTTCCATAACGAAGGTAATGCTATAAGCAGATCAAACTATGTGGGTGGTTATTCTTTATTATGTTTCGATTTGACTCCTGATTTATCTGCAAGTTCAACTTCACACTGGAATCTTGTAAGACACGGAAGTGTTCGAATCGAAGTTCGATTTGATTCAGCTTTAAGTACTACTATCAACTGTATTGTGTATGCTGAATTTGATAACATAATTGAAATAAATAAAAATCGTGATGTCACTGTAGATTATAATAGTTAGTAATTAAATAAATACAATGTATTCACTCAATTTTATCATTAACACTTGAACATTGTCTCTAAAACCACCAGAGTTTACTTTTTTAGATTAATTATTATTATGGATTCGAATGAAATACAATTTTGTATGAATAAAATAAACCCGAGGTTTAAGTCAAATGTTTTTGCTGCAAACCGGATTCCTGTTTGGGTTAATCTACCTACTTTTATTATAAGCAATCTAGATCCTAATTCAAAGCCCGGTTCTCATTGGATTGCAATGCACATTGATGTGAATGGATATGGCGAATACTTTGACTCTTTTGGTCGAAAACATACCGGTTATCACAGGTTATTTTTAAATAGAAACTCTAAGAGGTGGTTTTATAACCATCAATCACTTCAAAATTATTTTACTTCAGTTTGTGGAGAATACTGTTTAGTTTATCTTTATTTTAAGCTTCAATAGGCTAAGAAAATTAGATTGTTTGAAAAATTTATTCCCAGCAGGCTTGAAATCGTTTTAATACCTTCACGTGGTCCTAAATGCATGTGATCTGAGTTTGCCCAATCCCAGGAGGTGTGCATAACTTTTTAGCGAAAGTTTTGCTCTTTGTCAGTTTTTTGCTTCTAGCTCGAAAACGATACGTCCGAAGGAAAATATCATGTATATCAATATTAAAGATGGATAAATTCTGCGTTGAATGAGCATCTTAACTTATAATTCAGTTCAGCGGTACAGCCAAAATAAAAAATTATAAATCGGGAAAATGTCTCATTTATTTGAAAAACTAATATTTTGACTTCCATACCACATATCTTTGAAACAGATGACTCCTGTTGAAAGACCTATAGAATAAAAGTTGAAGAGAATACAATTTCACGATATACAGACATCTCAATTTTCAAATTCAGTCACTTTGAAAGGCTAAATTTGGCATGAATTCTAAATCGGTTTTCTTCTAAATCCTTCTAAGTTGCATATTTTCCATAAATATGATGTCTGAGGCCTAAATTTAATGCTTTGTTACAACTAAGAACACATAAGTGCAAATTTCTAAAACGTACCCAATCAGAAAACTATTTATACACCGTGTTTTTTTCATTTCCGGTAATTTCAAGGGTATATTTCTGAGCTTAACTTAAGTTTATTTCTCAAAGACGCCAGTGTCATAATTCGCTCCAGTTCTGAGGTAATCGATATTTCATTTATGTCTTTCTAATTGTGTAAACCGACATTAAATTTTTTTTACTCTGAGCACCCGCTACAAAATGATGCACCTGTGTGTTAAGTCCATACAATATGCTTCCTGTGTATTTCAGGCTGTTAATGTTTGAAATGGAATTACATTGACATGTCTAGTTTTCAATTGTTTGGTTTAGGGACCGATTGAGGAATCAATCAGTAACTGCTGAACCTACTTAGATGAAACTTTGTATAGAGATTGAGATAGTTTGAGTCCGTAAAAAGTACACAAAAAGTAGTTTTGATACCAAAATACCAACTCTTAAGGGGCAAATTAGGGCACTGGCGTCTTTAAAAAATATACTTAAGTTAAGCTCAGGAATGTACCCTTGGAATTAAGAAATAAATAAAACACGGTGTATAAATAGTTTTCTGATTGGGTACGTTTTAGAAATTTGCACTGAAATATTCTTAGTTGTAACGAGTTGTAAGCATTAAATGTAGGCCTCACACATCATATTTTATGGAAAATATGCAACTCAGAAGAATTTATAAAAAACTGATTTTGAATTCATGCCAAATTTAGTCTTTCAAAATCACTGTTTTTTAAATTGAGATGTCAATATAACGTGAAATTATATTCTCTACAACTTTTATTTTATAGGTTTTTCAAGAGGAGTCATCTGTTTCAAAGATATGTGGTATGGAAGTCAAAATATGAGTTTTTCGATTAAATGAGACATTTTCCCGGTTTATAACTTTTGATTTCGGCTGTACCGCTGAACCGAACTAAAAGATAAGTTACTCAATCAACGCAGAATTTAACCCTCTTTAATATTAAAATGACTGACATTTTCCGTCGGACGTATCGTTTTCGAGCTACAAGCAAAAAACTGACAAAGAGCAAAAATTTCGCTATAAAGTTATGCACACCTCCTGGGATTGGGCAAACTCAGATCACATGCATTTAGGACCACGTGAAGGTATTAAAACGATTTCAAGCCTGCTGGGAATTAATTCACCAAACCACTTTTTATAGATCTTATTTGCTTGGCCTACAAGGGAAAAAAATGTCTGAGTTTTTACGTCTGTTTTCTGATAATTCTTTGTGTAATGATTTAGTTTTAATGAATATGTATAAATCAGTTTTTGTGAATTAAAACAATGTGTTATGAAAATAAATTGGGTTTTATTTTATTTCTTACAACTATAATTACAAAATGTTCCTACTACCTAAGACATACACACAACAGATAATTTTTTTAATGCAATAATTATAGAGTAATACTATTTAAATACTTACATCCATTATGAATAGTCTTCGTTAAAACTTCAAAGCGTAGAAACTGAGAGCTCTTAACTAAACTGGAGATCCGAAGGTACTATATAAAGTTACCCACAGCCTCAGCCTTTTTATATGAATTTGTGTTGAAAAAAGGTCACGGCTGGTGGGGACAGAGGACTACCTAGGTAGGTAGCGACGAGTTTAAACAGGATTTCGGGGACAGGTAAATTTTTGTTTGCAGCGGAATGTTTTCTAACAAAAGATTAAATTATCAAAAGAATTCTAAAGAATTTAAACGACTGATCTTTTGTGCATACTTTCTATGAAAATCGCGTGTGACTTCAAACCCGATTGATTTATATCTTTCTCAGAAACGAATAAAAAGTAAATTATTACCTTCTTCAAAGGACATCTAGCAAAAAAGGTAAAGTTCTCAAGCCGACAGCATAAAGAAAAAACTAATAATAGAAATTGCGACTTTAAATTAGAGCACCAAAGGAGTATTTAAACATCGCACCGCCCCACATATCTAACTGGTATAAACAGGAATGCAAAAAATCACACACCGAATCCTACATTAACAAAAGATCTATAATGGGAACTTCGTTTACGGAAACGTACAGCATACTTACAGGTTGAAACTTGTTCAAAACACAGTCATGTTTATTGTCCATCAATAAATAGCAGTCGGTTGTCACATATACCAAAGTTATTTACAAGTTCAAAAAAAAAATTAAGACAACACAAATATCTAGACTAGAAATAATCTAAAATCAATAAAATAAAATTTCAAAAATTGGATTTGCATAAAATAAATTACCCAAAAAAATAATTAAGACAACACAAATATCTAGACTAGAAATAATCTAAAATCAATAAAATAATATATCAAAAATTGGATTTGCATAAAATAATAAATTTTAGGCAAAAACTGAAAACGAATAGATACTAAATAACTACAATTGATGGGGTTGAAACATATACCAGAAATTTCATATTGTGTTGTAACACATAGATACGTTGAAATTTGCATTTATATTCGCGAAATGTGAATTAATTACTTTAGGTATAAATTTCATACCAGACTAATAAAGGGTAATGTAATTGTGTCAGTTCGCGGGGCTTGTTAGATCATTAGAAATCTCGTTAAGTTATATGTAGTAAAATATGAATAATAATTATAATATCACCATGTGAAATTGAAATAGTTTAGGTATAATACCTACTCAAAATGTAACGTAAAAACAATATTGATATTGGCTTCTTCAAAACGACTTTACAGGTTTGAAAGAGACAGCAACATGTGAGTGCTAATAGAACGTAACAGCCCTTATAAATAATACCTATTGAAATACCTAAACTTTAGATACTATACCTAGTCTTTCATAAGGAGTAACCAATTAAGCAATTATAAAACCTATTGCAAATACGTAAAGAACAAACTACAACGTAGGAGTATGCCTCTACCGAGCTCGGTAACAATGCGATGTCGCCGAGTCGAGCTAACAATAGAGACAATAGAAAAAGGTGAGCAAGGGTTCTATTGTGGTGTCGAAGAGCGTGTATTGTTTAATTAGCGGAGTGCCTAAGTGCTGAAGGAGGCTCCGGGCACTGTTGAGACCTAGTGCAATCGATCTAAATGGGGGGCTAAACGTACTAAAACATACCAAACTTTTTTTTTTTAGGTTTCATAGCCCCGAAAAACCACCATAATCCCGAAAAACCATTGTTTTGGTGGTGGGAAAACGATGGGGTAGAAACGGTGAATCTATACTACTTCTGATTGTCCTGACACTACTTCAGCCTATCCTTGAACATTTTGCGGGAAGAACAAATGTCTTCATAAAAAGGCCCTGCCCTTGGCTTCCCAAAAAGATGCCACCGCTGGAAGTACATCCTCGCACGTGCATGAGCTACCTTCACAAAATAAATAACACATGCATAATATAGTAGAGCAACACTGATAATTGTAGTGGTTTTTAATGCGATGTCGTAAATAAACACTTTTTTTGCGGTTAGGTACAGTCAACCACAAAGAGATGTATCCATGTTACTCTTACAAAATGTAGGAACTTTTAGTATGCCAAAATTATTTACCCTTGCTTCATGACGTTTTCAGTATCCACCAAATCTTAAACTGTCATCGATTCGTTTAAAGTGCTATTATTACATATCCAACCAAGTTTCCTATGAATGTACTCCTGCAACCTTTATTTATTATCTATAAATATGTTATGACAAATAAAAGTCATATTTCAATATTCTAAAGAAATGTAACCTTTTTAAATAGTTTGGCAGACGCCAACAAAGAAGTATTATTTCTCCAATAACCTGAGATAGATGTATGCAATGACAAGTCTGCACTGCTTTCGTGAGTTGTCAGTGTCAGTCAGTCGTCAGAACGATCATTTTAATCGCACATAGGTCAAATCTTCTTTATAACAGATTACCTAGGCACATAGTCCAAGGGAGATACGTTTTTTAGGGTTCCGTAGTCGACTAGGAACCCTTATAGTTTCGCCATGTCTGCCCGTCCGTCCGTCCGGCCGCGGATAATCTCAGTGACCGTTAGCACTAGAAAGCTGAAATTTGTTACTAATATGTACATCAATCACGCCGACAAAGTGGTAAAATAAAAAGTGGAAAAAAATGTTTTATTAGGGTACCTCCCCTATACGTAAGTGGGAGTGTTTTTTTTTAATTTTAACCCTAACTTGTGATACATTGTTGGATAGGTATTTAAAAATGAAGACGGGTTTAGTAAAATCATTTTTTGATAATGTGAATATTTTCGGAAATAATCGCTCCAGAAGTAAAAAAAAATGTGTTCCCCTCCCTCTAACTTTTGAAACATAAGTTTTAAAAATATGAAAAAAATTTCTAAAGTAGAACTTTATAAAAACTTTCTAGGGAAATTATTTAGAACTTGATAGGTTGAATAGTTTTTGAAAAAAAATTACAAAATAATTTCTGAACTAAGTTTGTAATTTAACCGTATAAGTAAGCAGGTGTTTATTGTACCTGTAATTTCTACAAAATCACAATGAAACTACGGAACCCTACACTGAGCGTGGCCCGACACGTTCTTGGCCGGTTTTTTAACTTAATTTACAATAGGTAACGATTACTTTATTTTTATATCTTTTTATAAGTTTATTCTTATGTTATGACAGAATGAAAAAGCAACGGAAAGCTTGCAAGCTTTCCATTGGGAAGTAAATATTTTACAAAATGTATATATGAAGTACGAATAGGGAACGTACCCATACTACGTGACCAATTTTTTTACAATTTTCACCCCCTCCCCCCCTCGGTGACCAACTGTAGTATATGCCAAGATCCCCCCCCTCCCCCTCTGGTTGTCACATAGTAATTCTTAATATTGTTTTTTTGCAAACAGAAAGTAAAAAATATCATAATTTGGCGCATATTTGTATTTATTAAAACGGCGGTGGTTGCCGCGTAACGCCTCAAGGTGCGTGCAAACCATAATTAAAAAGTGAAAAAAAAAAATTACGCGAGATTTCCCTAGAGCATAATTATAATAATTATTGATTACGTGACGTAAACCTAAACCCCCCCCTCCCCCTTGTGACCAAGAGTAGTATTTTGACGACCCCCCTCCCCCCCCCCCCCTAAACGGGTCACGTAGTATGGGTACGTTCCCAGGTACCGGCGCCTTGTAAGGCCCATTTTTTGCAATACTTAAATAAATAAATAAATTACTGAAATGAAATTGTATTAAAATATTCCTTATTTATTTGTGAATAAAATAAACATAAAAATCAACAAGTGAAATCAAATTTGTTAAAGAAAATAATCATTTTGAAAACCTCGAATCTGGGCTTTTTTAGGAACATAGGCACTTATCATGGCCCAATTATAAACACGTAATTTCTTAACGTTTTTTAAACAAAACATATGTTTACACATTAAACTTAACGTATAATATGAGTTTCTTAGGTAATCAGTCTCTTACGATATATGTCTTAGTCATTATTGGACGGTGGACCATCTTGGGCTTAGCAAAACTTAATCTACCAAAAAAAACAAAATTCTCTTTTAAAATATATGAACAACGTTTCTCCTCTGCTTATTCTAATATTTGTTTAAACATAAATAAAGAATAAGATTACAAATTATAAACTTTTTTTTTTACAATTTCAGTGGGCCTTATTAGGGGTATAAAAAAACAAGTGAAACAGGAACGAAAATTACTAAACTTATCGTCCGTAAACCGACTTTACAGACCACAATTATTTAGATTCTGCTACTAATTCTATTACGATATTTGTGAAAAATTATTTAAATGACGTAATGATGACGTAAAAATTTTGTAAAAAATAATAATAATTTATAGACCGCTGCGTGACTTGCTGCGTGTTTGTGAGTCATATGCGGAGACCCATGGACTCAAATACAATGCTAAGAAAAGCGAGTTCTTAATTTTCAGGGCTGGCGAGAAAACTTACGAGGACGTGCCCCCTGTGACTTTGTGCGAAACTTCCTTGACTCGGGTTAAGCATTTTAAGTATTTGGGTCACTGGGTCTCTGAGGACTTAATGGATGTGATGGACATGGAAAGGGAGCGCAGGGCGCTGTCCGTGCGTTGCAATATGTTGGCTCGTAGGTTTGCACGTTGTAGCGACGAGGTTAAGTTGACACTGTTTCGAGCCTACTGTCAGTCTTTCTACACGTGCAGGCTATGGGTCAGCTATACGAAGCGTGCGTACAGCGCACTGCGCGTACAGTCGCGTTCATAATTGCATGGACACGACTAGGTCGACTTTCGTATGCAGTCGCTTGCTCTCTGATTGTATGGTTTGTTTTAATACCAAACTAGATGGCGCTGCTAGCAAAACGCACCGAAGTATTCTGAATAATTAAAATATTTTTGATGTATTCGCCAATAAATAATACTATTTACGAAATAATATTACTTAATAAATCATAAGAGGAAATCTGTAGTAACTAAATGTAAACTTGTATACCGTCGTCAGTCGACTTACTTTTATAATTATCTAGGCTAAGGTAGTTTCGACTTCTAGATGAGCATATTCGAATAGATTTGTCATTTAGATATAGGTAAATAAAAATCGATGGTTTGGTCAGGCGAGTTTTTGCGTAGTGAAGTGCTATCTAACCTTTTTAACGGAGATTTAATATGGCATAATATGAAGCTTGTAGTCTTTTAGTTTAATTCCTATTTTTACGTCATGTTCTTTAAAAAGCATTCACGACGCTGAATTTAGTAAAGGCCAATTGTGCCGGTTGGCAACAATCATGATTTTCTAATTGACTGCATATTCAAGAAGTGCCTCGTCGACAACCGCCAAGCCTCAAATTGGTTATAATACCCACTAAAGTTTTGCATTGATAATAATTACTTACTTCCTATATATAAACCACAGAACTTCACTGCAGGTTGAATGGAGACATTTAAAAGTAATTAATATAGCTAAGGTAGTGAACATGTTAGGTATACCTATAAGTTTACTTTTTTACTGTTTGTATCACATTATTAAGCATTATTTGGCTATATCATTCATTACAACTACCTACTCACTTACCTTTTATTATTAGCGTTTCGATAAAAGGCCACTTCAAAGTAGCATATAATTAACAAATTATTAAAATACTTTTTTGTTCTAATTAAGCACTACCCGGTCCACTAAATGTATTATTTTATTATTACTGTAATATTTAGTGTAGCCCCCTGCGTTATCAATAACTGCTTGCAAGCGGGAAGGCATCGATGAGATTAAATTTTGACATAAATCGGAACCACGAACACTATCCCATATTTTCAAGCAATGATGCTTCCAACGCTTCCGGGCTCCTTTCATTTTGATTATCCCAGCGTTGGACAATAATACTCCATAAATGTTTTATAGAATTTAAATCCGGTGATCTGGCAGGCCAAGGAATGACCTTGACATCGGTTTTGTGTTTTTCAAACCACTCTTTTACACTACGCGAGCGGTGTATTGGGCAATTATCTTGCACAAAAGATACCAACGGTAGTTCAGTCTCCGGATACACATTTCGAACTGTAAGGAGCATGGTCTCCTGCAACACGTCCACGTAATTGTCACTATTTTTTTTTTTTTTTTTTTTTTTTTTTTTTTTTTTTTTTTTTTTTTTTTTTTTTTTTTTTTTTTTTTTTTTTTTTTTTTTAATACTACGACGGTGGCAAACAAGCATACGGCCTGCCTGATGGTAAGCAGCTACCGTAACCTATGGACGCCTGTAACTCCACAGGAGTCACATGCGCGTTGCCGACCCTTTACAAAAAGGAGGATTCACTGTGTTGACGGCTAAAGGAACAAGAGGGTCCCTCATCGTCAACACACTGGGTCCTCTTTGAGCTCTTTGGCAACCTTACTCACCAGCAGGAACACAACACTATGAGTAGGGTCTAGTGCTATTTGGCTGTGGTTTTCTGTAAGGTGGAGGTACTTCCCCAGTCGGGCTCTGCTCCAGATTTGAGCGAGATGACATTCACTGAACGTGCCCTACCACACTAAGCGAGATGCCATTCGCAGTGCCCATACCTCTCTTTTTGGCATAGTTTAAGGACATACCAAAGTCCGGACGTAGTTTAAGGACATACCCCGGGTCCACTATTCGCACGGCTTGGTATTCTGACAAGTTCTCCTGGACCGGCTGCAGTCATCCAACCCCACATGTTCACCGTGATACGACCTGATTCCATGTTGGGCACGACATGCTCGTTGTTATATCTTGTTTTATTTCGACGCCACAAAGACAGTCGTCCGCGTTGACTGGATTTAAAAGTCTTCTCGTCAGTAAATATCGCATTAGTCCAGTCGTCGTCTCGATGTGTAAACAACTGTAACCTTGCTGTTTTATGTCCATCTGTCAACAAAGGTTTAACGACATGTCTGCGATGATGGAGACCTTCGTTATGAAGCGCGCGACGAACCGTGAGCGCACTTGTCCCAAACAAACGCGTATAGTGCCCTGTCGGCCTAAAGCCATCTTCCTCATACTCTTGCACCATCAA
Organism: Pammene aurita; assembly: GCA_947086415.1. Lineage (NCBI taxonomy): Eukaryota > Metazoa > Arthropoda > Insecta > Lepidoptera > Tortricidae > Pammene > Pammene aurita. Next base: position 3,206,763 of record OX352310.1, read on the forward strand.
CTGACGTTGCTGTGTGTCGATGAGGCGTGGTCTACCAGTTCTATGGCGGGGTAATAAAGATCCTCCTCCTTGGGATCGCCCTACCCATAAACTAACAGTTTTCCTCTGAAACAAATGTCAAAAATATATAATCATAAGTGACGTATAATAAAGACATTTTTAATATAGGAAAAAAAGAAAAAAAACTACTTACGTTTACACCAGTTTCTTTAGCAATATCTGATATATTGTAGCCTTCCCTATGCAAGGCAATTAATCGCGATTTTAATACCAAGTCAATATTACTACGAGAACTCATTTTTATAATAATGTAAACTCAGAAAAAAGGCAATTAATTCAGACGTATACCGCAACGAACAATCGAACGAGCAATAGGTCGGTAATAAAAAAAAGATTTAGTATGGTATTTCGAAAACTTAAATCTACCCTTAATCTTACATTGTTATACTAATAAAAATAAAGCGTGTCGCAAATTAAGTGCCTAAGTTTTGGTATGCCAATTTGACGTTTGTGGCATTCTGGTAAAACTCTAATTCTATTGGGATATTTTATTTTACTGATTTAATTCAGCTAATGATGAGCTTGATATGCATGGTCACAAGAGGTAATAAATTTCACCGACTAAGTTAATGACACTTTGGTCCAGTGGCTTACGCATACGAGTAGAACGCTAGAGTGCCAGGGTTCAAATCTCCGCTTCATAAAAATAAGATTTTGTGTTTTTTAATGTCTTGGCCTGAGAGAGCACTCCGTGACGCCATTCAATACGTAAAACTGATAGGTAGTGAATTCTAAATTCTAAATAGTGGTGCGATTGGAATGAAATATCCGTGTTCGGTGACGAATAAAAAAAACAAAAAGTATTCTCAACTTAAAACCGAATCGTTGAAATATTCAAGCAAAATTGGCAAATACAGTTTGAAAGTATTAAGTACAGAATAATGTTTTTTGTGTTTTACTGCATTCAACGCCATCTAGTCACATCTAACTATACTAGTAAGGTATACAGATATCTATAAAAGCATTGTTACAGTATGAACGCCCAGATGGCGCCTAATTTAGGTTCAAACGATTTTGTTGCTGAAATGGGTATGCACTTTTGAACGCCAGTACAGCAACGCGTTCAGGGTGCTGTTTCGGTTACCATGGAGCTGCAGCGCGTCAGGCATGTTCGCCGCGGCGCGCATCGACGACTTCCAGGCTATTATGAGGAAGCGCAGTGCTTCCCTGCTTACCCGCCTGCGTATGACCACAAACAGCATCCTGGAAGTGTTTGTTGACAGGTGGAACAGTCCGCTGATGAGAAGGTGGCTGAATTTGCACTGTCCTAGTGATAAGTTAGTAGTTAACGCCATCTATTATTTCCGTTGTGACACTTGTAAAAGGGTCGGCGGGAAGGGTATCTAACTCTAGTAGTTAGCACCTAGATGTCGCTTACGGCTGCTATAAAGTCGATGTAAAAATAAATGCAAAAAGATGACTGAAGGCATTGAGAATTTCGTCAACTCAGTAACTGAACCCATAGCTTAATTGGTAAAGCGATCGAGCCCCGGTAAGGCGTATCGATGCCAGGTTCAAGTCCGGCTGGGTTGATTATTTTTTCAATGTTTTCAGTGTTTGTATTTGATTGAATAACATACTATTGTATGAGTGGAATGCCCCACTTTAAAAATCATGTAAAATAATTATGAGTTGATAGCAGCGCCATCTATTATTTCCGTTGTGACACTTGTAAAAGGGTCGGCGGGAAGGGTATCTAACTCTAGTAGTTAGCACCTAGATGTCGCTTACGGCTGCTATAAAGTCGATGTAAAAATAAATGCAAAAAGATGATTGAAGGCATTGAGAATTTCGTCAACTCAGTAACTGAACCCATAGCTTAATTGGTAAAGCGATCGAGCCCCGGTAAGGCGTATCGATGCCAGGTTCAAGTCCGGCTGGGTTGATTATTTTTTCAATGTTTTCAGTGTTTGTATTTGATTGAATAACATACTATTAGTAGTTAAGTTTTAATTTTATTGTTTTAATTAATTTTATTTTGTAATGTGATGTGTACAATTTTTATTTTTATTTTATTTTTATTTATGTTGTAACTATTGATGCAAGTCTGAAAATAAATATATTATTATTATTATTAAATGGCCCATCGTCATTGTATGATTTTTAAAACTATGATATTCAATAGTCCTAATAAGGCTCATCTCATCGGGCCTTCATGGGAGCCTGTGTGCTGGGCCTTTACAGGCACTTTTCTCGGCAGCGGGGAGTATTTCTATAAAATGAAAATAAAAAAAAATATAGGTAAACAAAACGTACCATCATAGGAACGTCCTTGAAGCTAGGTAACTTTGTATTGAAAAAAATACGAAAAAAGTTTTTTTTTTTAAAACATTAAAAAGTTTGCGATTGTGAGGTTATAAACCGTAAGCAATTTGCGACATGGCTGACAAACTGTCAATCGCTACAAAGATGGCGGCTTCCACCATATGATATGAACTTGCAGTAATGTCTATGGCACTAACTGAACATGGGCGCGAAATTTAAATTCATTCGGTTGTAAGTATAAAATTTTGAAAGCGGGCTATCTTAAGAACCGGGCCCATCTTTGGTGCAGGTACCTTATTCGATTTGTTTGTATGAGTTAGATGCATTTATAAAGATCGTTTGAAATGTAGCTACGATGTTTAAGGAAATTATGAATAACAGTTTGTTCACGTCTTAAATTTTGTAGGAGTTTGTGCCAGCATATGACTAACATTATTAAAAATGAATTTTATTACTTTTATCCAAATGCCTTCACAAACTTTCACATTTGCAATATTAGTAGGAAGTAGGTTTCAAAATTTGACATTTTTTCATACGAATGAAAACAAGATGACTGGAGTATAATGAGAATTGTAATACATATAACATTCAAATAAAAAATATTTTTTTGTTTTCAAATTTGGAAATGTTTTGTTTGGATTCTGTTCTGAATTTAAAGATATTGGTTACATTTCTTTGTAACATTAGGAGTTTACCTTCATTTGTCAAAACATATGGATAGATTATAAAAGAGGTTTGTAAGTGTAAATTAAGAGGAAACGTAGTGGGATACATCATTATTGCATATTAAACGAGTCAATGATAATGTAAGATTTGGTGGATACTGAAAATGTCACGAAGCAAGGGTAAATAATTTTGACATACTAAAAGTTCCTACATTTTGTAAGACTAACATGGATACATCTGTTTGTAGTTGACTGTACATTGCAAACGCTGGCTGAACACTACGACTACTACGAGATAGGTCAAAATAATGTACTACAGTATTGTACACCTTGAAAAGGTCTACAAAAAAGTCCGCGTTGCTATATGTCTATCTCTTAGGGATAACCAACAATAACCATTTTTTATCCCGTGCGAAGCCGGGGGGGTCGCTAGTCACAGATAAAACATACGTCCAAAGTATGTACTCCGCGCTTAACTAAACATTATATTTCAACTGCATTTGTACTAACATACAAACCTTTAATGTTTAAATATTGTATTTCATATATATTTGCCATTAACATAATGTACAATTTCTCTATAATATAAGACTAAAAATAATATTAAGTAGTTCATGAAATACTTTGATTGGATTGTTTTTAACCTCCGACGCAAACAGAGATGGGTGTTATAAGTTTAACGTGTCTGTCTATGTACGAGTATCTGTCTGTGGTACGAAGCTCCTAAACGGATGAATCGATTTTCGTTAAAAAAAAATGTGTCATAGATAATTTTATCCCGAGTGCTCTTAGCCATGTTACATGAAAATTTGTTCAGCTGTTTGAAGATCATCAGCTCTTTTCTAGTTGATGAGGGGATCTGTCTAACTTCCTTATGTCCGATCGATTGGTACCGTGTTACTTCAATAATATTAAAAATATATGGTGACCTGATGGGCCATGAGATTGTACATCCCACGGAAGTGTGGAGGTTGCGGCTTTTTAAACGCCAGAAATCTCCACAACTGTGAGGTGTAAAATCTGAGGAATTATTTCCTTAACAACGGGTGTGGGTTGCATCGTGATGTGGTGGCAGTAGATAAGGGTCTCACGCCGCTCTCCTTGGCAAATGAGAACTGGCGCAAACCTTTGGTGCTAAGCACCGAGCATCGCAAGGCGGTATGGAAAAGTAAGGAGCTTTTTATTTATTCGTATGGCATTTTCAGTCAGTTGTTTATAATAGTATTTTATACAATCATGACATATTTAAGAGCTTTTCAGTCGAGTACCGTGTTTAGGCCACGAAACTTGCTGAGTGGCCTAAGTAAGGTACGAGATTGAAAAGCTTGATTATGTCACTATTGTATACAATATTTTTTCTACGAGTGCTCAATCTAGGCAAGCCGGTAAGAATAGAGTTCGACGAAAGACCTGCTGCCTCTATACAATTGAGTAAGTTCTATCTCCCGGTGGTTTGTGCTGGCGGTCAGGGAGGGGGACACGGGCGGTCGGGAAGGACAACAGTGTTACAATATTGTATGAAAATCCTTTGTACCATCATTGGCGATGTCACAATATGCGACCATAAAAGCTCTATCGGAAAGTATGCGCTAGTAGTTCGGTCTACACAATCACAATTCAAGCATTACAGTCGACTAGTAGAAAAATATATTTATCTACACTCATACTATAAGTACTCTAAAATGCGTTCAAAAACCGTAGACAATGAGAAGCATTACAACAAACGATTTAACTATGATAAGTTTCTTATCTGCGGCAGTAACGTAATTTTAACGTTGCATGCTCAAATATTGTTAAGCAATGAGTTTCAAATTTGGAACATCGAATTTGATAACATAATGTTACCGCCATGGCCAACTCGATTGGTCCCGCGCGAGCGCCGGCACAATCGAGTTGGCCATGACGGTACAATGGCGGTCATTCTATGGTTTCCGAACACTTAATTTAATATATATAATATGAGTGTAGATAAAGCAGTGTATGCAACTGTACGTAATTAGGCCTTAAAACACTCGTGTGATCTTATTATGAAATTCGCCTGCGGCTCATTTCATAAAACCACACTCATGTTTTAAGGACCCTTATTACGTAACAGTTACATAAACTACTATTTTAGGTTTTGTATCCACTCGAGGGTGAACTGGTCTGCAGGGTTCCCGTCGTATTTTCTAAGTCGACAGTGCTGGATGATATGCTCGATGTCCTGCACACCTACACACACATACTATATCTCTACAAAATTAAAACAACAGGCGATCTTATCGCTTAAAAGCGATCTCTTGCAAATTAATATTACTTACTTAGGGTCTAAAGAAGAATTTTTAATTGAATAAAGTAATCTGACTGCTCTTGGCATACAAAGTGGTTTGCAAATGTATGTAAAGTGCTTGACGTCACACCTGGCCATAATGCGAGTTTTACCGTACGCGTAGCGTGCGGTAAAACGAGACGAAAGGCAAGAGTGAAGCGTCCAAATGTGTCAAGCAAGACAATCGGCATTTTTGCCTTATGTAAAAGGGATAACGGATAAAATTGGTACAGTACTTGAGAAGTACTCTATAAGGACCGTGTACACACCGTTGTCGAAAATCGCAGAAAATTTAAGGTCACCGAAGGACATTTTATCCCTTTCCAGTCACCTGGCGTTTATAAATTCGATTACAGTTGTGGTAGTTCGGACGAACGAAGAGAACTATAGCAGAAAGAGTCAAGGAACAAGAAGCTGTCAAAAATTATCATAGTCTTAGGTCATATTCATAGTCTCGGGGAGTCATAGTCATAGTAACTGTGTGTATGGTCGGCATAAAAGGCTGGGAGAAGTAAGCGCCAGCATAAGTTGTATCTAAGAACTCCGCTTCGCTGCGCTCGCTCGTTCGATTACTTATTGAAAATGATCCCTTCAGAGTAGACTAACAAGCCACATCAAGTCCTTTTGGGATGAAAACAAAATGTTTACAAGCTAGTTTTTAATTTAAAGTAAGCGTCAGTCTAATGTTATCATTAACTGAACATTTCAATTTGCAGTAGGTATTTGAAAGTTTTCAACTTTAAATGAAACTCGTAGTCGTTTATTATAAAGCCTTGAAGGCCTGTCGAAACATCTTCACAGTATCCAAGAATACAGTAAATAAAAATAAATTTTATGGGACAATAGACAAAAAGACAAAATAATAGATTCTATGACTAAGGGAGAGCACTAATGATATTCTAGACGACGATATTATTAGTGCTCTCCCTTATAGGAATATAGTTCAGAGTTGGATACGGTTACCAATTTTTAGTATATTGTTTGGCATGACACTGGGATCGTTGCTAAAAGTGCAAATTTCGTCCAAACTATGCACTGCACCTACGGGTGTATGGTATCAAACGAAAGAAGATTAAATATACTAATTTGTATTACAGTTTAACAGCTATTAAGAAAAACCTAAAATCAGGCTAAAAAATAAGTCGGGGTTTTATATTTTACAACAAAATTATAATTCAAACTTTAAAGCAATGTACTATACAATAAAACAGGCTACTTAAGCTATACATTTTTATAAAAATCATAAAAATCTGGCTATAATCTTGGCAGTTATGTTAAACCAGTTTAACTCATTTTGTTAAACCAATTTTAAAAATTCAAACTGTCTTGTAAAGCTGAATAGTTGGTGTTATTCATGCTGTACAAAACATTAGTGCATTATTTTTACTTTGGCTACAGAATTGACACACAATTTTTTTCGTAAAAGTTAATTTTATTTTGTCAATAACTCCTAAACTATAAGTTATTTAAAATAACAATGTATGCATGTATTGTAGTACATTTAATAATCTTTCGATTAATGCTACGCATGAGTGTGTGTATGTGTATGTGTCATGTCATAGCTTTAATTTACATTTTACAAATTTCGGTAGTGATCAGGTTCGTGACGTCATTATTTGGACCTCAGGCACTATAGAGATGTTTTTGCGATATTAAGGGGGTCCAGATCAAGTAGCCAACAATATACCCGAAACTCCTGTGGAAATTCCTTCAATTGAGAAAATTGATATTGTTTTACTCTAAGGCAATAGTTCTGCAGCGCCCCCATGTTTTTTAACATAGGTGCCAAAATTATTGCCTTTTAACAAACTTATTTCATATTGCTTGAGTTTATTATACATATAGGCAAAAAAAAACCTTATAAATTTATTTACTATGTAAATTATTATATCGTTATGCTAATACTGCTTGTCAGTATTTTACGGTCTATCTTTTATTGTATTATCTTCTAGAACAATCTCTAACTAATCACAGAAAATTTAAACTTTTCGTGAATGGAAAAAGGAGTCTGTCAAGTACCTCTACCACGAGTCATGTAGAAAATTCTGAATATGTTTCTATAGGCGTTAACGAATAATCGGGCTTCGAATCGTTTTCCTTCAGTTTCGACAGCAACACATACAAACGATCTATGCTGACATTTCATGTCGGATTACGTTTAGTGCGCTGCATACATCCGTCTCATAGGTAGAACGAGACGGATGTATGCGGTACGTCGAATGCGATCTGTCATGTTAACGCACTGAAGGTCAGTACAGTTTGTTATCGATAGGTTTTATTAAAACGTTACCATAAGACACTAATTTGACTTACGTCACCGAAAAATACCGAATCGACTGTAGAAAACTGTTTCACTATCAAATTATAAGGTGAGATGTCAAAACATGGTGAAAGTGAAAACCATTCGTATTTATTGTGTTATATTTATATACAGGGTGATTCATGAGACGTGAGCAGGAACAACCCTACACACTTAGTTAACGATAATGAATCGGCCGCTATCATGTTTAAATGAAACAATAACGCCTTTCAATTTTTTTTTACCTTTTTGTGTCGTAGAAATTTTGTTCCCTGTAATCATGGTCACCCTACATAAACAAATCCATAAAGATCAAAAGCTCTTTAACAATCATGACAGCACTTTGATTATGAAAAATAATTGTCAAATTATGTGAGATACGATGTTTCCAAAGTAACCAGACATCAATTTCACAGAATATTCTCTTGTTTTTCTGTGATATGTGTAACATCAGTACGCGACGGAGTATTCTAATTGAAGAGTGACCATGCGTGTCGTAACTAATTTTAAACTTTTTATTTTTACTTAAAATTTTTTTTTGCTCTTATCACACTAATACTGATATCAAACAATAGCTTATTATTAACTGAATCCGTAGTGTTAAGCCTGCTCACGTCTCATGAATCATCCTGTATTATTAGTTGACGAAATAATATCGACGAAGCCTTATATTAAGCATAATTTGTTAATAAGACTGCATAGTATGATAACTGGAACTGGAAAACGAAACGGTGAATTTCAAGCCGATATGAGAAATAGAAATACCTATCCACATCAACACTTCAGTAAGAATAATTTAAAAAAAGAAATCTAGACCCAAGAACTGCTGAATATTTGTGAGATTTATGTATTAATAGTCAATTAATCTGATTTTAAATCGACACAAAAATACCAACTCTAACCTAAAATGAATGGTAAGTAGTTGAAATTTGATATGATAGTTATAAACACTTTCATTTTCAATCATAATAATTACAATGAAACTGTGAAAAATAACAAATAATATTGAAACATCTTTTACAGGTTCTTGTGCATCATTCATTTATGATTGATTGCTGTAGCAGCTAGGCCGGGATCTTCGAATTATTGCATCCAAGTACTATAAAATAGTGCTTACTTAAAAGACATGCAGATTTATACAGGGCACTTTGAAATTATAATGTACATAATTATATTAAAGATTTATTTATTGCGAAATAGCCTTTTAAAGTAACATTATCACAAACTAGAAACTTATAAGTACTACTAACAATTACTCGTACGTGTAACTTATAAATAGAAATAAAACCATCATTATGCAAGAAGCGGCAAAGCCGCAATCCTGCGTTGTGTTATGTATGAAAACCGGCGGCTTGCTGGAGCATCTTTAGCTTCCCTTGTGCGTTTGTTAGGTCGTGGTCGTGAGGTGAGGCTCCGTGCCCCTTGCTCCACGGATCGATTGCCTCGACACCAACAATAGTTAGACGAACGACAACTATATTTAATAGTCTTGTAGTGGTTTCGGATGTCGGGCGCCGCTCCGGCTTGTTCGCTGGTAAATAAATTAAAGGACTTGGCCAACGTGTCGGCGTCGACGCAGGTGGGATGTGTAACAGTAGCGCACTGCCTATACTTTAGAGAATCAACAACATCCTGAAAGGGTACTTATCCTTTTGTGATTATACAATAGACCTAAATAATAAGAAGTAAACCTATGATCCACTATGATCACTAAAAGTCGAACTGTCATGTTGACAAAATAACCAAATAAATTAAGAATCACCTATTACATATGGACGTAGTTCTAGGACGTTTTAAACTAGTAGTGTTATTTGTACATTTGAAATTTCATCAATTTGGTTTTCTTAGGTAATCCTATATTCTACGACGAAATAAGTATATGGATGGATGGATGAAGTACTGACAGTTTTCACCCCTTTTCCTAGCTTTGAATATGTATGACGAAATACGTAATTTCCCTGTTTTAAAAAAAGTTGCAATCGGTGAACATTATGAAAAAATAGTGAAAATAAAGATCCTGACGAATTGAGAACCTCCTCCTTCGAACTCTTGAAGTCGGTTGATAACATTTTATGCGTTCAAAGTCACGCGCGTTTAAATAAGGTAAAGGCTTAATGTCATAGCTTGTATTTCCCGGCTCCGATGGCATGAACCGTAAGCCAGGAACAAATTTCATGACCAATCGCAAGGCGTCCCAGGCGATGATAATTTTTGAAGTGGTTAAGGACGAAGTATAATGATGACTCGCTTAGGTCAGCTGTCAGTATTTGATGCTCTTATTATCAGGAAAATCGTCAGCCGGCTGTATTGAGGTAGAAAGACCGTCTGCTGATACTCTAAATACCATATATTCATGTGACTAGTTTACGGTCTTTTCAGTGGTATACAGACGGCTGATGATTTTTATTTTATTTGTAATAGCATATAAACTATCACCTGTTTCAACTGGGACGCGATGGTCATTTTATTTTGTATGTATTTTATGTGAGAAAATGGCGTCCGTTCCTCAACCTACTCAAGAAACGGCAGCTGACCATCACGAAGCTTGATTATTGACCGCCCTTAACGACTTAAAATTTACCGCTTGGGACACGATGACAAACGGAAATTATTCCTGGTTAACGACCTAGCAAGCGTATTAAACACCCACAAAAAGTAGGGTAATTTTTCACAGCTAGTACGATTTCTATGCTTATTATTGTTCACTGCTCATATAATTTTTCTACAGTTCTAAACCTTCAGATAAAATGTACTTAGGAAGTAAAACCTTTTTGGCTTACCTATAATCAGTTTCGGTTGGTGTGAAGGATGTGACGTTTGTCACGTCACATCACTTTGTAAAGTATTGAAATCTACACAAACGAAACAAACAATCGAGCTTTCGTAAGCGAATTGCGTAAAGGATAATTTAACTCACGGTATGGCAGTAATTTTTAGTTCTATAAGTGACCGCTAGAGGGTCTGCACAAATTCTCCATACAAATAATTTACAGATTCGTGATCGAATCCCGAATTGGGCTTATTTGTCTGACTTGTGGTAGATAGAGGTAAAGGACTCAACTCGCTTACTTAACAAACTCTCGTTACTATAACAATGTTTTCACGAGTTGGATCACTTGCCATGTCAGTTAATGAGGGTTTCCGCGATTGAGATTTTCACTAGATGGCAGCACCGTGACGACAGGTCTTTTTGGCAGTTGCTGTCAAAATCCATCAATCAAAAAATATATGGTTAAACATGATTGGTGGATTGTGACAGCTAGACCTGTCGCCACGGTGCCGCCATCTAGTGAAAAACTCGATCGCGGAAACCCTCATTACATTTAGGGTATTTAGTCGACAATGTTATTCTGAGACTTGCATTGGTATACATACTTAAGGAGTTTCAACGGTTGTTGCCGTGACCGTCTAGAGGTTACGGCGTCAGCCACGAAAGATGAAGATGCCAGTTTGAGTCCGGTATCGGAAACCGGAGCTCAGACACTTTTCTTAAGTAGGTAGTAATATATCAGTGAATTTCTGTTTATCATTTTCAAGGTTCCGTAATCAACTAGGAACCCTTATAGTTTCTCAATATCCGTCTGTACGTCTGTCTTAAAACTGAAATTTGGTATGAGTATGTGTTTTAATTGCGCCGACTGGTAAAAGAAAATCTGAAAAATAACATTTTTAGGGTACCTGTACACATAAATAGGCATGGTGAATTTTTTTCATGTATGGTATCAATCGATTCGTTTTGTTGTGAGGATCAAATGTCTATATGGGGCCAATTGCGTTAAAGCAACACAAAAGTCAGAAATGAGACTTAAAGTCCGAGATTTGCATTTGTTTCTCAAAACGCTCCTAACAAAATGACGTGCAAAAGTGACGTCACGATCACATAGTCGCCCTGTTTAAAGTATGGAAAAAATATGAAATTGCTATTTTTACAGTGAAATGTTGCGTTTATGTATATGGTTGCTATACCATTTATTTTACAGTAAAATGTTAATAATCGAATGGTATCATTGTTTTCTTTAATGTCGCACTTTAAAAAATCGTAAAATTAAGCAATTTTGCATTTTGATATCTTTGAGCCATTTCAATAGAATTTATACATTTTCACTTTAGTTGGATATATTGATCATTTGCATCCTATCAACTAAATTTTATTGCATAGTTCAACATGTGTCATCATGCCTATTGGGGGGTGATATTTTTTTTCACTCCAACCCTATCGTGTGGGGTGTCGTTAGATAGGTATTTGAAAAGAACTTTTTTTGCATAAAACTATTCGTAAATAATAGCTCCGAATGTTTAAAAATAGTTAAAAACTGAGTCCCGCTTTTTACTTTTGAACCGTGGGTACAAAAAATTTGGACAAATTTGTGGAAGTGAGGCCTGATAAGCACTTTTAATGAAAACTATCAATTTTAATATTATAAATGGGAAAGTGTATGTGTGTGTTTGTTTGTTTGTCCGTCTTTCACGGCAAAACGGGGCGACGAATTGACGTGATTTTTTATGTGGAGATAGTTGAAGGGATGGAGAGTGACATAGGCTACGTTTTGTCTCTTTCGAACCCCCCACTTCCCTAAAATGGGGGGTGGAAGTTTGTATGGTTTGTTACCCCGAATTTAACGCGAGCGAAGCCGCGGGCAAAAGCTAGTATTAAATAAAATCGGTTTAGTCGCGTTTGGGTTATAACTCAAAACGCATATTAAAAGTACGTACCTAGGTGTCGTAGGTGCCACAAAATATCTTTTAATAAACGACCTTTTGAACGGATGTATTGTAACCGGCCGGCAACTACGGGCCCCTACACTGAGCATGGCCGGACATGTTCTTGGCCGGTTTTTATACAAGAGCTATTAAGTCAGTATTCCTAGTTGCATAGTTAGGAATAGGTACTTACGTGTCATTCAGTAGACACTTTTACTATTCATAAAAAAAACTTAAATAACATAATGATGATTAAGTACTATATCAAACTAAAACTACTATTAAAATAAACTAACTAATACTAAAAAAAACCTAACTTAAAAATAAAATACTAAAAACTTAAACCGGGACCCTTTGGCAGGGTTCCCATCACGCAAGCAGCATTCCCGCGCTGTATTGCATTGCAATAGCAATCTTTTGTGCGAGAAAGCTGCCCGCGCGAGGGTCGCCTGTTGCCTCCCTCAGGCGTTTGCTGAGCTCCTTATGGAGCCTGAGTGCACCCTTGCCCCAAGGTCCGAGCGTCTCGACGCCAAATAGTGTGAAGTCGTACTGGGCGCCGAGACAACTATACTTAGTGACCTTGAGGCGCTCCCGGGCGTCCGCCGTCGCTCCCGCTCGCTTACTGGTTGCTGGGAGGTAGGACGCCGCCAGCGTATCAGTACAAGTGGCGTCCCACACCAGCGCGCGGCCCATCTTCCATTCAGTTATTACGTAATAGATTTTTTGACACTTTTGTGCCCTTCCCCCTACGTAAGAAAAAGCAAGGGTAAGAAAAAGGGGAGGGGTCCCCCTCTAAATCGTCTTACGTTATAAATGAATGGTGCCTTAGTTTTTTTTTTTTTTTTTTTTTTTATACCACGACGGTGGCAAACAAGCATACGGCCCGCCTGATGGTAAGCAGCTACCGTAACCTATGGACGCCTGCAACTCCAAAGGAGTCACATGCGCGTTACCGACCCTTTACAAAAAGGAGGATTCACTGTGTTGACGACTAAAGGAACAAGAAGGTCCCTCATCGTCAACACACTGGGTCCTCTTTGAGCTCTTTGGCAACCTTACTCACCAGCAGGAACACAACACTATGAGTAGGGTCTAGTGCTATTTGGCTGTGGTTTTCTGTAAGGTGGAGGTACTTCCCCAGTCGGGCTCTGCTCCAGATTTGAGCGATGACATTCGCTGAACGTGCCCTACCACACTTAGCGAGATGCCATTCGCAGTGCCCATATCTCTCTTTTTGGCGTAGTTTAAGGACATACCCAGGTCCGGACGTAGTTTAAGGACATACCCCGGGTCCAGTTTAAGGACATACCCCGGGTCCAAAGGGTTAAAAGCTATTAAGGATTTTGTCTTTTGCTTTGGTGAAAATTATGATTGCTTTTTCAGAATTTCATCATCGTGCTGATTGATCTGCCGATTGAACAAACTGAGTCTCGTTTCAACATTCACAAATTTTATATTGCTGTCTATTTGCGTCGTATTAATTAGTTAGTAATGTTAGTATACCTGCACGTGATTCGGAATCCGGTAACGCTACAACGGAGCTGCAAGTAGTTAATGCGATTAGTGCCAAGTTCTTGTTTCTGCTTGTTTGTACAGTTACGTGATTTACGTCAAAGATTAATGTAAATATTATATTCACATATGTGTACTTAATTAATACCTAGTAGTGCTGCAAAACTGAAAACATAACTTTGACTTCGACTGTACCGATCGTTTTATCTCAATCTAGTATCTTCATTTACATACGCCAATATTGACTACTAAATATTTATTGTTAGGGTTCCGTAGTCAACTAGGAACCCTTATAGTTTCGCCACGTCTGCCCGTCCGTCCGTCCGTCCGCGGATAATCTCAGTGAACGTTAGCACTAGAAAGCTGAAATTTGGTACTAATATGTATTTCAATCACGCCGACAAAGTGGTAAAATAAAAAGTGGAAAAAAATGTTTTATTAGGGTACCTCCCCTATACGTAAAGTGGGGAGTGATTTTTTAGGGTTCCGTAGTCAACTAGGAACCCTTATAGTTTCGCCATGTCTGCCCGTCCGTCCGTCCGTCCGCGGATAATCTCAGTGACCGTTAGCACTAGAAAGCTGAAATTTGGTACTAATATGTATATCAATCACGCCGACAAAGTGGTAAAATAAAAAGTGGAAAAAATGTTTTATTAGGGTACCTCCCCTATACGTAAAGTGGGGTGGCGTAACCCTAACGTGTGATATATTGTTGGATAGGTATTTAAAAATGAATAGGGTTTAGTAAAATCATTTTTTGATAATGTAAATATTTTCGGAAATAATCGCTCCAGAAGTAAAAAAAAATGTCCCCCCCCCCCCTCTAACTTTTGAACCATAAGTTTTAAAAATATGAAAAAAATCACAAAAGTAGAACTTTATAAAAACTTTCTAGGAAAATTATTTTGAACTTGATAGGTTGAATAGTTTTTGAAAAAAAATTACAAAATAATTTCTGAACTAAGTTTGTAATTTAACCGTATAAACAGGTGTCTATTGTACCTGTAATTTCTACAAAATCACAATGAAATGACGTGCTTTCAAAAACTCTTAAGTGGGGACACTTACTGTGACGGACGGAAAACTACGGAACCCTACACTGAGCGTGGCCCGACACGCTCTTGGCCGGTTTTTTTTTAATTTCAACCCTAACGTGTGATATATTGTTGGATAGGTATTTAAAAATGAATAGGGATTTAGTGAAATCATTATTTGATGATGTAAATATTTTCGGAAATAATCGCTCCAGAAGTAAAAAAAAATGAGTCCGCCCCCCCTCTAACTTTTGAACCATAAGTTTTAAAAATATGAAAAAAATCTCAAAAGTAGAACTTTATAAAAACTTTCTAGGAAAATTATTTTGAACTTGATAGGTTGAATAGTTTTTGAAAAAAAATTACAAAATAATTTCTGAAATAACTTTGTATTTTAACCGTATAAGCAGGTGTTTTTTGTACCTGTAATTTCTACTAAATCGCAATGAAATGACGTGCTTTCAAATAAAGTCAAAACGGTGAAAATCGGTTCACGCAATAAAGAATTATCCCATAAAAATCATCTTCCATACTTTAAGCTCGCGCGCAATAGTTTACTTAATTTGGCGATAGATGTCGCTGTACGTGGAACGCTCATATCATATCCTACATGGCGGTGTTATTTTAACTCTTAAGTGGGGACACTTACTGTGACGGACGGAAAACTACGGAACCCTACACTGAGCGTGGCCCGACACGCTCTTGGCCGGTTTTTTATACATAGATAGTAGATTTAAATCTTTAGTTTTAAGAATATATTTTGCATGCCGTAACGCAGCTAAATATAAGAGCACTAGATATAACGAAAGCGTTTGCCATCTGACCTTTCAACCCAGAGAGGAAACAAGGCCTTATCGGGATTATGTCCGGTTTCTTTACGATGTTTTCTTTCACCGAAAAGCGACTGGTAATTATCAAATGATATTACGAAAAAAAAAACTCAGTGGTACGAGCCGGGATTTGAGTTCGAGACCTCCGGATTGGAAGTCGGACGCCTTACCGTCAGGCTACCAGCGCTCTTAATCGCGCGACGTAATCATCTCTTTGACACCGGGTATCATGGCACGATGTTTAAACCTGGGGAACAAACTGAAAACAAACTAAGATTAGTTTGGCTTCATAGCCAATGCTAATGAAAAGTCTAAAAGGCATTTAGGTTATGTCTAAATTGAAATGAAAATTTAGGCGTAGGTACGAGTATATACGAGTAGGTTCGAGTATATACCTAGGAAGGAGTCAGGTAAGGACACGTTTGAATTTTCGATCAAACCTTTTGCATGTGCAAAAGCTGACACCTCTCCATCCTTCAGCCTACCTCCTCTATGGGTGTTATTTCCTTAGCTAACCGAGCGCATAGCCTGTAGCTAACGGCTTACAACGTGAACGTATTTATAATGTGCGTCAAATTTCTTAGTATAGTGCACTAGGATGATCTCTATTTTACACAAGTGTCAGCGTTTGGTACGCTTCACGGTGCTTACCTGCTGCTAAATTATTGGTCATTTTTAAGTATTGTGGCATGAACATTGGGTCGGCGGGGGTCACTACTAACCCTTTTTATAGGTTTCTTTTAAACCCTAGCTTTCTTTTAAACTCTTTTAAAGCATGTTACTGATTTTGCTCTGATTTTTGCAGAGCAAAATCAGCAACATGCTTTAAAAAAGTTTAAAAGAAAGCTAGGATTTAAAAGAAACCTATAAAAAGGGTTAGTAGTGACCCCCGCTCCGGTTCGTTCCTGGTGCAGCGGCTATGCATCGCAGTTCAACGCGGTAACGCAGCGAGCGTGATGGGTAGGGGAGTCCGGGGACAATTGAAACAATTTGTCTTTAACCTCCTGTGACCGTTATATTTTTATAAGTAGAAAAATGTACGCTCAAAATATTTCAAGGTTAGTTATCTGGTTCCTAATAAAATGTATTTGGATGATCTATAATCCATAGTTTTTTGATAATAATGTAATAAAGATAATGGGGCAGTATGGTTCAATTGACCTCACATGAGTGTCAATTGAAACATTATGTGAGGTCAATTGAAACACTCAAATATCTTCGGCACAATAAAAGTACTTACATCTGTTTCAATCTTTGTCATCCCTACCTCGACATACAATGAGCTCATCAAAAGTTTTCAAGCATAACATAAACATTTCTCAATTTTTGAGCATCTGAACATCTCGATAAAAAAAGAGTATGCGACTTTTAGTTTTCTTTGTCACTGCTAACTTATACATTTACCTTAACCAAAGTAGTTTTAATGCAATTCTAAGATATAACGATAAAGAATCACAAAAATCAAGCATTATTATGTTTCATACAAAAATGCTTGTTTCAACTATAACAATGTTCCAATCATAACCTTTCCCATACACCCTGTGACGAGTGTTGTAGACGTCGGAATGTAAAATGAAATAACAGGCGCAATAAAATAATCAGTTTAAATTGTTTTATTATGTAAACAAAAGCATAGCGATCTGCCAATTTAAAAAAAAATGTTAAACTTTCTCTGATATACATTTTAGCAGAGGCCGACCTCTTTAATCAGCCGGTTGGCAGCAGTCGGTTGTTGCTAAAACGTATTATTATTATATATCAAACATATCAAATCAACATACGGGTCAAACTGAGAACCTCCTTTTTTATGAAGTCGGCTAAAACGAATGTTCACATAACCTCGAATAAAAAAAACTGCAGATTTCAAAAAAAAACTTTGTATATCCATTATTTATCAACTAGGTCAAAAACTACACAAATAAATGTGAACATTAATAGAACAAACATGTGCATCGAATACAGAACCTTATATTTTGAAGTCGGTTACTTTTGGGGACGATTAAAACGCGAGGACGATTGAAACGTTTCAATTGTCCACAAGCAAGTTGTTTCTATCGTCCCCACACCACGTTTTTCACTTCAAGGTCAAATATTATATATAAAAAGACTCGAACGCTGATCAACGGCCATTAAAAACATTCGTTTATTCCTAACTATAACACCAAAATAATTTGATTAGTCAAAATACAAGAGTAAACGAAGTTATAAGAAAATATACGACAGCACAAATACTTACTTTTTACCGCGAAAAACTGGTTTGGCTCGTGGACAATCCCGTCTTGCACCGGCGCTCGAGCGCTCCTGGCCAAGGATTCAAACATGGCCGACCGCGTGTTCCGAGTGTTGCGTCAGACGCGTAGGTATTATTTTTATCGAGATATTTGACTTGTTTCAATCATGACGTCTTTCTATTGTCCCCGGTCTACCCTACCTTTGCGCCGGGGACGACACGGCATGGACTTTTTGATTAGGCTTTTATTTTTTATACCTTCATTTTATGTTTCCGTACCTAATAATAATGTTTAACATATGTACTTATTAACATATATATTAAGTACCTATAAATTGGTTTGTAACCCTCGAAGCTTATTGAAGAGCGGCGGAGCCTTCTGGCACAAGTAATCTTAATATCTTACTTAAAAGAAGACTTCTGTTTTGTTTCGAGTAATGTGTTAAAGTGTAACCACTAAATTATTTTAATTTTCACTTGGGAGAAAATAATAATAATAATAAGTTAGAAGTTAGGTATACATATGTACTAAGGGTTCTGGCAATGCGTACAGCGTTACGCTAATGACGGTATAAGCCGCCAAAATTATGCACTATGAATTGATAAAAAAGTGCAATCTGGTGGTAATCATACCATATCATATATAGATACGGTTATACGGTTTTATGGATCTCAAGGTCTTAGTATGCTGGCACAGACAATATCGTGATTTACCCTAACTTACGCAGCTACATGGAATACGAATCTTGGGTCCAATGTGGCTCTTCAGTTCGCCTGACTGGCCCCTCCCTTAGGCCGAAGCACTTCTCTACTCCAAGACGTCGCCTCGAGTTTTCAAGAGCTCTTTAGAACATTTGAAAAGGTTCATAATGACACCGCAGTCTGCATTTCGTCGGCCGTGGAAAGTAATCAACCGATTTGAAATATATTTATTGTTACAGATAGTTTATTGAAAAAGTCAGTACTTATTTAATTAGGTAGTTTAGGTACATTTATTAAATATTTCATACAATTCTTACATATTCCATAGATGGATCGTGCGCGTTTATGAGTCTGCCACCTTTTGGTCAAACTCGAAAACTTAAGCTGTTACTTCTCGCATAGTCTTCTCGTCACGCAAGTGCATAAGTGCATTGTAATGTGCCTAAATTGAAGAATAAATATCTTTTATCTTTTTTTTTTATCTCGCCAATTAAACAGTGCCCTAAACAATTCATGCAAGCCATTGGCACCTTGTGACGACATTTTTATTTTTATTTGGCTGTTGTCAAGTATCTACCTTTTCTTAACGTGCCTCGTAACAACGAGTTTAATGGTTAATGTAATAAAATCTACGCCTTAATATACTAGCATAAGGTTAGTTATTTCTTAGTTATCCAAATTGATTCTAAATAATTTTAATGTCATACCTCTTTATGTCCACAGCCAGTCATTCAGTTGAGCTTGTGAGCGCCACACCCATGTAATCAATAAATGTATCCTCTGTATCAATCACCTGACAATGTTTGGTTTATCACTTTTGTCAAGCGCTGCGATATCTCAACGACGTTGGAATTATGTTCTAATAATACCCATGTTACATTATTTTGTGCTGTCAATGGTTCATGGTCTATTTAGGCTTATTATCAAGTCGGAAGTTTTCTACAGCTCTCGAAATATATCATACCAAATAGCCACACAAGTTCACTTTGTGACGAGTTTGTATTTAAAAGTGGTATGATGAAAATAACATTACCATAATCAAAACTGAAATTACCACTCGCAAGGAAATTGTTCCTATATGCAACAGGTGGCCCGCCACTATACAGTATCAGCACGCACTTAGTAGGACTCCAAATGAACGGTATATCAGTCTCAAATAAACGTAAGCGGTATCATGACGGTGCCCAAAAACCTATAACCAAGGCATCAATATAAACAAACACTAAAAGCCGAAATTGAAATTTTGTTTGCACGTCTTTTGATATCGAACCAATCAGAGTATCGTTCCGCTTACGCAAATAGGAGGGAAAGATTGAGTGCTCCGGTTTCCAGAAAATTGAGTTATGTCGTTTTATCGTGCGGGTAAATAGCCTATTGTAGCTGTGATTCGGCTTTTTATTTAAATTTAAATATAGCTATTGTTGCTCTTTGTACCTATCCTTTGTTTTTATTGTTCTTTTGTTAAGCTTTCTTTCCACAACAGTGTTTGTTCTTTATGAACAATTTCTTTTAACCTACTGCTAAAACTAGGTTTATATTCCAAATTCTTAAAACTAAGATGTTTCAGTCTAAGTAATTTCAAATACTTTGCTAAAGGGGCCAATGTTCATGCCCACCTGTCAGTTGACAGATTATAATGTTGAAGTAGAAAAATTACTATAATATTCATACCTGTCTTGTACCTGGAACCTGGAGATTGAAAACAATCTTTGAATATGAGTTTGCAATACACTGCGCTTTTACCCTTTTTCTCTCTACATCCTTGTTGTTTATATCCCTGCATTTCATAAAATCTAATTTTTATGCAGGCAACGTTGCATAAAATAAAATCAGCACCCACGTTCTGAAAACTATTTACGAAACTTACCGAGCGCATATACTCAGGCAAGCCATTAAATTATGATCTTCTGTTACGCATAACTGTTACGTATCAAGAGGTCGGGATGCCCTGGCATGAGCTCATGCTTGCTGAATTAGATAGAAAACTGCAGCGTCAATATTTTTCGACGGACGAGCTATGCTTGCTACGTAATTGTAAAATAAACAGTCATATTTTTACTCTCATCCTTTAAGTACCTCACAGTAGCGAAGCCGACATAGCAATAAATAAACTTTTATGTTTAAAGTATTCTTTTGCGTAAGAGTTTTTGTGAGTAGGATTAAAAATGTAAGCATTCCTATATTGGACTAGCTTTTTCCCGCGGCTTCGCCCGCGTACTGAAAGTACTAAAAAAGGAGGTTCTCAGTTAGACTCGTATGTTTGTATGTAGGAATGTATGTTTGTCCGCGATCATCTCGCGATTCGCTGAACTGATTAAGATGCGGTTTTCGGAAAAGTATTCGTTACATTCTGGAGTTTTCAGTATACCACGTTTTGGTGAAGGCGGTTCCGTTATTTTTTATTTTAAAGAAATGATTGCAATAATTGTTTAATTGTTACGCCATCATCAACGACTTACTACTGCTGAGAGATATATTATAGAGATATGATTAATACAGATTTTTATTCTTGAATAGAAGCTTTTCCCCGCGACTTAATTTGCGTGGAATTAGGAATCCACCCTCCTTTTTACCCGCTTAAGGAATGACTTCTGGGATAACAACTATTATATATCCTTCCCTTCTCCAGAACTCAAACTATCTCCATATCGAATCATCTAAATAGATTCATCGGTTATTAATTTCCCATACAAATTTTCAACACCCGTTTCACCCCCTAAAGGGTTGATTTTCTTGATAAAAACTATCCTATATTGTTTTCCGCGACTCAATCTATATAATATGTACCAAGTTTCATTTCAATCGTCTGTTCAGCGGTTAATAATTCGCCATACAAACTACCAACATCTTTTCTACCCCTCTAAGATTGATTTTCGGGATAAAAAATATTCTATATTGTTTCCTGGGACTTAAACTATATCCACAACAAATTTTATCTAAATCGGTTCGCGGTAAAAAAATCTCCATACAAACCTCCGACCCCCATTTCACCCCCTTAAGGATTGATTTTCGAGATAAAAACTATCCTATGTCGTTTCCCTGGACTCAAACTATCTCTATACCAAGTTTCATCTAAATTGGTTTAACGTTTAAAAATTGCCTATACAAATATCAACCCCCATTTCACCCCCTTAAGTGTTGATTTTGTAATCAGCGACCCGATAAACCATAGAAACAATACTTACCCATGTTGATATATAAATTTTGTCACCACATTTCCCCCTTCGATGGGTTGAATTCTCAAAAAAAGCTGAAACACTTGTTTACTCATTTATCGTTAGGAATACTCCTGTAAAGTTTCGAATAAAATAATTGAACTAATATTGTTTCCCATACAAACTTTGGGGGTCCCTTTAGGGGGTAAATTTTAAAAATTATTTTTAATTGCATCCCTAGACCTTATCAGGAGCCTACGTGCCACATTTGGAATCTCTAGAACCAGCAGTTTGGGCTGTGCGTTGATATGTCAGTCAGTTTCTTCTTTTATATATTTAGAGGAAGAATTGATAATTAGACATTTTAACCCCACTGTACCCCAACAGGGGAGATGGTATTTCACCTCCGCCACGTTGGATTTTAAAATCGTTGTTGTTTTCGTAATCAACGACCCGATAAACCATAGAAACAATACCCATGTTGATTTTCAGACTTATTGACCACATTTCCCCCTTTTAGGGGTTGAATTTGCAAAAAACCTGAAACACGTATTTACTCATTTATCGTTAGAAATACTCCTGTGAAGTTTCGAATAAGATAGTCTAACTAATCTTGTTTCTCCATACAAACTTTGGACCCCCATTTCATCCCCTTAGGGGGTGAATTTTGAAAAATCCTTTTTAGTGTACCCCTAGACCTTATAAGGAACCTACGTGCCAAATTTGGAATCTCTAGAACCAGCTGTTTGGACTGTGCGTTGATAGATCACTATGTCAGTCAGTCAGTCACCTTTGAGTTATATACATATATTTAGATGAATGGATATCCGAAATTTAACTCCATGCACTATATCCGGGGAGGCCTAGTCAGGGAGTCGGAACTGTACTGATTACAGTGATTACTGCGCATCCGATTGTTCCAGCATTTAAACAAGTAACTCCCGTACCTACTTCGATAGTCAAGGTGCTAAAAATCCGCGATGTCATTTGCAACCGACTTCAAGATTTCAAAGGAGGAGGTTCTCAATTCGTCGGGATCTTTGTTTTTGCAATTTTTTTATGTATGTTCATCGATTGTTCGAAGACGGCTGGACCGATTTGGAAAATTATTTTTTTGTTTAAAAAAGTATACTTCACAGTTGTTCCCATTATCATCAGGTCAGGTCTGATGATGGGATACTGGAGAAATCGAGGGAGATCTTCAAATATTATAGGCACACCTATAGCTCGGGCATTTGCTTTTGGAAAGGTGGAGGCTAAGTGAAGTCGGTTATTTTTGTTTAAATTTATATTCAGTGTGCTTTTATAGTTTTACTAGTGGGGAGTTTGTTAAGTAACGGATATTTATAATTCAAAAGTTTGCCATTCGTATCTGTAAACGAAAAGTAGACCAAGGCAACCTTGAAGAACGTTATAATACGAGTATATGATATAGCATAAAGTCTCTCGGGGATTCACACGGAAAGTCGCAAGGAGAGGTAGAAAGTCTTGCGAGTCATCTTGGAATATTTATGTTTATCGAATCGAAGGTAACCAGTGAGGCAACACAATCTAGACACGCGGCAGCGTGTCAAGCCAAGTTCAAGCAAAGGAACTGGCTAGCCAGCGCCAAGTGTATATTTACACGAACCACTTGGTGCCACTTTTGACCCTTCTATAACTCAAAACCTCTTTAACGTAAACACATAAAACTACGTGTGTTTAATTATATCCATAAGGACATCTAGAAGCCCAAATTTCATGAAACTAGCTCAAACGGTTATAAAGATATGAAGGTCAAAAAGTCGTAAATTTTAGCACTGACTGACTGACATATAGTACCTAAACCTGACCTACTTCCAGATGACCTAGAAGGATGAAACTTGGAATCTAGCTCGGTAATTGTGTGTAAGCGTAGGAAAAAATCTAAAAATAAAAAGTTAAAAAGTAGGGGGGTCCCCATACAAAAAAAAAATAATTGTATCGTTGGAACCGTTACAAGCAGATATTTGAAACTATCCCAATATATGTATTATTATATTTGCTATATAACAGAAATATAAAAATAAAGTTGAGTCAAAAAATAAGTTGTGTCCCCATACAAAAAACTTGTAATACACGCTAAACGACCGGCCAACGGTGTGTCGTCGGCGGCGCGCTGCACCACATAATTATACACAGAACAGAAATAAAGACAATGTGGACAATAGCATAAAAAAGAAAACCATGGAGCGGAAACGCAAGAAAAAACATTAAATCTCAATACCTGCCTAGTTTTCTTTACAAAAAGTAATGATATCCCACCAAAAACATAAAAGAGAGCCAAGTTCAATACAAAAATTATGCTTGGCTGTGGGCTTCGCCGCAAAAAGAATGGAGATCTAAATGAGTGCCAAGTTCTATGCAAAATCCAAATATGTATTTATAGGAACAAAATAACATTATGAACAAGTATTAAACTCTATTTCTTTGCTTTATTGGATACCTATAACAATTGCTGTTATTTAAAAATCTCACATTTTTAAATAACAGCAATTGTTATAGGTATCCAATAAAGCAAAGAAATAGAGTTTAAGATTTGTTCATAATGTTATTTTGTTCCTATAAATACATATTTGGATTTTGCATAGAACTTGGCATTCATTTAGATCTCCATTCTTTTTGCGGCGAAGCCCACAGCCAAGCATAATTTTTGTATTGAACTTGGCTCTCTTTTTTTACATTTATGTTTTTGGTGGGATGTTTTACACCTTTTACAGTATCTTAGCCTTCAAATATTCACGCTCGAACATAATGTCGTTATTTACTTGGCTCCGATGTGTTTCACTTTGGAGCTTTGGAGCTTCATTTATTATTTGTGCCTTGCTAACAAAATGAATTCTATGTCATGTGGAATATTGTTTGCATTTAATTTTCAAGATGTTATTGAAAGTGGTATCGTTTGATATTTTTGCGCTGAATGTGTATCGTTTCACTCGATCGTATTTGCGAAATATCGAATATAGTATATATTTACTCATTATATAAATTCGACCATTATATAAATTATATAGTCAACTAATTTACATAATAGCCGAAGAAGTTAACAAATGAACCTTGATTGCTTTAATTGAAATGAATATCGTCATTTAAGTAGATAGAAAAACGACAAGATATCAAATAGCTGTCTAAGAGTAACAAAAAACCGGCCAAGTGCGTGTCGGACAACACATAATGGAGGGTTCCTTGGAAAATAGTTTTTTGGAAATAATTTTCGTACAAAGTAAATGTTAAGCTGTATCTTGAATATTTCTTTTTTTTAACTTACAGTTCAAAAGTTATAAACTTTCGAAGCGATTATTTCTGAAAATATTCACTTACTTAATCAAACACAATTTTACGAAATCTCATAGTTAAGTCCTAGTTTAAAAGCTCTGAAATAGGCCTGGGCCGGACATGTTTATCGTAGAGATGATTGGAGGGGAGCCAGCGTGGAGACCTCGTTCAAAAAGACCTCGTTCATAGCTTATCATAGACCACCAACCAGATAGGAGGACGACTTTAAAAAGATTGCAGGCCCACTCTAAAGCACAGTAACGAGAACCGGGCTTATTGGAGGATAATTGGATGCCCAACAGTGGGCGCATACTCGCTGAAAGAAGAAGAAGAGACGAGAGAAAGCCCTAATTACAGTAATTACATAGTTTAGTGCCATGTATTTTTCCTGCTATTTTACTAGAAAACTAAGTTACGGCAAACAAAACCTCACTAGAACTTTGTATAAAATTTTATCAATATACTTATGTTATGTTCTATAGTTTACGAATAAAATATCTGTGACATGCGGACGGACGGACATTTCTTCATTTTGGCTATGGAATCCTAAAAAGAATTTTCCTGATTATTTAAATAAGTAGTTCAGTAGCAAACTTTGACTTCATGCCGTTGAAAAACAGTTGTAATACTTTTTTTACTAATGGAAAAATAAGTTAACTATTTTCGGAATTTTCCTTTTACTCCTGCTGTAAGATCTTCCTCCTTGCCAAATTTCATGATTCTAGATTAATGGGTATATGTAATTATGTATATACATATGAAATATTTAAGAAATGTACCCATATGGGTATATGGGTAATACCCTGTAGGTTTTGATTCTAGTGTTAGAAAATAAAGGCTAATTTACACATTGATTATAGTGTTAAGTGCGAATTCATACATTTGTTACTAAACGTATGCAACAAGTAGAAAATGTATGGACTCGCACTTAACACTAATCAATGTGTAAATGGGCCCTTAGTCTCAAATGGCCGCATCTTTGGGTTGCGTCGATTTAGAACCTTGATTTATTTACAGCTTCTAAAGGACCGCAGACAGAAGTATTTGATGTTAATCTCAACTTGATACCTATACGCGTTCTTGATAAAAAGGGTCTTGTCAGACAGACAGGCCGACGGACAGAAAAGGGATCTTATAAGGGTTCCGTTTTTTCCTTTGAGGTACGGAACCCTAATAATGCAAACGTATGGAAGAGGCCCCAGTGAACGCGAAGATTTATCGCTTAGAAGCTTGAAACAACGCTAATCGCTCCCGCCGAATGCTCGCCACTTCTACACATTTATTTTTATTTAATCTTTATTGCACAAAAAGAAAACTTATCGTACAAAAGGCGAACTTAATGCCATGAGGCATTCTCTACCAGTCAACCTTAGGGCCAAGCAGAAAGATTGTAGGCGGTGCTTCTAACTATACAGAAAACAAATTATATGACAGAAGCATAAAACTTTAAAAAGATGCGAAACTACATCCTTAATTCTTACACATAAACTACATAATTCTAATATACATAAAATACATAAATCAATACATACATACATAGATACATATATATACATACATACATACGACCATACATATATAAATACATATCCGAAGAATCTTGTTAGAGAAGATACTTAGAATTTCTTTGATCCACCAGCAAAGAAATCACGCACAGATTTTTTAAAAGCTTACTTGCTCGGTGCTTTTCTAATTTTAGGGGGAAGACTGTTCCAGAGACGAGCTGCTCGAATGGTAAATGAATTGGACATGAAACCAGACCGATGAAGAGGGATGGAGAGAGACAGATTGCCCGAAGAGCGAAGTTGACGATCGCGAGAGACACCATAAAACTGAAGGGAGGTTTTAAGATACTCAGGGGCTTGCGAATCATTGAGTATTGAGTAGAGAGTACATAGCAAGCGGATATTTCGCCGCTGCCGAATGGGAAACCAACCAAGTTGCGCGCGAAACTCCGACACGTGGTCGTATTTACGGAGGCAGAAAATAAATCTGATGCAATTATTAAGGAGTCGATCCAGTTTGTCAAGGTGCTCTTCATTCAAATCGGGATAGCACACATCACCATAGTCTATAATTGGCAATATCAACGCGTTAACTAACAAGACCTTAGTTTTAATGGGCAAGAAGTGCCTGAGCTTGTTTAGTGAGTGAAGTGACCATGTGACCTTCCGTCTGATCTCAGCAATTTGTGGTCTCCAGCTCAAGGTGCAGTCCAAGTGCACGCCCAAGTCTTTGACACTCTGACTAAAAGGAATGGGAATTCCGTTAAAATGCACAGGCCCAATAGTGTTAAAGTCGAGCTTGACAAGTTGTTTGGAGCTTCCAATGACAATGGCCTGACACTTTGTAGGGTTGACAAATAAGCCGAACTTTTCGGACCACTGTTGTATGTGCGTGAGATCTCTGTTCAACTTGTCAATGGTGGTTAATATGTCTGTCACTTTGCACTGGTCGCATTCTAGCACGGAAGTTCTTTTGGAGTGTCTGTATATATGCCAGCCACTCCAAAAGCAATACATACCCTCTCATTGAGTCTGGTAAATACAGTCGAATTGCGATCCTCTTCAAGAGTCAATTGAAAAGAAATCAAGAGCGTTTCTGTGACCAAGATTACACGTTTCCGTCTCCCACGCAGGTTAGAGCATCATCAGTCAACAATGACGTCACGCTTTGAAGTGGCGTCTTACAGGGCGATGTGGGGAAAGTGGCGACAAATTGTATCCGGGCCCTTCGGCGGTGGTGCAAGTGACGAACGATAGCGGTCATTCATGTTTCACGTTTTTGTGCACAATTCTTTCATTCATTCAATTGTTCTCGTTGTTCTGCTCCAAAATTAATATTTAGCAAATGCTTATGCTGATGCCTTTAGTAAACTAGATTCTTTTAGACACAAATACTTACAAAGCGACTTCAAAAAAAGGATAAAATTAACCATTAAGTACTGTTTATTATACGATATCATCTGATACGTTTGAAGTCTGTGCCAAGTCAGATTTTAAAAGATTCCTTTTGAAACTTTGAAGTCGGTGACAAGTCAGATTTTAAAATACGTTCCTTTTGAAGTTTTGAAGTCGGTAAAAAATAGCATCGATCTGATCCTATAGTCATTAAGTCAAAAAAGAAAGTTGTATTGACCAGCTTCTATGAAAGAATTATCTTGATGAAAGCATATTCAAGTACATTGCATAATTCCACTGAAATCGCTACAAAATTTGATTTACTTTTATTAAAACGGCATATACAGAATACACTTTGTCAAATGAGTGTAACTATCTTAGTTTAGTATTTTATTACGTTGATTTGATACGCGACAACGCCAGTAGAAAGTATTATACAATTTGGTTAATTTATAATTCTCGTGGCTTGTACAACGGCGGTAACAATGTCGCAACAGTGTGGATACAGACCAGACTAAAGATCTCAAGCCCATCCGTTAGTTCGTCGCCACTGAACACCGCTCCCGAAGTACAGTCGTATAAATCAGTGAAAAGTAAACTTTTCTTGATTTCTATAAGATTCAAGGCAATTTTTTATAATAGTACAAGTGAACTATTATTTTCAATCGATTTCAAAATTTGGAAGAAGAAGGTTCTCAATTCTTCGAGATCTTCGTTCGGGTCAGGATCTGGGATCTTGGAGAAACCGAGGCATCTCTTAAAATATTATAGGCACACCTATAGTGATTTAAATATTTTTTAAGATAGCTCGGGCATTTCCTTTTGGAAAGGTGGAGTCTAAGTGAAATCAGTTAATTTTAGTACAAAATTATTACGAAATTTAAAATGTTACTTGGTTAACTCATTTAAGGCCTATGCGCATGTCTGGCGACTGGCCTGGTCATTATAATATTGATACTTCTATTAATAAAAGTTGTACTGTAAATTCAATGCAATAATAACTATCGAGCCTTTCTCTGAAACGGATTCCCTATTCAAATCTATCTATAAGAGACATGCATAGCGCTATATCGTTTACACAATGTCGCTGCATGCGGAAACTGAAGCAAGTGCAGCAATGTATGCATTAGGCGGTTTTCAAGATTCACCGAGATTGAGCGTCGTCGTCGTGAATCTTTCCATCAGTGCCTTCATTGTTTACGTTTACGGCATCGAAGTTCCAAGTCATATTGACGTAACATCGATAACAATGCGCTAACCCATACTGAATTATTTTGTACTAAGCAGAAACGTCTGCAAGCAAAAATTTAAATTTTATAATTTTTAAGCGTCATAATAGGTAAGCGTCGGTCGCTCAGTTTGTCAGAGCGATCGGACCGGTATTCCGAAAGGTCGCAAGTTCGAATCTTGCTCGACGCGGTGGATTTTTCCATTTTTCTTTCAATTATAAAATTTATTAAAATAATTTGATTTGTTCTTCAATATGCTTGGTGTCTTAAATATTTTATTGAGCGTGACGTGACATTCTTGCAGGTGACTGTACACACCTCACCAATTCATAAGGTTCACTGAGTAATTGATTAGTGAAATCTTGAGGTTACCTCACGCTTGACTCGGTCTCAAGACACATGTGATGAAGCTATAATCTGTTGACCCTGCACAATAAGACGGCTTTGCCGTACGATTGAATAGTAATAGCACTGCTTAATGCTTTTGTATTGATGGCATAATTGGTATAGTATTCTAAATATGAAAATTTAAGGAAAAAAATTGTATGGAGGGTTGTGTCCCACCCCACGATGTGTCCCATACAAAAAAAAAATTTTCGCGTCCAAAAAATTTTTCTCCTACTTCTTCATACTCGCAATACGATACTAATTATGTCCTTAAACGGATCACCAGAATTTTTGTGACATCCTGTATAAGCAAGTAGAAGGTATGTGTTAATTATGTAATATGTATGCAATAGCAGTAAATCTTACTCATAGTGTTGTTCCTTCCGTGAAGAGACCAGTTAGGGTTTTTTTCGATTTCGCTCAACTTTTCGCAGTAACTGACAAGACTTCTACGAGTTAGTGTACATATATATAAAGATCGTTTCTTTTTACTTTATATATCGCATGGCTGCATGTCAATGGATATAGATAGGCATTTCTTCTCTCGGTTAGTAATAGTGGCTGAATGGTGATGAAGAAAATTCTCTGGATCACCCAGAGATCACGTGTAGGGTTGTCTAAGATGTTTACTACGGACGCAGAGTAACATTGATCCTCATTTCTTTTTACTGCATAAGTAGAACACTTTTTTTTATGTTTCATTTATAAATAATGCACCTCAATTTAATAGAGATTTTATAAGAGCTGTTTCACGATTTTTGCTTGGAGAGGTGAAAAAAGTAAGATTTTTAATGATTAGAGTTAACTGGTATGTCAAATATATAAATACGTTGGAAAATGGGTCGTTAAGGTAATAAATGAAACAGTTTATTAAAATACAGCAAGAGTATATTTAGCTAGAGCGTTTTCAGGAAAAATTGCCGAAGTTTCGATGGTATTATTGAGAATGTATAAAGTATTTCATAAAATTTTAAATGCAAAAATAAACATAGTTAATAATCTAATCAGATAATATAAAACTTATTAAGTGTATAAAAAAAAATAAAGCGACGAGTTTGCACGAATAAACGTCCTCACTAAACAAGCTCTGCAACAATTCAGTTTTCGGCTACTAAATAATTAATGATTAAACGAACTTACCTGAAGTGAAAGTCTATCATAATTATACGAAGCGCCTCGTCCGAAGAGATTAGTAACAGAAGATATATACATTGTAGACTTTGAGAGTATTTTGATATATCATCAATCATCAATCAATGACAACGTAACCATTATTATTATTATTTTTTTACATTTATGAATACCAATCGGTATGCATAAAGAACCTCATGGTTTCTAACGATACCTAAGGAAACCTACAAAAATGTAGTTTGATAATTAAATATTATAAAGTAATCTTTTGATTACCAAATCTGATAAAAACCAGGGATATTAGAATCAGAATCTTTAAACACTTTTAGTCCGATCATATCGTATTCGTTTAATTTTGCACTGTAAATAATCATTTAAACTGGAAACACAAATATTAATTAGTACTTACAGTTTTACACTTCAAATTCCTACCTAAAACTTAAGGTGGTGTAGGATTATGCAACATTTATTTGTTTACTATAAAATAAATTTGTGTTTTATCAGTTAGATTTTTTAGCAATGAAATGATAAGATTTTGCTTAAAATAAGTTATATGATTTGATATGACACTTAATATAAAAATTTATCTGATTTTATCGATTTATTTAATACGGATAGCGCCAGAGACAAACAATCTTCTTTACTTAAAATGGTCCTTTGATAAAGTTTGGCAAAAGTATTGGATTGTCCGCTCCACCCTGCGGTGTTGCGGATGGCGCCGACCTTGGCGCCGCGCGCGTGCGCGTGCGCGAAAGCGCTTCCGCTGGACATATGGAAGGGTTTTCCTGAAAAAAAGGTAAGGTAAGGTTACCTGGCTGTTTACAACTAAAATTAAAATATTTATCTGGTGTTTTTATGCATACGCATAATGTTCGGAAGTAATTTCGATATTTTTGATATTGAGTTTGGACTCTGTGAGCCGTATAAGAAGAACTAATGTAACTGTATGTAATGTACATGTAACTGTTTTATTTGAAAGCTTCTCAAGGCTTTATTCGTTATTAGGAAAATAATTACTTAAGTAACTTAATACAAGATTGGTATCCCAAGTTTCATAATACTTACTTAGGGGTTGGAGGACGCAATTAAAAAACGCCCTTAAAGATTATCTGTAGCCTGTCGACGTTTGATGTAGTCTGTCCAAGAACTAAGGAAAAGGCCGACCTACAGGAGTTCAACGTTACATATTGACAGCCATCATTAAATAAATGAGTCATGAAATACGAGTAAATTACTGTAGAAATAGACGCGTCGTAAACGTCGACTGCATTGCTCTGACAAAAATGCCACCACTTGTTAAGGCAAACATCGTATTGTTTTATTGTGTTTGGTGATAGGGACGCTATCAATTGATACATCATTAATTGATCATAATTTTTAACCGACTTCAAGATTTCAAAAGAGGAGGTTCTCAATTCAGTGTGTATGTTTTTTTTTTTTTTATGTTTGTTACTCCATAACTCCGTCATGTCTGAACCGATTTTGAAAATTTTTTTTTGATTGTATGTATATATATACAGATTAGTCCCGTTTTTGTCAAAACGCAGTTCTGATGATGGGATCCATGAGGAATTGAGGGAACTCCTCAAATCTTAAAGGCATGCATATAGTGATTTTTATATTTTTATCAACAAATCCATCATTTTCATTCAAAACAGTGACATTTGATGAAGTAGAACTGCTGATGATGATCAGAACGGAACTCTCCAACGACGCATAGTTCACGTTTGGCGATTTGTCCTCTTCGCTGTGTTTGTTTAGCAAGTTTAATTGACAGGACAAATTTTCGTCAAGCTCAAGTTCTGATGATGGGATCCATGAAGAATCGAGGGAACTCCTCAAATCTTAAGGGCTTACACATAGTGATTTTTGTATTTTTATCAACAAGTCAAGCATTTTCATTCAAAAGAGTGACATTTGATGAAGTGGAACTGCTGATGATGATCAGAACGGAACTCTTCAACGACGATGGTTCACGTTTGGCGATTCGTCCCTTTCGCTGTGTTTGTTAAGCAAGTTAGATTGTCAGGACCAATTTTCGTCAAGCTCAAGTTCTGATGATGAGTTCCATAAGGAATCGAGGGAATTCCTCAAATCTTAAAGGCATACATAAAGTGACTTTTTTATTTTTCTCAACAAATCAAGCATTTTCATTCAAAAGAGTGTCATTTGATGAAGTGGAACTGCTGATGATGATCAGAACGGAACTCTTCAACGACGCATAGTTCACGTTTGGCTATTTGTCCTCTCCGCTGCGTTTGTTAAGCAAGTTATTTCATTGTATGGAGTCTAAGTACACCATTTACAAGAATGCTTCACCGGATACCCCCATGGAAGTCGGTTTTTTTTTTCTTAAAAATTATGTTCAATGACAATGGTGGAAGCTTCTTCTCGATAGCGCGGCCCGCATAATATCCCTGCAAACAGGGTAATCGAGTAGTTGTGTATACGACCGGAACTATATCGAGAAGTTAAATTATAGCATTGCTACTAGATTGGAAAGTTATGACTTCACTTATAAGAAGACTTCAAAAGACCATGGTTGCGTAAGGGTACGACCATGATACCTTAGCTTGATCTGAAATAATCTATCGAAGGCCTTTCAGTAGGACTTAAAATGAAATGCAATTCATGTGCGTTACTTAATTATTAGCGATTTTCATTTTCAAATCGTTACCGGACTCTGTAAAGTTGCCGGAGAGCTCAGGGAGGATTCAGTGTGAAACCCTCTTGCTCAAGGGTGAGCCGTCAACACAGTGAATCCTCCTATATATTAAAGGGTCGGCAACTCACACGTGACACCTCTGCACTCTGGAGTTGCAGGCGTCCATACGTATGCTTGTTTGTTACCGTATAAAAAAACGTAAAGGCAGTAGAAAAAGTAATTAAGCAAGCAGTGTATTGTAAGAGCTTGTCAAGATCAAAAGTGGGGTGTTAACTTGTTTAGTCACCCGGTTGTACTGACGTTCCCATACCTTAGAATTTTATTTATACCATGACGGTTGCCAAGCATACGGCCTGATGCAAAAAGCATCTACCGCAGCCTATGGACGCCTGAAACTCCAGAGGTGTCACATACGCGTTTCCGATCCTTTACAAAAAGGAGCACTGTGATGACGGCTAGAGAAACAAGAGGGTCCCTCATCGTCAACAGACTGGGTCCTCTTTGAGCTATTTGGCAACCTTACCCACCAGCAGGAATACAACACTATGAGTAGGGTCTAGTGCTATTTGGCTATGATTTTCTGTAAGGTGGAGGTACTTCCCCAGTCGCGATCTGTTCCAGATTTGAGCGAGTTGACATTCGCTGTGCTGTGCTCTACCACACATAGCGAGATGACATTCGCAGTACCCATTACCTTTCTTTTGCACGTAGTTTAAGGACATTCCCGTGTCCGGACATACATAGTTTAAGGACATACCCGGGTCCGAAGGTAATCGAAGTTGATTAGGTTATTACGCCAAAACTACACTTAAAGAGAATGGAAACGGACCTGTTTTTATTTCACAATTAAAACAGGTCAGTTTTCATTCTCAAAGATTCAAAGAATTTTATTTGCATAGAACACAGTAAATATGCAGTTCTTATAATTAAAATAAAGTTCAGTGCATTCAGCCTGCATGCAAGCGTGCAAATATTTTCAAACAGGCAATATATATATACAGAATCTGTATTACAGATTAGTACATAAAAGATAATCATAAAATTAGTAAAATTATGTCAGGACTATCCTAAATAGTATTAATATTAAACATGTCAATGATTAAGGTTAGAATTTTGTATATAAACCAAAAAAATTTTTACACTGTAGAAACAATCGTCCAGAAGCCAGCTAGTCAATTTTCTCTTACAACTATTTCCTTGAAGTATTTTTATGTCATTAGGTAATCCATTATAAATAACTATACACATGTTAAATACGTTTTTGTCATAAATCATTTTATCTACACTCACATTGTAAGGTCTCTAAAACGTGTTCGAAAACGGTAGGCAATGGCTAGCATTACCACAACCGATTTTACTATGATAAGCTTTTTATCTATGGCAGTAACGTAATTTTAGCTTTACACGCTCAAATATTGATGTGTTATGAGTTTTGATAACATAATGTACACCTGCACGCTCCCGCGCGGCCGCCGACACAATCGAGTTGGCCATGGCGGTTCAATGGCGGCCATTCTATGGTTTCCGAATACGGAATTTAGAATAAATAATATGAGTGTGGATAAAGCAGTGTATGCAACTGTACGTAATTAGGCCTTAAAACACTCATGTGATCTTATTATGAAACTCGCCTGCGGCTCGTTTCATAAAACCACACTCATGTTTTAAGGACCCTTATTACGTAACAGTTACATAAACTACTATTGTAAGCACGTGGTTTGTACAATAAATTCATATTTTTTTGTCGGGTTACCCTGTTCATTACTTCACCACGTGTTTTAAATAAATGTCGGTTGTTATTAACTAAGACAAATACGTCTCTTATATATAAACAAGGTAAAGGGAGAATGTGCAACCTTTTAAAAAGGGGGACACAATGAGCATCAGGCCAAGCACCACAGACAGCCCGAACACATTTTTTCTGAACTATGAAAGCTCTCTCTACATCAACAGAATAGTAACAACAACAATCAAATTTACTCAAGGAGTAAATTTCGCATATGAGTTGTCATTTCATTCGTCTCCCCGGTAATGTGTACCTACTTTTCCATCGGTCATGATTCCCAAATTTAATTAACTACAACTGTATGTCACAGGAATTCTACGTCTTTGAACCAAATGTTACTCCACCCGCGTTACAGAAAACTAACTAGCGAGTAAAGCCAGTGGCGCGGCAAACCGCATTAATTGCCTCCGTCTAGACTCGACACGGGTGGAGGCATGCTTCAACACTTGCAACTTAGTTCCGCCAATTTCCTCTTGATAACTTTGTAGCTTCATGCTTGATATTAATTTGTATCAATTATAGAGAAACTATTTACCCACAACACGTATCTGTAGGGCCCCCTAAGTTGCAATTGGGCAAGCCTTGGACGCTAGAGAGCGCCAAAGGTTTCCCGAACTTCTGTGTATACAACCACTTACTAGTATTTATTAACAATTACTAGTATTATTTGGACGGCCTGATTCCCTAATACTGTTCTCTTTCTTTGCAGGTTGAATTGTAATGACTGCAGTGATCCAGTGGTAAAATAATGGCTGTGAACAGTCCTGGTGGTTATCCCCCGATCTCCCCCAAACCCCATACTCCTAAAAGTCCCCGCCACTTCGTGTTCCCTCAAAAGAGCCCTTCCGTCGCCTCTAGCACCTCTTCCTCTGGCTACTACACCCCACAGTCTGGATGCAGCTATGACAAGCACAATCAACCTCCCAAATCGCCGCTAGCGCACGGTCATCGCAGCCCCATGAGCCCTAGACATTTCAACTTCCCCCAAAAGTCACCATCAGGTCGTTCGAGTCCTTGTAACCCAAGCCTTGACAGACAAAGCTTGCACTACTCCGCTTCTCTGAAGCACGTTCGCCGCGAGAAGTCTCGATCGCCGAAACCGCCGCCTGTTCATATTCACACCAACCCCGGCTATGTGTCTCCTAATCGCACGAGAAAATTGTACGGCTCGACATCCACTGTCGGTTCCCCTAGGCTAGTGACGTCACCCAGCATTGTCTCTAGCCACACTGACGACTCTATGGATGCCATGCCCGGCACGCCCTCTGCGATACTTAACGACGCTGACGATGAAGCGACAACAACGTCCTCAAGGATCTGCCGCAAATCCACATCAGATCTTACGGATATTACTGATGACACGCCTCAAACCCGATCGACCAGTATTAGTAGACCTTGCTCGCCTATGCGACGGGGTTCTATGAAAGGTGGTCTCGCCTATCTGGCCAGTAGAAGGGGATCGAGAGAGTCAACGATGTCGAATTGTGATTCGGTGGAGGATATCGGGCCTCTAAATTTTCAAAATACGATGCGTGGAAGACAAAGGCGGACTTCGAATTTCTTAGAATTGCCAGGTGAGTACAAACTGCCGTATCCAGATTAAGTACCTAGGTAAATAAAAAAACCGGCCAAGTGCGAGTCGGACTCGCGCACCGAGGGTTCCGTACAAACCTGTAGGTATATAGGGGTAGTAACTTTAAAATTATTAAAAATATTTTTGCTAATTGAATTAAAAATTGTGCTATATGAAGTTTCTTCGTGCCAAGTTTCAAGTTTCTGAGTTTACGGGAAGTACCTTTTAGGTTTTGAGTTTCCTGCGAGTACTCAGTTTCAAAATATGCGACTTAAATTGCTATTTCTTTTGATTGCGTTGACATAAAAGTTTGGTTTTGCTACATCTGAAAGGTCCTATAGCCCTGAGTATTTGACATGAATTTCAATTGAATACCTCCTCGCGTTTACGAGGAAAAAGGTAGTAAGTTTAAAATTTAAAAAAATATTTTTTTGTATGATTTTACTAGAAATTTCTACTTTTTGTAATTTTTCCATTGTCTATGCTACATGGCGTTGCTTCGTGCCGAAAATCTCTAAAATTTGCAGCATAAACGACTGTATCTTTTGATTGCGTAGGCTTTTAAGTTTGATTTTTTCACAGCTGCAAGGGACAGTAGACCTGAGTATTTGATATAAATTTCAGCTTGATACCTCTACGCGTTCCTGAGAAAAATGGTCTTGACAGACAGACAGACAGGCGGACAACAAAGTGATCCTATAAGGGTTCCGTTTTTTCCTTTCGAGGTACGGAACCCTAAAAAAGCCACTAGTTAGGTAAATTTTGAACTAGATTTACATATTTTTATACATAAGAAAAGGGCCTTTGGGATTCCACTTTAATATTATGATTGCACTGACATCATTCTTGATTAACAATATTTTTTCACTTTACTTCATACATGTAGGTATCTACATACCTATATATATATCTATACCTGCAGCAAGTATTGAAATTGGACTTGAAATAATACTTCGTAAACACACATCACTGTATAGAAAGAAGTGAAATACTTTAAAGAAGCAAAAAACTTCAAAGTTTGATTAAAAGTTTATCTAGTAGCTCTTTACAACTATTAACAGCACTTATAATTATAAGAATAGCAATATTCTAATAACTGTCAATATTGACATAGGTAAGGTAACAGTGGACTGGAATTTCCAATAAGAGTGGCAGCCGAACCTCCACATTTTATAATATTTGGATACTCGAATACAGTTAAGAGTCCGGTAACGATATGAAAACGAAAATGGCGAGTAATGAAATAAAGCACACTTGCATTTGATAAGATAGTAAAATAATTTTGGTCCATATATATTATTATTTAGTACACAAAAACTCAATTCTTACAGAGCTTGTTTGGTGAGGACGTTGATTCGTGCAAACTTGTCGCTTGATTTTTTTTTTCTTGCTCCTTATTTGGTTGTATAGCACACAAATATTCTTTATTCTTTATTCTTTATTCATAAATATTCCACATACAAGCTAACAGCTAATGCCAACACACTTATATGGAACTATTATATTGTATTTTATATTATTAGTTTGCGACAAATCAAAAAACAAATTTAAGCTCACAGTTGCCACACTTTAATATGCGGTTTAAATACATTTAGTTAATGTTAATAATATCATAAAGATTATAAATTATAATTTACAGTAGTAGCTATTCAGGTGACTATTTTACTATTAAACACCTCAAAAAGAAAACCAGTACAGAAAATACATAAAATCAAATTAGAGGTAAACAACAGGCGGTCTTATCGCTAACAAGCGATTTCTCCAATAGAACCTAGGTATTATCTGATTAATTAATAAAGTTAAGTTTACTTCTAAATTTTTAATTTTGTAAAATACTTTAACATTTTCCCAAAAACATCTAAACTTCGGCAATTTTTCTAAAAATTGCTTCAGCTAAATAGTCTTGTTTAAAAAATTATATGAAAATGAAAAAAAAAAATGGTTCCGCTTATTTGTTAGACGTTTTAACGTATTTATATATTTTACGCACTAGCTTAAGTCTAAGTTTTAGATCAATAAAAGTCTTATTTTTTTCACCTCTCCAAGCAAAAAATAGCGAAACAGCTGTCAGATTACGGTGAAATATTTATAAATGAAATATAAAATCATAAAAGTGTTCCACTTATGCCATTTAAAATATGTATACAAATTAATAGAAGTAACTGCAAAATATTATCACAATAGAATGAAATCGAATAAAACTTTACCGGACTCTTAATGTCAATTACCGACTTATAACGAAATTCCATTCTTAAGCACGCCCAATCTCGACATTTCAATCGAGCAGGAATAAATATGAAAATACTATATGTATATTCTGTTGTTTAGGTAAACTCAATTGGAATGATTTGGCATATATTCGAGAAGTTTTTCGAAAAGGCCATTAAATTGGTGGCTTCACAACACTGCCGGCGGGAACTTTCCTCATAATTTAACGAACTTCTTCAACCTATAATGCGGGAAGTTTTTTAACTACTCGTCCGTTACTCTCTATATAGGAGTAATTTTAGGGAATCTTGTATATTCCGTACAAATATATTTAGAGTTCCAAGGCTAACTATGATTTTTAATTGCAATATGCATAAAATAAATTTAAAAAATACGTGATTGTCGTGGAACACTCGGTTGGAACGAAGCTATGTTATTAAATTTTATTTAATTTTCGAGTTTTTTGTAATTTTTATCATTTTAATTTTTTTGTGACTTTTTTAACTTTTTTTAATTTTTGACTTTTTTTTACATGAATCTTGAAGCAAATCAAATTATTTTGTTCAATAATTTTTGATTTGCAATTTTTTTTTTTTTTTTTTAAGTAGTTACACTACTATATATAAACGGAAAAGATAGATGTCATATACTTCAGAAAAAGTGACCAAACCCTCCGGTGTCCGAGGCCAGATTTGAACTGGCGTCTTCAGCTTTCGCGGCTGACGTCCTGACCACTAGACCACCCGGTCACGGCGGAACTTGACAAATTTTCTCATGTATATGCAATCTCAGAATTTGAAACGGCTAGGCGCCGTTGACCATACTCTAAGGGCATGCGCAGTACGTGCTTGCACCTCCTATCCGAATCTCTTACGTGATTCTGGTATAGCGAGAGAGATGGTGCTGCCATCTATGAATCTTGAAGCAAATCAAATTATTTTGTTCAATATTTTTTGATTTGCAATTTTTTTTTATTTTTTAAGTAGTTACACTACTATATATAAACTGAAAAGATAGATGTCATATACTTCAGAAAAAGTGACCAAACCCTCCGGTGTCCGAAGCCAGATTTGAACTGGCGTCTTCAGCTTTCGCGGCTGACGTCCTGACCACTAGACCACCCGGTCACGGCGGAACTTGACAAATTTTCTCATGTATATGCAATCTCTGAATTTGAAACGGCTTTTTTTTACATTTGGATTTTTCACTTCTCACTTTTCACTTCACTTCACTTTATTCTATTCTATGTTATTTCATTTTATGTTATTTAATTTCACATGTTTCTCAATCGTATGGCTTTGTGTCGGGTTTTCGTGACGGTCATGTGAACCGCAAAACCCGCGAACCGTCTGATAAGGAACTTCGTTCCAAAATTAGATCCACATAGCACGAATTCCAATTAAATAGGAATGGTAGGAAGAACTCTGTAGTTACATTCAGACTTAAACAATCTTACTATGCAAAACATGGTCGTCAATCTGTGTACCTAATGTTCTATACCTCGGCAACATGGTAGAAAAAGGCAAGAGGTATGAATCTCCTTAGCTAGCTCAATAAATAGAAAACAGAATAACCCTAAAGTACATTTAGTTATACTTTATTTTTATTTTGTTCCTTGCTGGCCTTTTAGCTAAGACTACGTACGAGGCTCCTTGATCATTTTATTCTTTAGATAAACTTATGAGCTCCCTATTCACTCAGTCTGATAACTTAAAAATGTAATATTCACTTATGTACTTATAACCGGACCACATTAACTCTTCCGGGTTGTGTGGCAGTTTGAGACAGTTCAAACAAATTGACAGAAGTATATTGCTATATAAGTCGGAAGAGTTAATGTGGTCCGGCTATATGTACTTATCTACATACAAATGTACATTATGCAGTAATGTTTTACTTAGTAAAGCTTGACATGTAACAAATTATTTGTTTTTATTTATACAGTGGTGGAGCACTCCCGGCCGCGCGTGTGCTCGTTGCCCGAGAAGCCGTACAATCCTCGCGTCTCTGACGACCTGTACCGGCTGCGGACCTTCTCCATCACCACCAAGGGCGGCGTCGTCAACTGTGGCGACTCCATCTGCAACCGCCGCTCGCGCTCCAACACCTCTGTCAACTCCACTAATAGCAGGCAAGTCATATACATCATACAAGTTGTCGTCGAAGACCGCATTGTTTGCAGAATTTTGAGACACTCCAAATTCGATAAAAAACGCGTGGAGCCCCTTAATTTTACCCATAAAATTAAGGGGCTCCACGCGTTTTTTTATCGATTTTCGACCAGTTTTGAGGCGATATTCCAACATTTTCACAACAGATAGAATTATAAGGCAAACGGCTATCGGTTCTTTAATCTTTTATCTCAATTCTGTAGAGCCGGCTTTTGCAATAAATGACCATTTTTTTATGATCTTTTAAAAATATGGTCTATAAAACACTTTCTTTTATCGATATTCGAATGCTGTAAAGAATCTTACATAATTATACGAATTCCACATATTAGGGTTCCTCTTTCATGTCTCTAAAAACTGTAGAGAGATTTTAATCTTAAACTAATTAACACAAAAGTTAGGATCAGAAAACGACTTTTTTGGCATTGATTTATACAAAAAGGGAGACCTGGTACCAACCAGGAGCTCGATTGTGTGCCATCAAATATAGGTTCCGGGACCTATATTGAATAAGTCGTGTGGCAGAGTCTCTCAGTCACACTTTGTGCAAAGCGCAAAATATGGAGGTCTCCATTGCATACCCGTTTTAACTATATAAGTTTATCTCTTTTGCCCATGATGCACATACATTATAGCGGTGTGTAGCATTTTACAAGTGTGTGGGTGCTGGACCACATTTCAGTTTTGTTTACTATGAACGTCACACATCTTCCTTTTTGTTTATGTCTATGCTTTTTGGCCTAAAATTGTTGGACTTTGATGTCAAATATCTCGAAGACAATGAATATTGAAGTAAATATAGGATACTATATTGTTTAATGCAGTTCCTGATAATATGATAAGCTATAGAAATCATTAGAAAACTAAGGGATTCAGATCGAAGGTCATTGGTGCCAGGGAGCCCCTGTAAATATTGAATATATAAATATTACAAAAACATGACATTTTTCATGAAAAAAAAATACTAGTGAATCGGAACGAACACGGGCCTTGACAAATACAATTTCAAATTGTCTTTTGAAGATGGTCAGCGTTACACTTCTAACAAGAAGTCTGTTTTTGTTTCATATTTATTTTAAATTTTTATTCGTTATCATCTTTCTAGCGTTTTTCTTGGTTCTTTTGCTACGGCTCAATGAAGCCAAGGTCCGATTGGCATCCTTATCCCAAGATTTGGTGTACTTGTAGACTAACCCGGAGGTAAAACTTCGCCTTATTGGAATGAGGTCCGGTTTCGTCAAAATGTTTTTAGTTTAAGGAATAATGACTGGTACATATCAAATGACATTTCAAAAGTACATAAGTTCAGAAAAACTCGTTGGTCTTGCCTTGAACCTGTGACCCGTGATTGAAAGACGGACGTCTTACCACGAGCCTGCCAACGCTTTAGTTCTTAAATGTTATGATTTTCGCTTTCTGAAAAAAAAAAACATCTGAAGTAGTAATGCTATTTAATACCTATTCTCATATTACAAGCATTTATTTTCTTACATTGTCTCGGTCTCTATCTGTTTGTAATTTAATGTCTTTGAGCCTGTACTTCCTAAAATAAAACGATCTCCCTAGGTAATGGCAAGCATTTGAGCAAACACTAGCATAAAATCAATTGGTGTGAGCCCATGTCATTTAGAAAACACGCCCCTAATCTAGACACGCGGCAGCGTGTCAAGCCAAGTTCAAGCAAAGGAACTGGCTAGCCAGCGCCGAGTGTATATTACACGAACCACTTGGTGCCACTTTCGACGCTTCTATAACTCAAAACCTCTTTAACGTAAACACATAAAACTACGTGTGTTTAATTATATCCATAAGGACATCTAGAAGCTCAAATTTCATGAAGCTAGCTCAAACAGTTATAAAGATATGAAGGTCAAAAAGTCGTAAATTTTAGCACTGACTGACTGACATATAGTACCTAAATCTAACCTACTTCCAGATGACCTAGAAGGATGAAATTTGGAATCCAGCTCGGTAATTGTGTGTTAGCGTAGGAAAAAATCCAAAAATAAAAAAAAAGTAAAAAAATAGGGGGGTCCCGATACAATATATTCGCACCATTCGCAAATTCGACCATGTTTCTAGTTTTCGTTCTCAACTCAAATGGCTCCCTATTCGTCACCGCCGTAACTCTCACATACTTTCTTTACTCTTTTCTATACTTTTTAACCCTGCAACTCCCCGCTACCTCAAAGAGCGTTTCTCTTATCTTAATTCTATTAGATCCTCTCAAAAA
This sequence comes from Pammene aurita, assembly GCA_947086415.1. Lineage (NCBI taxonomy): Eukaryota > Metazoa > Arthropoda > Insecta > Lepidoptera > Tortricidae > Pammene > Pammene aurita. The sequence continues at coordinate 3,250,101 of OX352310.1, forward strand.
TTGCTCCTAAAAGTGCCATCTTCATCTTCCAAATTTTATAATTGCTCATTTACGTTCCAGGCCGTTCGTTTGTGGAATTCTCTCCCTCTCAACATAAAACGCGCGCAATCTATCGGTAGCTTTAAATCGCAACTTAAGGAATACTATTTATCTCTTCCTTAGGTTTTTAAGTTGACACTGTTGTTTCTTACTGTGTGTATTATATATGTATATATGTACGTATATGTATGTTTATTTTGTATTTATTTAAGTATGTATATTCATATGAATGTGCTGTGTTATCTATTTCGTCTCTTTTGTGTCTATGCACCACCTACTGCTTATTGTTTTTCTCTAGTCCCCACTACCCAAAGGTTGTCTGGAAGAAATCGCTCATTAGCGATAAGACCGCCTGTTGTTACCTCTACCTAAATTTATCTAATTGTAAAATTTGTGCTTGTAACTGTATGAGGTGTGCAATAAAGAGTATTTATTATTATTATTATTATTATATTTTTTTATTGTATCGTTGGAAGCGTTACAAGCAGATATTTGAAACTATCCTAATATATGTATTATTATATTTGCTATATAACAGAAATATAAAAATAAAGTTAAGTCAAAAAATAAGTGGTGTCCCCATACAAAAAACTTGTGATACGCGCTAAACGACCTGCCAACGGTGTGTCGTCGAAGGCGCGCGGCACCACCTAATTATACACAGAACAGAAGTAAAGAGAATGTAGACAATAGCATAAAAAAGAAAACCATGCAGCGGAAACGCAAGAAAACACATTAAATCTCAATACCTGCCTAGTTTTCTTTACAAAAAGTAATGATATCCTATCAAAAACATAAATGTATAAAAGGAGAGCCAAGTTCAATACAAAAATTATGCTTGGCTGGGGGCTTCGCCGCAAAAAGAATGGAGATCTAAATGAGTGCCAAGTTCTATGCAAAATCCAAATATGTATTTATAGGAACAAAATAACATTATGAACAAGTATTAAACTCTATTTCTTTACTTTATTGGATACCTATAACAATTGCTGTTATTTAAAAATGTGAGATCTGAAAGTAGGTTAGATTTGACTTAGCCAGTTTTTATCAGAATTAATATATATATATATATATATATATATATATATATATATATGTTGAATAACTTTATAAAATGACTGATGTAATGAAAACTGGCCAAGTCAAATCTAACCTACTTTAAGATCTCACATTTTTATATAACAGCAATTGTTATAGGTATCCAATAAAGCAAAGAAATAGAGTTTAATATTTGTTCATAATGTTATTTTGTTCCTATAAATACATATTTGGATTTTGCATAGACCTTGGCACTCATTTAGATCTCCTTTCTTTTTGCGGCGAAGCCCCCAGCCAAGCATAATTTTTGTATTGAACTTGGCTCTCCTTTTATACATTTATGTTTTTGGTGGGATGTTATTTTCTGGAATGACCCAACTCGGGTTATCTGCTTGTGACTCGATTCATCATTCGCCTCCTATATCAATGAAACAAACTAGGGATGATTCTAATACACTACGAGTATCATATAAATAAAGCCACACTATCATTACACAGTGATCTGACACGGCCCAGCCAGCTAATCAGATAAGGGCAGATTTGTGAGGGATCGCCGGCTCGCGTGCCGCCTTCTGACCCACATACCACAAGATGAATGAAGCCGTTAGTCGCACCTCAAAGGAAAATGTCTCCGCGTTTGCATTACCAGAAGCTAGATACCCCAGGCAAGGGAAAAGCAGCTTTAGCAGTCAGATCTTAGGTCCCAGTATTGTAGTTTGCTGTGTTATGGTGGTTTCTGACTATAGATAGAGGTGGTTGTTTACAGGCAGGTCATTGAGGTAAAACGTAATTTCGTCGTTAGTCCTCTTTGTAGAATGATATTGTGAATATCGTGAAGCGTAGCTATTTGTAGCAAATAATAGGAATTAATTAAATTCCTTGCACTGTTCTTCCTTAAAAGATTTTTTTAGAATTCAATACATAATGATTAATGATGTAATACATTTACTATAAAATATCGGTTCCATTCGCGAAACACGGTTTATAGTTGTATATTATTAAATATGTAAGTACCTAATCATGTTACTAATGTTAGAGTATGTCTCACGAAAGTTAAAATTTAATAAGTGTATATATTATGATTATTTTACATGTTTTTAAAGTGGGTCATTCCACTCATACAATAGTATGTTATTCAATCAAATACAAACATTGAAAACATTGAAAAAATAATCAACCCAGCAGGATTTGAACCTCGCATCGATACGCCTTACCGGGGCTCGATCGCTTTACCAATTAAGCTATGGGTCATGTTACTAAGTTGACGAAATTATCAATCATCTCAACATACTACATATTGTATGAGTGGAATGACCCACTTTAAAAACATGTAAAATAATTATAAGTTGATAGCAGCGCCATCTATTATTTCCGTTGTGACACTTGTAATAGGGTCGGCGGAAAGGGTATCTAACTCTAGTAGTTAGCACCTAGATGTCGCTTACGGCTGCTATAAAGTCGATGTAAAAATAAATGCAAAAAGATGATTGAAGGCATTGACAATTTCGTCAACTTAATAACTTGACCCATAGCTTAATTGGTAAAGCGGTCGAGCCCCGGTAAGGCGTATCGATGCGAGGTTCAAATCCTGCTGGGTTGATTATTTTTTCAATGTTTTCAATGTTTGTATTTGATTGAATAACATACTATTGTATGAGTGGAATGACCCACTTTAAAAACATGTAAAATAATTATAAGTTGATAGCAGCACCATATATTATTTCACTTGTAATAGGGTCGGCGGGAAGGGTATCTAACTCTAGTAGTTAGCACCTAGATGTCGCTTACGGCTGCTATAAAGTCGATGTAAAAATAAATGCAAAAAGGTGATTGAAGGCATTGAGAATTTCGTCAACTTAGTAACTTGACCCATAGCTTAATTGGTAAAGCGATCGAGCCCCGGTAAGGCGTATCGATGCGAGGTTCAAATCCTGCTGGGTTGATTATTTTTTCAATGTGTTCAATGTTTGTATTTGATTGAATAACATACAAGTGTATATATTATTAAATATTTACCCAATCATATTACTCAAATTAATTAACTCACATGTATTTCAAATTTTAAAAACTAAAATTGTTAAGTAGATCCGATCTTTGTTTCCTAAATAAATTTAACTATATTATGAAAATTTTTGTCCAGATTAAATGATTACCAATATTTTTATAAATGATTTATTGTATTGATTTTTTATTTCGGGATGTTGTACTAGAAATTGTTCAGCTGATTTCGATGGATTGATTAAAGTTTATAGTCTTAGGATGAAGTGAAAATTATAACCAAAAAAGTAAAATTATCGTTGGGCTTTACTTAATAATACTTATTTAAACTTCTACTTGTTAAAATATGATATGAATATTCGGAGAGCATAAATGACACCCGTGAATCTTTAATGTTTTGTTTTCATAAGTTATGGTAATGTATTTCTAGGTATCATAATGGCCAACAGCGGAGCGATCGGTAACCGAAGTAAAGTCATTTAAAATTTTCACGAATTTAGGAAAGAAACGAATGTTAGTTTCATTTTGGACCTATCAGTCAACGTCAGTTGATGTTAGGTTTTAATAAAAGAACACTATTCGTCTGAGTTAGTATGTAAATTAGAGTTTTGTGTCAATTCTCGACAAAAAGCTGGGGCGTAGACGTGAATGTTAAGTCAAAGGTACTTAACGTAACGTAAAGTCTAATAGTAAATAACTGTATTTGTTTAACATTATTTTGATTTATAATAATGTTAAAATTTTATTTGAGATGTTAAATAAGTTGTTGTTTAGCCTGCCGAAATTAAGAATTTGTGCGCTTCTTACTTTTCAGCTTTTACGTACAAAATAGCTATTCTTAGTAGTTTTGGGGTGTATTTAACATTTCTTATGTGAAAAATTTGCAATTTGGTGAAAATCACGGAAAAATTCGTATCTGGTTGTTGTACACTAATGTAACCAATATTTGTATTATTGTTATTTTCTCGCAAATAACATTGCTTCGGTAATGCATTCGAGACAATATCAATATTTGCGGTAAGGACCTGCTTCTGCCCTTATATCAAAACTAGCCTTTTCCCGCGGCTTCGCCCGCGTACTATAAGTACTCAAAAAGGATTCGATACCCATGTTGATTATCAGACTTTGTGACCACATTTGCCCCTTTTAGGGGTTGAATTTTCAAAAAACCTGAAACACGTGTTTACTCATTTATCGTTAGGAATACTCCTGTGAAGTTTCGAATAAAATAATATAACAAATCTTGATTCGCCATACAAACTTTGGACCCCCATTTTACCCCCTTAGGGGGTGAATTTTGAAAAATCCTTTCTTAGTGCACCCCTAGACCCTAAAAGGAACCTACGTGCCAAATTTGGAATCTCTAGAACCAGCGGTTTGGGCTGTGCGTTGATATGTCAGTCAGTCAGTCAGTCAGTCAGTCAGTCAGTCAGTTTCTTCTTTTATATATTTAGATGTAAATACCATCGGGTTCATAATTTATCAATGTATTAATTCATAAATTGGGTATGCAGTTATGAATCCGATAGTACAATTAAACTGGACTACCTATACCTAGCTAGTGTTAGTACATGTACTACACGCACGAGAAATAGAAACCCGCCTTTTCGAAGTCATTAAATTCGCTCTGTATAATTATTTCAACCCCTTACCTGCGCGCGGTCAAAACGTGATGCCACTAATGGAAATTTAATTGCGTTACATTAATGTGACGCGTAACAATACAAACAATAATGAGCGCGACCGAATTAATTAATATTAATGATACCAGGAACGGACTCTGCGGTTTTTCAAGCGATTATTTTATTTCGTCCGTGACAACTGTACCAGAGTGGCCTAAATCTACATTAGAACTAGGTCATACGTTTACTTGTTTGCAAAATCTGTAACCTAAAAATATGCACCTCTCTAGAAATCGGTAACGGGTTTTTTCGATTACGCTCAACTTTTCGATACTATTGTGCAGTAACTGACAAGACTTCTACTAGTTTGTGTAAATATTTTAAAAGATCGTTTCTATTTCAAGCATAATGCCAGCATAATGGGCACCTTACCACAGGGGAGTGGTTTGGGGGATAATTGGGGACCTGGGGGCTAAGTGTTGTGTGTTTATTTTTAAATATTCTGTTTTTAACTGTTCTGTGTATGTTTGTGATAGACTGTGTATTTATTTTTGTAGTTTTTATTTAAACTGCATAATTGGAACACTTTTTCAACCGACTTCAAGATTTCGAAGGAGGAGGTTATCAATTCATCGGGATGTTTGTTTTTTTTGCTATTTTTTTTATTTTTATGTATGTTCACCGATTATTCGAAGACGCCTGGACCGATTTGGAAAATTCTTTTTTTGTTTGAAATAGTATACTTCACAGTTGGTCCCATTGTAACCAGATCAGGATCTGATGATGGGATCCTGGAGAAATCGAGGGAACTGGAGTGTTAAATATACGGTATAAAATATACGTTGGAAAATTAGTTGCTTAAGGAATAAGTGGAACAGTTTTTCATATTTTTTTTAAGCAATAGAGTATATTTAGCTACAGCAATTTTAAGAAATATTGCCATATTTTAGATTGCACCGCCATGGCCAACTGGATTATGCGGGCGGTCGGGGAGGAAGGCTAGATTTTCATTACGTTACCGATTTATCGACGTGTAGTTCAGTTAAGTTGTACTCTAAAGGGCCGTAGTGAGAAAGTTTTGGGGTAGTTCTGATTTCTTTCATTATGTATTTTGGGGTGCTGAATCCGAATTTGAGGTTTGCGGAGAAATTTTCGTGACGCAACATAAAAAAAACGCATAAAGAACGAAAAAATTCAGCTTTTTTCCGGTTTTTTGCTTTAAACTCGAAAACCATTAACTTTTAGTAAATGGCCTGTTTACAGAAATTAAAGTACTTAAAATTCTCTACATACAGTATTTAGTTTTTTATTTCAGATGAACCGTTCGGTCTCAAGTGCGAGTTTAAAATTGGCAATTTTCAGCGGTCACTGTTTTGTTACTGCAAATTTCTTATTATCTGTGAAAAAGTTATTATAGCTTCTTTAAGATATCAAAATCGCAGTGGGGTGGAAAAAAACTAGTAGTTCTCTCGTGCCAGTGCCAACAACTTTGGACCCTACACCAAACTCAATACTCCGGTACATTTCATGTAAATGTAAAAAGGGCTGCCAACGCAATTGTGGATGCAGGAAGGCGGGCCTCCATTGTTCCCCAATCTGCACATCATACGAAGGACTGTGTCACAACGTTGATCCTCCGGAAGATAGCTCTGACATAGACATAGAAAAGACTGAAGAAAGAGACAGAGGTATGTCGAATCTTACAAGTTATTGTTTAATCATTCATCTTTCCTAGATATGTATATGATCACAAGGGGATCCCTTTGTTTCCCATAAACTTATTGTTTCGAATTTCGATAGTCAGAAAGTGATATCCATATAATTCATGGGCATAAACATTAATAGTCATAATTTTTGTAAAGCATAACGTTGCATAGTTCTAATAATAAAGATCTATAATATTAAACACTATAATCGCAAAAGGTATAAAATTGATGAGTATAACATTCGAAGGTCTATCAATAATTATTCATGAAATATTTTAAGGCATATATTTTATCGGACTAATAGTCGTTAATCATATCGTTTTAATGTCATCCCTTTGTTTCCCATAAACTTATTGTTTCGAATTTCGATAGTCATGAAATGATATCTATTATGATTTATGGACATAAACATCATTGTGTAGAAGTGGGTTAGGTTAGGTTAGAACTGCGACCCCCAAGAAAACGAACTGTTGTCAGAAGTGGGTTAGGTTAGGTTAGAACTGCGACCCCCAAGAAAACGAACTGTTGCCAGAAGTAGGTTAGGTTAGGTTAGGTTAGAACTGCGACCCCCAAGAAAACGAACTGTTGCCAGATGTGGGTTAGGTTAGGTTAGAACTGCGACCCCCAAGAAAACAATTCTGATTATCTTATCTGACGATCTTATTATCTTATGATGGCTAACGTTATGGACTATAAAAAATCGGAACTTAAAATTTGTGGTAACCAATATACAACCCTAGTTATCATTATAATCTGCGATTAAATAACTTAAAACAATTAGGAATATGCATGATTTTTTTGGAAGTCGTCATTCGATTCTGTTTCCCTGTAGATTCAAATGTCTCTAATAAACCTACTATCTATGATAGCCCTGAAACGTCAAAAATGTGAAAATACGTTAGGCGTCTGCGCCGCGCGTCAAAACGCCCCATACAAAAAGTGTGTAGATTGTGACGTCACCGTTCACAAAGTTGCAGAAAACTGTTTGGATGGAACAAGTTTTTGTAAGATTTTTGTAATTTTAGGCACGAAAAAATGCGTTTAGCTATATAGTTGTCGTACATTTTTTTTCTTGTTAGGACATAAGTAATCGAACTGCAGTTTCGAAAATACATTTGATGTATAAAAAAAAATGCCTAAAATGGTACGTTTTCAAACCGCAATATCTTTAAAAAACTGTTAAAAATTATTACGGATTAGAGGTGTGCGCCGATGGCAAAATCATCGGCGGCGGCGTCCGATCGTTTTTTGACCGGCGGCGGCGGCGTGATCGGCGTGAAATCGGCGTGGTACATATTTTTAATATGCCTGGGGAATTTGACTAATTACCTTCTAAATTGAAGCCTACTGAGTATTTATAAGGATAAACTGCTTTAATAAAAAACCCCAAATCTTTGTCCAAATGATTGTCTCACAAACATTGCACATTTTAAATCAAAGACTTGATTTTAAAGAATTTTCCAAAAGATGGACTAGTTATGGTCCACATTTATATCTCCGTGCTTAATGTTTTCAACCGACTTCAAGATTTCGAAGGAGGAGGTTATCAATTCGTCGGGACCTTCGTTTCTTTTTGCTTTTTTTTTTAATGTATGTTCACCGATTATTCGAAGACGGCTGGACCGATTTAGAAAATTATTTTTTTGTTTGAAAGAGTATACTTCACAGTTGGTCCCTTTGTAACCAGGTCAGGATCTGATGATGGGATCCTGGAGAAATCGAGGGAACTCTTCAACTATTATAGGCACACCTATCGTATTTGAGTATTTTTTTCAGCAGCTCGAGCATTTGCTTTTGGAAAGGTGGAGGCTAGGTGAAGTCGGTTCTTTTTTGTTTAAAATTATATCTATGTAGAACTGGCCACACCACCTGCCTGAAAATAAACTACGATAATAATACAAAAAGCCCCGAAGTTTAAAGTGCAGAACAGACTGATTTACAATTTGTAATTAGTGAGAGAAAATGTTGATTCTAAGTTCTATAAGACAAAGATGCTTGCGGTAACTCGAATTTGCTAACGAAATAAAATCTACATTTTATTTTATCGTTCTTCGATAGATGGATTGGATTCTAGTATGTTATTAAATCAAATACAAAAATTGAAAAATAATCAAACCCAGTTGGGCTTGAACTAACATCAATACGCCTTTCCAGGGCTCGATCACTTTACCGATTCGCCACATACATGAATTTTTGGGAAGATGTCATTTGATTCTATTTCCCGTTAGATTCAAATGTCTAATAAACCTACTATCTGTTGTAGCCTTGAAACGTCAAAAATGCGAAAGTACGTTAGGCATCTGCGACGCACGTCAAACGCCCCTTACAAAGAACGTGAGGTTTATGACGTCATCGGCCTCAAAGTTGCGGAAAACTGTTTGGAAAGAATAAGTTTTTGAAATGTTTTTGTAACTTTTGGGCACGAAACAATGCGTTTTTACCTATACAGTTGTTATATTTTTTTTTCTTGTAAGAACACAAGTAATCGAATTGAGGTATTCATCATCAAGTAAAAATATATTTGGGGTATTCATAAAAATATCTTTACAAAAACATTATAAAATTATTACGGTTTTCCACAATTTTAAATTAATTTGGTGTGGTTGTTGAACGTGTTTATTGAACAAATTCAATTAAATGTTTTTCACGCCTGTGCCCAATTAAGCTATGGGTCAAGTAACTAAGATGAAGAAATGTTCAATAATGCATCACTCTAACAAAATGTAAAAATAATTATGGATTAGATTCCTTGAGTAACTAACAGAATTCAGTTTTTTTTTTTAATTGTTTGTGTTACTTATTCCATCCAATCATCCCCGCTGCGAGCGGCTTGCGAAGTTCTATTCTATGTTAATAGCAAAAGCATGAGTGCTGATGAACATCGATGAACCATGATAAATCCATGCGCCTAACGAACGTCAGTAGCATCGGATGCAAAAAACGAGTAACTTTAAAACAAAATTGAACCATCTTTTCCAAATAGTTTAAGTTGAAATTATTTTATAGTGACATCCACAGTTCCACTTTACTATTAATCAAACTTGACCTAATGAGAATAAGCCATTTAAACAAAAAAAACTAACCCAATCGTCTTCGCGAAATGAAAACCACAAATGAGACATGCAGCTTTTTGGAGTCAGTCAAAAAATAAAAATTTGTTACTTAACTCTTAGTTTAGGGAAAATTAAAAGTAAATCAAAATGCTTTCTATTCAAAATCCGGAAAAAGCTAATTATATAAAAATATAAACCTATCATTTAAAAACCAGACGTCATAACATAAATTATCGATAAGTCGTCTACGTAAATCTTACGATAGCATCGAAATGACAGCAAAAATAACGTCAGTTGGTACACCGGCAAGGAATAAGTGAAGAAGGAAAAGCATTGTTTTAAAAGAAGTAGTATACTGGCCACTTACTATCATTTCCGGGCATTAAAACAAGATAAAGACGCCGATTGCCACGCCGATTCTACGCCGGTCAAAATCATCGGCGGCGGCGGCGGCGCGGCGGCGGCGGCGCGGCGGCGCGGCGCACATGTCTATTACGGATTTCCACTTGTTTATATTAGTTTGGGGTTGTTGAACGTGTTTATGCCACAGATTCAATTAAATATTTTTCATGCATGTTCTCTATTATTATAAGCAAGTTTATTGCATTCGACATTATGTAATATATACCATCTGGACTTTGAATATTATGAGTAACAGATTTTATGACTAACAATAATGATGACATGCAAAAATCGGACCAGCAATTTAGATTGTTAAATTTTATGACTATTGACAATATGACTACTAAAAATTATGATGGAAAACGTTATGGACTGATAAAAACGGAAGTAAAAATTTATGGGAACCGATAGAGACCCGATCACAAGTCAGTGTCTCACCACCTCTTTTATTTTCTAGGAGAACGACCCCCGACGATGACCATGGAGCAATCAGACCCTGAGCCAGGGCCCGATGCCATCGAAGAAACTCAGCAAGATGTGGAAGGTATGTTTAATCTCACAATATATTTTGCAATCCTCATCTCTCCTTGAGAAATGACACCACCTCTTTATTTTCCAGAACAAGCAGAATATTTACCGGGACCCATCGCTACCGAAGAACCTCAGCCAGGACCTTTTAAAAGACAACGGCTCATATAATACGGGCGGGGACCCTATGATCTGCTACCTATGTACGTTATCAGGTTATGACATTTGTATTTAGGTACAGAAAAACCCAGTCTGCCAGTTCCTGCATGACCGGGAGTGCCCAGCAGACTGGTTCAAAAGTGACGTAAATGTGGGGTCAAACATGTTACTTTTTAACCTGTCTGCCGGGCAGTTCCGGCCATGCAGGAACTGGAAAACTGGGTTTTTCTGTACCTACATACGAATTGCTATTTGTTGCCACAATTGTTATGTGCCATGGGGCTTATCTTTGTATCATGTAACGTAACAGATCATACGGTCCCCGCCCGTGTACTATTTATGAGCCGTTATCTTTTAAAAGGTCCTGGTTGAGGTTCTTCGGTGGCGATGGGTCCCGGTAAATATTCTGCTTGTTCTGGAAAATAAAGAGGTGGTGTCATTTCTCAAGGAGAGATGAGGATTGCAAAATATATTGTGAGATTAAACATACCTCCCGCATCTTGCTGAGTTTCTTCGATGGCATCGGGTCCTGGCTCAGGGTCTGATTGCTCCATGGTCATCGTCGGGGGTCGCTCTCCTAGAAAATAAAAGAGGTGGTGAGACACTGACTTGTGATCATATACATATCTTGGAAAGATGAATGATTAAACAATAACTTGTGAGATTCGACATACCTCTGTCTCTTACTTCAGTCTTTTCTATGTCTATGTCAGAGCTGTCTTCCGGATGATCAAGGTTGTCACACAGTCCTTCGTGTGATTGGGGAACAATGGAGGCCCGCCTTCCTGCATCCACAATTGCGTTGGCAGCCCTTTTTACATTTACATGAAATGTACCGGAGTATTGAGTTTGGTGTAGGGTCCAAAGTAGTTGGCACTGGCACGAGAGAACTACTAGTTTTTTTCCACCCCCTGCGATTTTGATATCTTAAAGAAGCTATAATAACTTTTTCACATATAATAAGAAATTTGCAGTAACAAAACTGTGACCGCTGAAAATTGCTAATTTTCAACTCGCACTTGAGACCGAACGGTTCATCTGAAATAAAAAACTAAATAGTGATGTATGTAGAAAATTTTAAGTACTTTAATTTCTGTAAACAGGCCATTTACTAAAAGTTAATGGTTTTCGAGTTTTAAGCAAAAAACCGGAAAAAAGCTGAATTGTTTCGCTCTTTTTGCGATTTTTTTTATGTTGCATCACGAAATTTTGTCCGCAAACCTCAGATTCGGATTCAGCACCCCAAAATACATAAGGAATGAAAGAAACCAGAACTACTCCAAAACATTCCTAGTAAAAACACAATGTAACTGGATCAGTGGTTTACAACACTGGTACAGATAATATAGGTACACTGATGTTACATTACTGGTTGCAATAATGTCGGTAATTCCATCAGGCGGGCCGTATGCTTGTTTGCCACCGTCATGGTATAAATATATATATATATATACACCGTGGGCTGGAATAACCCGACAGATGTTAACCACGAATTTCTAAGACCAAAAGAAGGAAAAAATATTATGTGACTAGGTCAATTTCGCCAAAAAAAAAATTTTATTTTTCGTTTTTTTTTCCATTTTTTGAATGTTTATTGCACATGAAAAGCAAATGTTATTAATAAAATAATCGACTTAAACAAATTGGTACAATTTTTTTTGTAAAAGTTTAGTTTCTGCAAAGTTTTCCTTGTCACTTTGATATCTGTCAATAAGGACGTGTAAACTATGTCCAATAGTGGCAACAACGTCATTAGAAAGGCGTTTTGTGATGAGTTATAATAAAAAGTGTATTTTTTTAAAATTGGTATTAACTCTGAAACTAGGCGTATTCCAGAAAAGTTTATAGGACATTTTAGTATCTAAATATGATCAGGAATACACTGTTAAAATCTGTCTAGTTATATGGGCCCACGGTGTATATATATACGGTTTCCGAACGCAGAATAGAGGATTTATTTTGGGGGTATAGGTAAACTGTATTATCATTGTCTTTGGAATCAATAAATTTTACCTTACTGAACTATACTTACTTACTTTACTTATATGGACTACAATTACCTATAAATTAGTTAGTCCTTAAAAATCACCGATAAATTAGAATAAGGTGAATTAAAGTTGGCCGAAGTTTGATTAGTGTCACTAACGATAATATGATGTTTTAATTAGATTTTACAAAATGAACATTTCCCGTCGTGCTTTTGATTAACTTGAAAAATACATGTTTGTTCAAATGATTTAGTACTGGAATCAATTCGTTTCGAGATCTGAGCGGCAACTTCAAAAAAGGTTGATGTGTCTAGTTATACCAAAATAACCTGTGAGTTCAATCAACCAAGAAATCGAAGTAGAAGCTAAGAAAATTTAAATTAATAACATACTTCATCATCATCTTCATCATCAGCCCGTATCGGTCCACTGCTGGACATAGGCCTCTCCCATGGCACGCCACTGAGCTCGATCTTCAGCTCTCCTCTTCCAATCTGTACCCGCCACCTTACGGATATCGTCGCTCCATATACTTATATTTACTTAAGTATTACCATTCCTTAATAAATCGATATATTCGTAATATTACTGACACGTGAGAGATAATACAAGTGGAGGCGTGTGTTTAATCGGTCTTCAGAGGGAGCGCTCCTATTTCGGTCAATCCGTCAAAGGAACTAGTTCGGACTTTTAGGTCTTTTCGTTCCTTTAGTTCACGACCAAATTGTTATACTGGGACTCTGGGAAAGAGACAAACGAGTAACTGAGGGCCAACCGCGAAAAATTCGTTCGTCTTATCCGCCTCCCGTCGTATCCGACTCGCTTTCAAGCAGTACTATTTGTATCGTTCGCACCGCGGGCGTCACTGATTTCCGCTCCGAATCGGTCTCGCTCTTACGTTTACAAATCGCTACTACTGAACTAAGGACCGAAGAGCGATTGAGATTTTTTACGAAGATATAGTTCATTTCGGTCTGTCAAAGGAATTAGTTCGTTTTAGTTCTTCGTTCCTGGCCGACACAAACCATGCACAAGCCTACTAGTGCATGAATAGTAAATGATGGTTAGTAAACCTTCAATACACAGGTATTCAACAATAAAAAACAAGGGGTGCACTACGGGAGTGCCGGCAGAAGTGAAAACTTGAATATTAACGTTGTGCATTTACGATGCAACGATATTTTGGAATGGTTAGGGAATAATTTTGCACGAATTGCTTTAATTATCTGTATAAAAGTACTATCATTTATGTGGTAAAATACAATATTAATTTATAGCAGATATCGTACACAAACATGACAATTTATATTACATTAAAACTTTTAACACTTCAGAACTATTACAATTATTTATGCGATCAGATCATGTGTCCGTCTTACGAATTTTCAATCTGACGAATCTGTCGGTCACGTGACCTGTCGCGAGTTAAACATTTTTTACCCATCACAAAAAGTGCACAGCGCCGCTATAGTAGTTTATGTAACTGTTACGTAATAAGGCCTAATTACGTACAGTTGCATACACTGCTTTATCTACACTCATATTATATATATTAAATTAAGTGTTCGGAAACCATAGAATAACCGCCATGGCACCGCCATGGCCAACTCGATTGTGCCGGCAGTCGGGCGGGAGCACAGATCTAGTATAGACAGATGGTTTGACAAATATCAAAAGTGCGACAAAAACTGAAATGCTAGAGTGTGGGTAAATTGTCTATGTGAGCGTAAAAAATAGTGGTGCCAAGTACAACAGGTCAATATCTATCGATATTTGACTTTATTATCGATAAGTTGCAACGTTAAATTTATATTCATGTTTTACACTAAACGGCATATTAAAATTCTAGAAAACTAAAATATATTTATTCAGAATTATTTTATATTTCACACGATTAAATATGATCTGTTAAAAAGCGGGTTCATGTTATTTTACAGAAATTAAGATGTTGGCACGCCTTTAGATTTGTCATTTTTTTCTCTCACACTTGTGGAGTGTTTATATACGTGATAGTTTGTTTTTTACATACTTCTTTATTATAGCGTTATTAATTGTGACGCTAATAAAATCGCATGCAAATGTAGTCTTGCATCAATGCAATCTTGGTGGAGTGGAAGTAGGGTGGAAGTCGAAGTGGTAGGCGCAGCACACACTTAAGAGTGGAATTTAGCTTTCATAGATAAAAGTAAGCGGAATGACATAATGTTAATACGAGATTTATTATTTATTAATAAATAATAATAATAATAAATACTCTTTATTGCACACCTCATACAGTTACAAGCACAAATTTTACAATTAGATAAATTTAGGTAGAGGTAACAACAGGCGGTCTTATCGCTAATGAGCGATTTCTATTCTATTATAATTCAGCTATTTATTATAATTCTTTCGAAGCTATAATTATAATTTTCATATCAAACAGTTATCGATATTATGTCCCTACGATATTTTGTCAAACCCTAGCGTAAAATGACAATTTTGATTTTTACACAAAATAATATTTAATATTAACTATTATGATAAAATATTCACATGCAGTAAAAGAGACATTAATATTTAATGGTATCAAACGGTTATTTACATGATTTATTTGGCTAATTTGATAAAATATGGTTTCAAAAACAACGATCGGAATATCATATTTACCTGTGAAACGAGTGATTACCTGGGTTTTTTATTTGTGTAGTTGTGCAATCCGGGCCGCAACACGACACCATTCTTCTTTTGTTTCATTCCAGGTAAATTAACAGCGGATAATATAATATTTTTCAAGATTAAATATGAGCACTCCCGACGCAGGTGTTTAAGTGTAACGAGTGATGTCAAAAGTCGTCCTGCTAGGAAACTGATCATGTATCTCTTTCGCACTCGCGGAATGTTCATATACGTGTTGGTTTCTCTTTTGCGCACTTCGTCTGTCTTTTAGCAAAGCGCAATTTTAGGTCTGTGGGCGGGAGCGTGCCGTTGGTCAGGAAGGAGCAATCCTGTGCTCCTTCCTGACCAACATTATGTTATCAAATTTGATGTTCGGAATTTGAAACTCATTGCTTAACAATATTTGAGCATGCAAAGTTAAAATTACGTTACTGCCGCAGATAAGAAACTTATCATAGTTAAATCGTTTGTTGTAATGCTTGTCATTGTCTACGGTTTTTGAACGCATTTTAGAGTACTTACAGTATGAGTGTAGATAAAAGAAGTTTTCACTTCAAAAATCTACGCATGAAAATTTATCAAGGGTAGTTTTTTTCACATCACTCATATTCATTTAGCGGCTTTGTTAAGGGTTATTCATCACAGCGACTAGTACCTACGCTATATTACGCATACAAATCAATAACCAATACTGCGCATTTGGCGAAAGTCTTACTCATTACTAAAATTTGTCGTGGTAGCTCTATACATCTATAAGTATATGTTATGCGCAACTAAAGAAAAAAACCGGCCAAGAGCGTGTCGGGCCACGCTAGTAGGGTTCCGTAGTTTTCCGTCCGTCACAGTAAGTGTCCCCTCTTAAGAGTTAAAATAACACCGCCATGTAGGATATGATATGAGTGTTCCACGTACAGCGACATCTATCGGCAAATTAAGTAAACTATTGCGCGCGAGCTTAAAGTATGGAAGATGATTTTTAAGGGATAATTCTTTATTGCGTGAACCGATTTTCACCTTTTTTTACTTTATTTGAAAGCACGTCATTTCATTGTGATTTTGTAGAAATTACAGATACAATAAACACCTGCTTATACGGTTAAATTACAAACTTAGAAATTATTTTGTAATTTTTTTTTCAAAAACTATTCAACCTATCGAGTTCAAAATAATTTTCCTAGAAAGTTTTTATAAAGTTCTACATTTGAGATTTTTTTTCATATTTTTAAAAGTTATGGTTCAAAAGTTAGAGGGGGGACACATTTTTTTTACCTCTGGAGCGATTTCTTCCGAAAATATTCACATGATCAAAAAATGATTTCACTAAACCCGTATTCATTTTTAAATACCTATCCAACAATATATCACACGTTAGGGTTGAAATGAAAAAAACAATCACTCCCCACTTTACGTATAGGGGAGGTACCCTTATAAAACATTTTTTTCCACTTTTTGTTTTACCACTTTGTCGGCGTGATTGATATACATATTAGTACCAAATTTCAGCTTTATAGTGCTAACGGTCACTGAGATTATCCGCGGACGGACGGACGGACGGACAGACATGGCGAAACTATAAGGGTTCCTAGTTGACCATGGAACCCTAAAAAGGTAAGGTAAGGTTCCCAAAGAGCTCAAAGAGGAACCAGAGGACCTTTTCCTAGAGTCATCAACACAGTGAATTCTTCTTTTTATAAAGGGTCGGCAACGCGCATGTAACACCTCTGGAGTTGCAGACGTCCATAGGCTTAGGTAGCTGCTTACCATCAGGCCGGCCGTATGTTGTTTGCCACTGTCGTGGTATAAAAACTTGTGTATTATAATTTATTAAAATAAATCGAAAGCAATGATTAAGTGGATGTAATGATGAGAACCATGAAATTGATCAACGGAATTCCTTAATAAAACATGTGCCGTATTCTAATTTTAAAATACATAGACAATACATTGAAGTTACCACGAAGTACCTAACCAATATTGAAGTTGTATTGGAGTTGCATCGAAATAATTTTCAAGCAAATTCTGATATTTCTGATTCAGACGTTTAGGCGCAAGCTGTATTGTATAGTTAATGCATTGGAGTTGTATTGAAGTTGGATCGTATCTAAACATGATTTAAACTTAGAATACGACCCCATGTATCTTAGAGTCGTATTCCACCTTTAAAATACGTTTAGATACGATTCAACCCAAATACCAGTTCAATGCATTAAATACAGCTAACGCCTAAACGTCTGAACCAGAAATGTTAGGATTTGCTTAGTTGATTATTTGTTGTATGTTGGAGTTATGTTGGAGACAGATTTTGTTTTCAACCGACTTCAAGATTTCGAAGGAGGAGGTTATCAATTCGTCGGGATCTTTGGTTTTGCTTGTTTTTTTTTTTTTATGTATGTTCACCGATTATTCGAAGACGGCTGGACCGATTTGGAAAATTCTTTTTTTGTTTGAAAGAGTATACTTCACAGTTGGTCCCATTGTAACCAGGTGAGGAACTGATGATGGGATCCTGGAGAAACCGAGGGAACTCTTCAACTATTATAGGCACACCTCTAGTGATTTGAGTATTTTTTACAGCAGCTCGAGCATTTGCTGTTGGTAAGGTGAATGCGAAGTGAAGTCGGTTCTTTTATGTTTAAAATTATTTATGTATTGTTAATGTATTTTAAAATTAGAATACGGCATTTACGGCAGGCTAAATAGCCTGGTTTTGGCCCATTGCAGATGATGCGAGATGCATTGAATTGAATTGCATTTCAATTTGTCGCTGTGAAGCTGATGAAGAGCATGAAATAAAGAATGAAAGAAAGCAAATTAACAAAAGTTATGAATTCTGAAACATTAACGCTAGAAATAGGTACCTAATCAATCATACATTTGAAATATTTAAAGGCTATTATAAACTTTTGAAATTTCTCCATCAGGTACGATGTTAATATTTAATGGACTTTGTTATTTTTAGTGTATGTAAATTTGTTTTATTGAAAACTATTTTGTAACTTTGTAATTTCAGTCGCGGGACACCTAATCGTTATTTAATGTGTATTTTCTACACCATTCCAATTTGAGTTAAGCAAAATATTTATTTTTTGAAAATTAATATGCTGTTATTTTTAGTTTAGTGATTACAAATATGTGCTCTAAAAAATAGTTGTATAACGTTTCATTACTTTCTTACCGTTTTCGGTTATTGATGATTGTATCACAGCTATGATAACCCAAATTTCTAATAATATGATATAATGGAAATTGTGTGAAAGGGTGGCGTGGCATTAAGTCATAATGAATGGCTTTACGGCGACCAATAGAGCATTAACCGAACAGAGATTTGGTGTAAATTAAAATAAAAGTATTAAATTTTAGTAGAATAATTTATAATTTTTCAACACACCTGCTCGTAACGAGGTTCTTATTCCACCGCTTTTATGCTCATAATCCTAGATGTTAAACACGCGTGCATTTCACAATAATTATCCAACTAGTGGAATAATTTAATAATCCGATCAAGTAACGTTTGTACTCTAGTACCAAGTTGTACGTACGCAGACGAATCGTTGTAATTTAGTCGGGTATTACCTTTACTTTTTTTTAACTCTTTATGAGTTTACATTCTAAAAAAGTAAAAAAAAAGTAAATATATTAAAAATATATACATTTACGATAGGATACAAACTATACAATCCTGATTGTGAAAAAGAATCATTTCAACTTATTATATTAATCGTAATACACAATAAACTATGTTTTAAACACGAATTGTCTGTTTTAATATTGGTTGCTTGGCATAATACGTCCGCCCGCGCCTTTGCCTCAAGTTGCACGCACTACCAAAAAAGAAAATTGCGCGCCATTTATAAGTTAACCTCAAATCATTGTTTATTTGTTAGATTTTTCTCGTTGTGTTTTATTACATTAAACTAATTATATTTTAAGTGAATAAGAAGACAACTTTAGCGTTAATTTAACATCTGGATATATTTCAAAATTGTCATACATACTAGTAAAAGAAAAAAATACTATAATTTATTGCACAATAAGTGTGAAGTCTTTAATTTTATGAAATGACTTGAAAAAGAGGTCCAGATAGTCAATAACATCACAAAAAAGGTTAGTTAAATTTAATTATCTTAGGTTCGTAAGTACCTCTATCCTGTAAACATTCTGACAATTAATGTATCTATCAAAAGTTATTATTTACACTATTCTGTTATTTCCTCTCAAGTGTGTTGAAAAACGTCGTATGAAACGCGTGTGCCTGATCATTACATAGCTCAGCTTCCTTATGCGCACTCACATGCGTTCGTGCGCACAATATCGCTTCGTATTTAATGATCAACATAGCACACTTGTATCATAATGTACTTATGGCGGCAGAAACAGAACTATACATGACAGGTTTAATGGTAATTGACGTTTTTAAAACGTTAACGCTTGACATCATAGAATAGTTGTCTTAAGAAATATTATACTAAAGGTAAGTGAACAAGTACAGTCACTGGCAATAGTATCTTCCTACACGAAGGCCGCAGAAATATGTGACACGCTCTTATTTGTAGGCCCATAAGAGCATGTCACATCTTTTTGCAGCCTTCGTGTAGGAAGATACTATTGCCGGTGACTGCACAACATCTCTTCAGAAAAATAGTTATGAGTGAGTAATTACCTAAGCGCTTCCAAGGTAAAATAACCGGCGAAGTGCGTGTCGGACCACGCATAGGAGGGTTCCGTACGTTCATTGGAATAAGAACCAAACTAATACCAAAAGGTCGTATCTGATGCCTATGGAAGAAGTTTTTTGGAGATAACTCAAAAATGGCTGAACCGATAATGTTCAAAACATTTTTCGCTGAAAGTATATGATAAGGCGCATCTCTTCAAATTTTTTCATATTTTTTGAATTTACGGTTCAAAAGTTACGGGGGGGGGGCTACACAACTTTTCTGACTTTCGAAGCGATTATTTCAGAAAATATTCACTTAATCGCAAAATAGTTACAAAAACCTCAATGTTATTTTGAAAGACCTATCGATTGATGTATCACATGTTGATATTTGGTAATTTTTTTAAAAAATTTAGTTACCTGTATGGAGCGCCCCCATAAAATATTTTTTTTTCAAATTTAACTACATAACTAAGTAGCTGCATACAAAATACACCTTATGCGTAAATTTTATACAGATACAGATTGAAAGCACGTCATTTCATTGTGATATTGTAGAAATTACAGGTACAATAAACACCTGCTTATACGGTTAAAACAAACTTAGTTCAGAAACAATTTTGTAATTTTTTTTCAAAAACTTTTCAACCTATCAAGTTCAAAATAATTTTCCTATAAAGTTTTTATTAAGTTCTACTTTTGAGATATTTTTCATATTTTTAAAACTTATGGTTCAAAAGTTAGAGAGGGGGGGGGGACACATTATTTTTACTTCTGGAGCGATTATTTCCGAAAATATTTACATTATCTTTAGTAAACCCCTATTCATTTTTAAATACCTATCCCACAATATATCACACGTTAGGGTCGAAATGAAAAAAAAAATCACTCCCCACTTTACGTATCCCTATACGTAAAGTGGGGAGTGATTTTTTTGAGGTACCCTAACAAAACATTTTTTTCCACTTTTTATTTTACCACTTTGTCGGCGTGATTGATATACATATTAGTACCAAACTTCAGCTTTCTAGTGCTAACGGTCACTGAGATTATCCGCGGACGGACGGACGGACGGGCAGACATGGCGAAACTATAAGGGTTCCTAGTTGACTACGGAACCCTAAAACAATTTTATTATAAGGTTCTTCTTCTTCCTCCTAGCGTTTGTCCCGGCTTGGGGTCCGTTTGACAACCAAATCCCATGAATTGGCGTATGCTAGTTTTTACGAAACCGACTGCCATCTGACCTTTCAACCCAGAGGGGAGACTAGGCGTTATCGGGATTAGGTCCGGTTGCCAAAAGATTTTTTCCTTCACCGAAAAGCGACTGGTAAATATCACATGATATTCCGTACATACGTTCCGAAAAACGACACCTCCGGTTTGAAATTTGGACGTCTTACCGCCAGGCCACCAGTGCTTCTAATTTTATTATAAGGTTACATGAAATAGAGCCAATGTCTAAGAAACATTGAGTACTTATCTATGACCCAAGTTTATGAAAGACGTACCCATCAAAAACATTACATGTACAAAAATACCAGTCTCGCAACCAATAGTTACTGAGATATTGAACTTTGTTTTTATTGATGTTTTGACGTAATGACCTGCGTTTTTTTTTTTAATTTCTCTAGTAACTAATACGTTTAATCATTCTTTTAAATCTGTAACAATTCTGCAGTTAACGTTATTTATACAAATTATTAAATCTTTAAAATGGTCGAATCTGTACTAGTATTTATGTCGTTACTTAAGAATAGTTAATTAGAAATAAGACCTTTATTTATCAAACTAGCTGTGCCCGCGGCTCCGCCCGCGTGGAATTCGGTCTATGTCAGTAATCGGCTAATTCACCCCTAATTTCTCTCCATCCCCCTTGAGGCGGAACTTGAAGGTCTTGAAGTAAAGTTGACAGATGGATACGCTAGACGACAGTAGTCCAGATAAAATATTTTACAATTACCACTAAATAAAATTACACTCCAGAATCAATAGTTTTTTTCGTCCATAATAAAAATTTTGACATGATTTAAACGACATAGAGTAGTAGGTGTATATCGGAAGACATAGTACCACTTGTGTATTTATACATCCTTGACTGGACCTATTCATATCATGTCCATGGCAAATATCATCCAAATCGTTCCTCCAGTCAAATCAGTCTAGGAATGAAATGGTAAGAACAGGCGCGGTTGCAGCCTAAAAAGGGGGGGGGGGACTATGAAATTGGGGTCACTAAGCAGAAATGATTTTTTGAGGGGGTCAGTAATGAATTTTTCTATTTGACGTGTACGATTTGGGGGAGGTGGGGGTCATGTCCCATGTAACTCCCCCACCCCATCGGACCGCGCCTGGGTAAGTACACATAAAACTCCATACTTCATACCATAACCTAACAACTTATTAACGAATTTAGGTCTAATATTAGTTAGAAGACTTAGAAGTAAGATTAGAGAAAAGAAGAATAGATATCAAAATCGTGAGGCTGAGTATTTACATGCACTGTGCAATGTGTGGCAATTAATTTATTGTCGTTTAATTTTGTTGTACTATTAAGTCAATAATTCATTTAAATTTGTTGATATCCGTTACCCCACTTCTAAACTTAGAGTTAATTTGGCAAAATCCTTTCTAAGTGGCTTATTCATGTCACAACGTATTAATTTCAGCGCCATCTGTTCGTTAAGCAGGGTACTCGTTAGTCTTAGGACATATTTGGAAAAAAAGTTTGCACCTCATTCCTAAGTAGCGCCATAAGATTCAGGTGCAAAACTAACTCAATCGAGTGTAGTGGCTACCCCCCTTTTAGAGGTTGAATTTTTATAGCCTACGGCCGGGGATTTCTTGACAATCCTCATTTAATCTTTGTCTGTACATGTCTTTAGTATTTAGAATGTAATTTTCTCTGTCGTGGATACTAATTACTTATTCCAACTGTATGTGTCAGTTATTTAAAAAGTCTCGGCTCTATTATTTCGACTGCCGCCATTTTTCACAATAACAAATTGTTGTTGTTAGTAATTGTAATTTTTCCTCTAGCTTTTTTTATTTTTTTAAACTTACAATTTCAAAACCGGTCAAGCGGGATTGCCAGTAGTGACATGAATGTCATCTGGAAATATTGTTGTCACTAGTTAGATTAAGTATAGTTTTAAGTTCTGAATGCCCTGAAAATGAGCGTTGTGGCTACACTGCCATGTTGGTGTAAATTATAATTAATTGTATATTTCATGTTATGTTTCTGTTCGCTTTGCACCAAATAAATATTTTTCATTTCATTTCATTTCAATGAGGGTTTCCGCGATCGAGTTTTTCACTAGATGGCAGCACCGTGGCGACAGGTCTAGCTGTCACAATCCACCAATCATGTTTAACCATATATTTTTTGATTGGTGGATTTTGACAGCTACTGCCAAAAAGACCTGTCGTCACGGTGCTGACATCTAGTGGAAATCTCAATCGCGGAAACCCTCATTGGAATTTACTAAGGGGTGACTTCTGGGATAACTATGCAAAAAAAACCGACTAAGAGCATGTCGGGCCATGTTCAGTGTAGGGTTCTGTAACTGCCGCCCTGTTAAAAAACACCCGTTCAAAAGGTCGTTTATTAAAGGATATTTGGCAGCGCTTCCGTCATTTTACTATACGGCACTTACGTCCTTTCACAATGCGTTTTTGACTGACAACTCAAAAACAGCTGAACCGATTTTATTCCATATAGTTTTTATTGAAAGTACCTTTCAGGCTTTACTTCCATTATTTTTTTCCTATTTTTTTGGACCTACGGTTCAAAAGTAAGGTGGGGGGGGGGGGGCCCTTTTTTGAAGATGAAACTATCCTTTATCCTTTCTCGAGACCCATAATATCTCTATACCAAATTTCATCTAAATCAGTTCAGCGGTAAAAAATTCCTCATACCAACATCCAACCCCCTTTTCACCTCCACAAGGGTTTGAAAACTATCCTATGACGTTGCTTGGAACTCAAATTATCTCCATACTAATTTCTATCTAAATCGTTTCAGCGGTTAAAAATTCTCCATACAAACTTTCAACCCCATTTTCACCCCCACCAGGGTTGATTTTCGGAATTAAAACTATCCATTATCTGTGATAGGCAGATGCGCATATCTACACGTAGTAAGCGTAATGCACGTAAACCACGTAGTAGAGCGGCTTACAGAGCAAATAACAGATAAAGCGCCTCTCCATAAGAGAAGGGATTTCCTCTCATAAGCACGTAGGGTCGTAGTATATATAGTGATGTATTGTAAGAATAGGGAGATTGGTTTGGAGATTGGAAGTGACATAAACTATAGTCTGACGAGCTGTGTGTTTGGTGCTAAAACCCCTCTACATCCCAACCCGGCGCTGTGCCTATTACAATCCTTTCCCGGGACTCAAAATTTCATCAAAATCCGTTCAGCCGTTTTCACGTGATGCGCGGTCAAATAAACAGACAAACAGATAAACAGATAGGTAAACAGATAAACAGACAAAAATTCTAAAAAATATTGGAACGTGTTCTGTTATCGATTCTAAGTATCCTCAGCCAACTTTTTTTCGATTATCTTCCATGTACAGACTTTCGACCCTCTTCAGCTTTATTATATGTATAGATCATCGACATATAATATCAAGACGAGTAAAGGCAAGCAAAGTTCATGTGAAAACACGACCCATTTTCATGTTTACAAAACTAAAATGTCTTATGTCTTGTTAACCAATCAAGTACTCATTCTTTAAGCATATTTTTTTGTGTTAACCTTAATTCTGCAAAGGTTTCATGCCATTTCACCAATAAGAAAAGTTGCCGTGTTGTGAGTGGTCAAAATCAATTTGACAATGAAGTTTAATTGGACAGGAGACACTCAAATCAAATGACTGACAATGTCAAGTTAACGTATAATAAATACGCCTTAGTTTGACGTGGATGTGTTCACGTAATAAATAATACTTAATGCAATCAATTAACAATTTATTTTTAGTGCATTTTTCATTACTTATGTAATATACGTAAATTTAATCGTTTTGGAATAAGGAATATGAAAGCCTTCTATTCATCTTTCATTTATTTAATGTAAGTTACAATTACAATATAGGGACTTACATACTACAACATAAGCATAAATTAACATAATTTTTTTACAATTTTATAAATCCGTTACATAGGGAGACCCTCTTGGTCTCAAGCAACATAATGTTAAGCAATTAAGGTTGATTATGGCAAAAGAAAAACGATTATTTTTTAACTTTATTTATGACTAGACTAGAAAACAATAGCATACCTTCAATATAAATAGTTAATATTTTATTTGCTTCCTCGTTTTTTAGAACTAAATAAATAACGGATGAGTTCGTTTATGTGTACTATTTATTTTAGCAGGCTTAGGGAAATACAAAGATAACATTTTGTATCCATTTTTTAATACTATAACGGTAGCAAACAGGCAGGCAGGCAGGTAGCAGGCAGGCTCACCTGATGGTAAGCAGCTACCGTAGCCTATGGACGCCTGTAACTCCAGAGGTGTCTCATGTGCTTTGCCGACGCTTTCATATAAAAGAGGATTCACTGTGTTGACAGCTAAAGGGACAAGAGGATCCCCCGTAGTCAACACACTGCATCCTCTGAGCTCTCTGGCAACCTTACTCACCGGCAGGAACACAACACTATGAGTAGGGTTTCGTGCTAATTGGCTGTGGTTTTCTGTAAGGTAGAGGTAGTTCCCCAGTCGGGCTCTGCTCTAGATTTGATAATTAAAGACTATGCTATGAAGTTATAGCATTCATTATGAATGAAAAATAAGAGTCATACCTATTAGCCAGTTGTACTAGAAATGGCACGGCCAGAAAGGTATGATTTTACCAGAGTAAGTATAGTAGGTACTAATTAGAAGGGTTTTGTTTTGTCGATTTATTACTACTAGGTAATACTTATAAATGAACATTCATTATACTTTTCCTCAAATGAGTTATGTTTACTTTTCCAAAACTTATATTGCATAACATCGACCAAGTCCGTAATGTATGAGAATATCTATGCGTGATTTACTTACCGATGAAAAGCAATATCACCATCTCTGGCGCCTGTGTGGCTCCTGCACCAATTCACGGCACAAGCCGGCATTTTAATACCGATATATTATCGAAATTTCATGGACCGAAAAAACTAATATTTTGACGACATGACAATTTCAAAATGTTTGACATGACATTAGGGCACCGCTGTCACAAGCTCCGCCCTCTTTGGCACCAGGAAAGTGGAGCACATTTTGAGCGTTGATTACGCTTCCATACTTATTATTCTTCCAAGGTATAGATAGATAGATAATGACGATTAAGTATGTAAGTACCAGAATTGATGTAACAAGGTAAATAACAGAAAATTTACTAAGCTATAAGACTGCTATAATAAATTGCGTTGTTTGTTATTAAAGTTAGTTTCTCGGAAAATTACAAAAAAAATTAATGTCTCAATAATCAGTTATTTTTGTCCCCGGTTAATGGGAACTTATTTGTTGCAAATTAACTAGAATTACTCGTATATAGCTCCTTGAAGGAATACCTCGAATAAGGGGTCAGCCTGTTATACTATTCTAATCTCCACTGTAGCTTAATCAACCAAACGGGGACAAAAAGGGATATCCTCGTCAGTGTGTTAATCAAAGATGGCTGCCAGGCTCGTCGGCTCAGATTGCTTAGGCCTCGTTTGAGATTGGAGACTGGAAATAGTCATTTTCTCTAATGCTTGGAAATGTTTGCATTATTGTAGCCAAATTCGTATGAATGAATGAATGAATGAAATTATTTATTCACAAAGAACATATGGTAACATAAGATGTTGATGGGTTATATACAGTACTTCCCTTAATATATTCAGTCTATGTAGTACGGTAAGGTCTTCATTATCGAGAAACTTACATTAAAACAACTGTCATTCCTGTACCTTGCACGTTTATCAATTGCTTCTCGAGACCTTTCCGAATGAGCCCTAACTCGATATGGTGGCATTCCTTACTTGGGGAGTTCCATAGGTCACCTTACGATTGCATCTTCAGATAGGTCATCTCAGTGTAAACTTATTTTTACATTGTCATTACGTAAGTATATATGCCAAATTTCCGATCAATCTGATTTCGGGAAGTGGATAAAATTTTGCGTACTAAATTTGAAACACAAGTTAATAAATATACAGGGTCAAGTTAAATAAAAGCGTGCAAAATCAAAATTCGTTATTGTACAGTTTTAACGTACTGAAAGTTCTACTAAATTCCAATACTATGTATACCTATTG
Organism: Pammene aurita; assembly: GCA_947086415.1. Classification (NCBI taxonomy): domain Eukaryota; kingdom Metazoa; phylum Arthropoda; class Insecta; order Lepidoptera; family Tortricidae; genus Pammene; species Pammene aurita. The sequence continues at coordinate 3,277,242 of OX352310.1, forward strand.
GTTTTTACTTTTTAGGATTCCGTAGCCAAAATGGCAAAAACGGAACCCTTATAGTTTCGTCATGTCCGTCTTAGTTCTGTACTAAAATAGCTGAAAAAAAAATTTTTAGGGGGGGCACTGGAGACATGTTACTAATTGTCAATAATTATTTTTTACCAAATATCAACATGATGCATATCAATCGATAGGTCTTGGAAAATAACATTGAACGTATAATAAATACGCCTTAGTTTGACGTGGATGTGTTCACGTAATAAATAATACTTAATGCAATCAATTAACAATTTATTTTTAGTGCATTTTTCATTACTTATGTAATATACGTAAATTTAATCATTTTGGAATAAGGAATATGAAAGCCTTCTATTCATCTTTCATTTATTTAATGTAAGTTACAATTACAATATAGGGACTTACATACTACAACATAAGCATAAATTAACATAATTTTTTTACAATTTTATAAATCCGTTACATAGGGAGACCCTCTTGGTCTCAAGCAACATAATGTTAAGCAATTAAGGTTGATTATGGCAAAAGAAAAACGATTATTTTTTAACTTTATTTATGACTAGACTAGAAAACAATAGCATACCTTCAATATAAATAGTTAATATTTTATTTGCTTCCTCGTTTTTTAGAACTAAATAAATAACGGATGAGTTCGTTTATGTGTACTATTTATTTTAGCAGGCTTAGGGAAATACAAAGATAAATTTACATTTTGTATCCATTTTTTAATACTATAACGGTAGCAAACAGGCAGGCAGGCAGGTAGCAGGCAGGCTCACCTGATGGTAAGCAGCTACCGTAGCCTATGGACGCCTGTAACTCCAGAGGTGTCTCATGTGCTTTGCCGACGCTTTCATATAAAAGAGGATTCACTGTGTTGACAGCTAAAGGGACAAGAGGATCCCCCGTAGTCAACACACTGCATCCTCTGAGCTCTCTGGCAACCTTACTCACCGGCAGGAACACAACACTATGAGTAGGGTTTCGTGCTAATTGGCTGTGGTTTTCTGTAAGGTAGAGGTAGTTCCCCAGTCGGGCTCTGCTCTAGATTTGATAATTAAAGACTATGCTATGAAGTTATAGCATTCATTATGAATGAAAAATAAGAGTCATACCTATTAGCCAGTTGTACTAGAAATGGCACGGCCAGAAAGGTATGATTTTACCAGAGTAAGTATAGTAGGTACTAATTAGAAGGGTTTTGTTTTGTCGATTTATTACTACTAGGTAATACTTATAAATGAACATTCATTATACTTTTCCTCAAATGAGTTATGTTTACTTTTCCAAAACTTATATTGCATAACATCGACCAAGTCCGTAATGTATGAGAATATCTATGCGTGATTTACTTACCGATGAAAAGCAATATCACCATCTCTGGCGCCTGTGTGGCTCCTGCACCAATTCACGGCACAAGCCGGCATTTTAATATCGATATATTATCGAAATTTCATGGACCGAAAAAACTAATATTTTGACGACATGACAATTTCAAAATGTTTGACATGACATTAGGGCACCGCTGTCACAAGCTCCGCCCTCTTTGGCACCAGGAAAGTGGAGCACATTTTGAGCGTTGATTACGCTTCCATACTTATTATTCTTCCAAGGTATCTTAAGCGACATGCGACATGACGCGGGCTTTTGACCTCTGTGACCACTCTGTTCTAGCCACTAAATTCGAGCACCTTGGACTGCGTGGTCCTACCTTACAACTCATGATAGACTACTTGAAAAATAGGCAACAGTCAGTACTCCTAAATAACGGGTTTGTAAGATCACGCGAAGGCGGTGTGGACATTGGGGTACCCCAGGGATCATCGCTCGCTAATCTATGCTTCCTTATTCAAGTTAACGATTTACCGGACGTTGTAGATGGAAACATGTATATTTTCGCTGACGACGCATGTGATATCCTAATTGCTCAAGATGTTGACAGTTTAGAAAAACTGATTTCTAGCGATGCTCATAAACTGCTTAATTGGTTCTCTGTCAACGGTTTAGTTCTGAACGTCACGAAAACTCAGGTACTCCATTTTCACTTAGGCGGCCCCCCCCCAAGGCCCCTCGCTGTCAAAGTAAATAATACAGTACTCCCACAGGCAAAAAATGCCCCGTTCTTAGGAGTAACACTTGACTCTGCACTGAAATGGGACACTCAAATTGATAACGTCTGCAAAAAGTTGGCAGGGGTCTGTTTCGGCCTAAAACGACTATCTTTCATACTCCCGCAGGCACAGGTACGAAATTGTTATTTTGCACTATTTCACTCAACTTTAAACTATAGCCTAGAGTTCTGGGGACTTGCCGCCGACTGGCGCCGTGCGTTCGTACTGCAACGACGAGCAGTCCGGATAATAGCATGTGTTCCTCCCGATTCACCAGCAGTTCGACAGCTCTTCGTATCGTTACGGATTATGACGATCCCGTCTCAATTTATATTTAATATAATAAAGTTTGTTAGGACCAACATGACTTATTTTCCCTTAAGACCGGGCAACCTACGAAACTTAAGAGATAGGAAACGAGGAATACTAGCAACGACTAGTTGCAGACTAACCAAGTCTACCAAAATAACTTATGTAATCGGACCAAAATTGTATAATGCCATCCCAAAGTATATACAAACCCTAGAAAATAACAACTCATTTTTTAAGGAATAAAAAAAATGGCTGATTGAAAATGCTTTCTTTGACCTTAGAGAATTATGTGACATAAAATTATCTTAATTATAAATGTGTAGCTTTATTGTAATCAGAATTGACATCGTTTGACTTTTGTTATAAATCGCGAATTAGTATTATATAATAGCTCACTAGTATTAATTTTAGTATAAATTTTAGTTTTATTTTTCTTTTGACGTGTATTGTATCTGTGCATTTACGAAATAAATGAATATGAATATGAATATGAATATGAATATAGATAGATAATGACGATTAAGTATGTAAGTACCAGAATTGATGTAACAAGGTAAATAACAGAAAATTTACTAAGCTATAAGACTGCTATAATAAATTGCGTTGTTTGTTATTAAAGTTAGTTTCTCGGAAAATTACAAAAAAATTTAATGTCTCAATAATCAGTTATTTTTGTCCCCGGTTAATGGGAACTTATTTGTTGCAAATTAACTAGAATTACTCGTATATAGCTCCTTGAAGGAATACCTCGAATAAGGGGTCAGCCTGTTATACTATTCTAATCTCCACTGTAGCTTAATCAACCAAACGGGGACAAAAAGGGATATCCTCGTCAGTGTGTTAATCAAAGATGGCTGCCAGGCTCGTCGGCTCAGATTGCTTAGGCCTCGTTTGAGATTGGAGACTGGAAATAGTCATTTTCTCTAATGCTTGGAAATGTTTGCATTATTGTAGCCAAATTCGTATGAATGAATGAATGAATGAAATTATTTATTCACAAAGAACATATGGTAACATAAGATGTTGATGGGTTATATACAGTACTTCCCTTAATATATTCAGTCTATGTAGTACGGTAAGGTCTTCATTATCGAGAAACTTACATTAAAACAACTGTCATTCCTGTACCTTGCACGTTTATCAATTGCTTCTCGAGACCTTTCCGAATGAGCCCTAACTCGATATGGTGGCATTCCTTACTTGGGGAGTTCCATAGGTCACCTTACGATTGCATCTTCAGATAGGTCATCTCAGTGTAAGCTTATTTTTACATTGTCATTACGTAAGTATATATGCCAAATTTCCGATCAATCTGATTTCGGGAAGTGGATAAAATTTTGCGTACTAAATTTGAAACACAAGTTAATAAATATACAGGGTCAAGTTAAATAAAAGCGTGCAAAATCAAAATTCGTTATTGTACAGTTTTAACGTACTGAAAGTTCTACTAAATTCCAATACTATGTATACCTATTGGTTTTTACTTTTTAGGATTCCGTAGCCAAAATGGCAAAAACGGAACCCTTATAGTTTCGTCATGTCCGTCTTAGTTCTGTACTAAAATAGCTGAAAAAAAATTTTTTAGGGGGGGCACTGGAGACATGTTACTAAGTGTCAATAATTATTTTTTACCAAATATCAACATGATGCATATCAATCGATAGGTCTTGGAAAATAACATTGAGGTTTCTTTGAACATTTTTTGATTAAGTAGATATTTTCAGAAATAATCACTCCGAAAGTCAAAAAAGTTGTGTCCCCCCCCCCCCCCCCTGTAACTTATGATCCGTAAGTCCAAAAATTATGAAAAAATTCAAGAAGATACATCTTTGAATATTCTTTCCAGGAAAATTATTTTGAACATTATCGGTTTAGACTTTTTTGAGATATCTCCAAAAAACTACGCAGGCACGCGCTTCATAGGCAGATACGAACTTGCGATATTATTTTTTTCGATAGCCGGTCCGGAACCCTCCATTATGCGTGGTCCGACACGCACTTGGCCGGTTTTTTTATCAAACAATTATTTCGACTAAGAAATACTATTTCAACCAGCCCATTACTAAAACCACGTCTCTGATTGGGCAGTCTTTTCAAGCTGTAGTACAGATCGAGATAGTGAGATCAATGGCTGTCTCCTCATACCAGTAAGAGCCACCACGGATGATGCAGTGCGAATACGGCTGATTAAATATACTTAATCATAGACGTCACCACTTTATTTTTATGTGTAAGCTCTATTTACACATAAAAATAAAGTGGTGACGTCTATGATTAGGTATTTAATAGTGTCTAAAATATGTTTTTAAATGTATGGCAGTATGAGTCGATTGAGGCCAATTTCCTGGTTAATACTAACCTAAAATATTAATTGTTTCCTGACATATTAGGAGAAAAGCACTATAAAGTGTGGAAAAAATATATGGGCCCTGGAGGAGAACTTTATATCCTTGAAATACCCGAAGCATTTTACGTAATGAAAAGATTTATTTATGAAAATAAACAAAACTGCTTTTTACAGATTTCTCGACAAGCTGACCCGAACCGAGAATACTAATTTAAGTAATGAAATATTATAGTTCAGAAATGTAATGAAAACAGGTATAAAATATCTAATTTAAAACGCTTACTCGTATTAAAATCAAAATTTTACGAGGAAATCCTACGCCATATTGAAATAAAGATATACTCGTAGTAAGCATTTAAAATTGTAATTATCCTCTCACCTGACGCACATAAGTATCAGGAGATACTCGTATTAATTTTACAGTTTCATAATATTATTTATTCATGAAATATCCGGTTCTCTTTCTCGAATGACGATGTATGTGTTAAAGAAAGGGTTTTTAATATAATATCTGTATAGACTATGAATTTACAAACCATAGAGACTGGTTCTCTAAACCTCAGAAAAATGTCAGAAACGATGTCACAATGGCGATTAAAAAGCATTTATAATCTGTGGGCTTATATCCTGCTAAAAGGGATGATAAATATATTTAAATCTCTATTGTATTTAACTTAACCACCAACAATCAACATCTGAGTCTTCGTCCTTTGGGATCAAACATTCTGTATCTGACCTTTCAAGGAATTCAAATTATTCGTCAGCCTTTGAAACGCTAGCAGATTACTATTGTTATCCCTATTTAGAGTGTCAGAAAGGGTCCATTCCGGGTCAGAAGTCCCTTATGCTCCCTTTTGTGACGGCTGTAGGTATCATCAAAGTGCACGACACAATTACATTGTCGACTATTATTGTTGAAGTCGTCATGTAAGGGCAGCTAGTTTTCAATTGTCGAGACATTTCGTGTCATTGATAGTAGTCCACAACATTATGTTTTATTTTTAACCCGCGACGCATAAAGAGGGCTTCATAAAAACTGGTGCCTACGCCGATTCTTGGGTTTAGGTTGCCGAGCTGACCCCAGGTTCGTGGCAAGCTGGGTCCAACGCCAGAAGGAAGACGACAAGTTTGAAATCCCTCTCCTTATTCGGAATTCAAAACTAAGGGCCCGTTTCACAATCTTCAGATAAACTTATCTGCCAGTTAAAATTATTGCTATCCTTTTCTCCAGTCATATAAAAGAAAAGGACAGCAAACATTTATCTGACAGATATGCTTTAACTGGAGATTGTGAAACAGGCCATAAGAGTTATTAATAACTTATTATCATAGTCAATACAGTAACAAAATTACTGGTGATCCAGTATCTTATTGCGAGTAAGAAAAAGTATAAGAAATTTTTTTTTACGCAAAAAAAAAAGATTTTGTATCTTAGTTAGGACACGTCTTCCCAGCCGGCCAATCCTCCATACAAAATCAATATTTTTTCGCGAGAAAATTTATTTTCTTGGTTTTTCATAATTAGAATACTGTAAAGTGTCTAGCACGGTGTTATTTTAAATTAGGAAGTCTTACGTTCTATGTCAGACGATGGAGATTATTTCAAAAACAGTCGGGAAGGGACAGCCTAAACAGTTAGGGTGAAAACACACGAGCGTAATTTTTGTGTTGTGGGCCGCGTAATTTCGGTCGCGTAATTTCTGCTACATACAAATGACACAACTCATTTTGAGTCGCCGTGGGGCAAAATAGGGCTTTAGTATGAAACCGAATGTAGCAGAAATTACGCGACCGAAATTACGCTCACCCTTAGTTGAGATGTTGTAAATAGTTGATTAAAGAAAGTTATATCTATATTATAAAAGACTAGCTTTTGCCCGCGGCTTCGCTCGCGTTAAATTCGGGGTAACAAACCATACAAACTTCCACTCCCCATTTTAGGGAAGTGGGGGGTTAGAAAGAGACAAAAAGTAGCCTATGTCACTTTGCATCCCTTCAACTATCTCCACTTAAAAAATCACGTCAATTCATCGCCCCGTTTTGCCGTGAAAGACGGACAAACAAACACACACATACACTTTTCCATTTATAATATTAGTATGGATATCAAGAAGTTATTATTCGTAACACCCGAACAATACGATACCAACTATACCCTTAAAACATAAAGCTTAGAACTCTATAACTTATAATTTTAAACAAAAAATCCGTCTTCGAATAATCGGTGAACATACATAAAAAAAAAGCAAAAAGAAAGATCCCGACGAATTGATAACCTCCTCCTTCGAAATCTTGAAGTCGGTTGAAAAGGATCACAAGCATTTTTGTTACACCTTGGACAGATTTTGTGTGCACGTTTTAATGTCGGACACTCCGCAGGGCATCGGACCGGTCCCCGTTCGACGGGTCCTGCTGTTCCGGCTACCGGCCCGTGGACTCGGCCAGCCTCGATACACCGGATGATGATGACTTGGACCCGGTGAGCATCAAATACTTTTCAAATTGTACCTAGAATACTACTGAAATCAAACGGTCCAATTAAGTTAGTACCCACTTTTTAGGCTGTCAGTTTTAGGCAATAACTATTTGTTTTGGGAAAGTAAAAAGACATGTATCTTAATATGCATTATTTTTTCAGAAACTTTGTTATTATCAATACATGATTGGACGTAATCGGCTCGACAGAAAATATATATATTTGTACTAACGGGACTTAACTGCGTATATAATTTCAAAATTACCTTCGACGTTTTAAGGACGACATTGTCCCCGTGGTCCCGAAAAACTCGCGCGGCTGGAAGATGTTGATGTCAACTGAAGCCAGTCTTTCTTCGGGACAACGGGGACAATGTCGTCCTTGAAACGTCGAAGGTAATTTTGAAATTATATACGCGGTTAATTCCCGTTAGTACAAATAAATATATGTAAAAACCGTGAAAGTTTAAATCAGTGTTTCGACAGAAAATAATACCAAATAAACTTTAGTTTCTCGACTTACGGTGATTAACGCAGTTACGTTCTAAACGACACTTCCGACACTTTAGTTTGTAGATAAAGTATTACGTGATCCTCGGAGGTCTCGTGATGTTTTCTATACAAAATGAAGTGTCGTGTAGGACGCGGAATATAACAGCGTGAGTCATCCGTTATACGTCTTACGTTAGAACAAAATTCTAACACACTTATAAAAAAAAATATATTAATTTTTAAATTTTCTTTTAACGCGTAGTTTATTAATGTCATATATTTTCTGTATTTGCGATGAGCTTGAGCTCCCATACTAATCGTTACACTATGTTTCTCTTTCATTCCCTTTCAGGAAACTCAATCCCTGAGTTTAGGCGTTGGCCGCGATTCGAAAAATAAACACACACACTGGACAGACACAGCTCCAACCCAACTCAACGCTATAATGACATTGACATTTGCTATTCGAACAGATTTTCATTCAACATTGGTCTCACATTGGTCACAATGTGTGACCAATGTGGTCACATATTGTACCAATGTTGTCAGCCCTATAACAGGTTTCTAGATTTTGAAAGAGCTGGCTAGCAGTTTAGGGATCAATGCAATTGTTGTAAAATGCACTATGCCTTTAATAGTAGTTTGTGCAACTGATATATAATGAGGAGCCTTACAACACGAGTGCGGTTTAATGAAACGAGCGCAGCGAGTTCATTATATGATCACACGAGTTTTTTAGGGCCTAATTATGTACAGTTGCATAAATTACTTTATCTACACACATATTGCAAGTACTCAAAGATGGGTTCAGAAGCTGAAGGCAAATGACCTGCATACCTACTCTACTAGGCTAGGTAGATACAAGTGCTGAAACATACCCACACGTGTAAGATTAAAAAGAACTAAATTAGAACTGATAAGGAAACTATATTTTCAACACACCTGCTCGTAACGAGGTTCTTATTCCACCGCTTTTATGCTCATAATCCTAGATATTAAACACGCGTGCATTCACAATAATTATCCAACTAGTGGAATCATTTAATAATCCGATCAAGTGACGTTTGTACTCTAGTACCAAGTTGTACGTACGCAGACGAATCGTTGTAATTTAGTCGGGTATTACCTTTACTTTTTTTAACTCTTTATGAGTTTACATTCTAAAAAAGTAAAAAAAATGTAAATATATTAGATATATACACATTGACGATAGAATACAAATTATACAATCCTGATTGTGAATAACAACTTATTATATTACTCGTAATACAAAATAAATTACGTTTTAAACACGAATTGTCTGTTTTAATATTGGCTGTCTGGCATTATACGTCCGCGCCTATGCCTCAAGCTGCACGCACATCCAAAAAAGAAAATTGCGCGCCATTTATAAGTTAACCTCAAATCATTGTTTATTTGTTAGATTTTTCGCGTCGTGTTTTATTAATTTAAACAAATTATATTTTCAATGAATAAGAAGACAGCTTTAGCGTTAATTTAACCTCTGGATATATTTCAAAATTGTGATACATACTAGTAAAATGTCATCATAAATATCTAGTGAGCAATACCTAAGAAAAAAATACTATCAATATCTAAAAATATTATTGCACAATAAATGTGAAGTCTTTAATTTTATGAAATGATTTGAAAAAGAGTTCCAGATACTAAATAACATCACAAAAAAGGTTAGTTAAATTTAATTATCTTAGGTTCGTAAGTACCTCTATCCTGTAAACATTCTGACAATTAATGTATTTATCAAAAGTTATTAATTATACTATTCTGTTATTTCCTCGTAAGTGTGTTGAAAAACATCGTATGAAACGCGTGTGCTTGATCATTACATAAGCTCAGCTTCCTTATGCGCACTCACATGCGTTCGTGCGCACAATATCGCTTCGTATGTAATGATCAACTTAGCACACTTGTATCATAATGTACTATTATTTATTATAATACATTAAATAGAAAACATCTTCATTCTCGCAATTTAAAAAGTTTCAACCAACAACTGACAAGTTGACAACAGAAGTGGCGGCCGTACAAACTTCTGTCGCTAGTTTTTTTTAATCATAGCCAAACGAACGTAGTCCTTATTCTCATGTCATGCGAGATCAAAATGCCGTGCGATTTATGTCAATAAATATATTGAACTGACGTTTCGTATCGACAACATTTTAATATCTATGGATACTAGAATAGGAACCCATTGAAATTGTATTGGTTATGACAGCTGTGCCAAATTTAAAACTCATATCTTAACAATATTTGAACATGTAAAGTTAAAATTACGTTACTGCCACAGATAATAAACTTGTCATAGTAAAATCGTTTGTTGTAATTGCCTACGGTTTTTAAACGCATTTTAGAGGACTTATAATATGAGTGTAGATAAATTAATTAAAGCGAACAATCAGCGACGCGTTAAGCAACGCGATCAGCGTTGCGTCGAGTTTCCAAAGAATATCAGCTGAATTTCACTGAGACCACTCCCATATGTTTGCATTTGTTTGTAATGGACGCGGCACCGACCGCGTAGCCGATCGCCGTCTTGAGAGTCACGAGGTTGATTGTGCAGTAGCCTGTTGATTGGGAATCTTGAGTTACACGTCTCAGCCTAGAAGCCTGTAAAATAATAGGAGAAAATTAGTTCTTCCAATATTTTTAGAGACATTCAGATAATTATGTGCCGGAGGGTACACATTTTGTTTTTCAAGCTAGTGTAGATACCTAAACAAAAAGGAGATTCAAGTCACTTGAAAATGGGGGCGTGATGGTTATTATCTAAATGTAGTTTATAATTTTAAAAACATTCGAAGTAGATTGTGGTAGGTGTTCCTTAAGAATACTTTGAACACCATTGGTTCAATAGGATATCTGTCTGCTAGTTAAATTTTAGGAAAGTTGTGGGTAAACTTATTTAAGTGTAATCAGTCGGACAAAGTGAAATAAAAATTTAACTAGGATTTTTTTTCTATCTCGGAACCACTCCGAATATTCCTATTAGTATATATATGAGTTTTTCACTATTTAACAGTCACTAAAGTTGTATTATTATTAGATAAAATAAATTACCTTTGGTTTGAATCAGAAGCAGTAACAAACTGATGTCAGCTCATTTCAAATTTCTGCATCTCTGGTATGTCGACGGTCTGAAAAAATGGATAAATAGCAAAAAATGAGCTCTAGTAGGTTTTATTTGTGTCATTATCTTTTTAAATGTCATTACAATTATTTTATAAAACAATATGTACGAATTACTGGGCGATTTAGGGAAAACTGGAGAATTTCATTTATGCACAGAGAGCGATAACTATGACTTATTTTTGAACTGGAACTAGCTTTCCGCCCGCGACTTCGTCCGCGTATAATACGGTTCCTCATACAGAGTTTCATATCCAATTGTAACTTCTTAACTAACTTTTGTTAATCCCCGAACCCATCTTCTTAAGCTATTTATACTTATAGCTATAAGTATGATGATGATGATGAAAAAACAATTGAAAAAAATTTGGCGAAAAAACGGGTAACGTATTTAGACATAGTTTCAGTTACAAATAAGTATTATTATGCAAAAAATTACGTAAATGTACCCTATTATTTGCGTAACTTCTTTGTGTACTATATAGTGGTGGTTTTATTTGGCGATACGATGACGAAACTATTGTCAGAGTTCACTCTGGAACATGGAAATGGAACGGAAATAGGAACAATAATTCCTAGTAAATCTCAAACCAAAAAAATAGTAAATCTCTATACAAACTTGAAAGTTTTTTAGCCCTGTTCTAGGTTGAATTTTGGAAAACGCAGAAATTGCGTTTGATATTTATTAGTAAAAGTACCAAGTTTCAAAACTCTGACTCTAAAATTTAAACCCCACCGATACAAAAGTTTAACCCTCATTTTATCCCCCTTAGGGGTTGAATTTTTCTAAATCGCTTCTTATTAGTTGTACAGATAGTAAATGTAACCCGTCCTGCAAATTACAACTTTCTAGCTTCAGTAGTAAAGACCTTCCTTTAATACAAACTTTTCAACCCCGTTTCTACTCCTCTGAGGTTGAATTTTGAAAAACGCTGAAATCACTTTTATTGTTTTTTAATTATTAGTAAACGTGTGAAGTTTCAAATCTCTAACTCTAAATTTTAAACCCCACCCATACAAACTTTTAACCCCTTTTTTACCATTAAGGGGTTGAATTATTCAAAATCGCTTCTTGTTAGTTGTACAAATTGTAAATTTAACTAGTCCTGCAAATTACAACTTTCTAGCTTCAGTAGTTACGGCCTCCCATCAATACAAACTTTTCAACCTCGTTTCAACCCCTCTGAGGTAGAATTTTGAAAAACGCTGAAATTATAATTTTTTGCCTTAAAGTTAGTAGCTTACAAAAGAACTTTCAAGTCTGTCTCAAAAAAATCTCTATACAAACTTTCAACCCCTATTTTACCCTGTTAGAGGTTGAAATTTGAAAAACGCTGAAATCACTTTTATTGTTTTTAATTATTAGTAAACGTATGAAGTTTCCAATCTCTAACTCAAAATTTTAAACCCCCATCTATATAAACTTTCAAACCCCCTTTTTACCCCCTTAGGGGATGAATTATTCAAAATCGCTTCTTGTTAGTTGTACAAATTGTAAATTTAACTTGTCCTGCAAATTACAACTTTCTAGCTTCAGTAGTTACGGCCTCCCTTTAATACAAACTTTTCAACCTCGTTTCAACCCGTCTGAGGTGGAATTTTGAAAAACGCTGAAATTATTTTTTTTGCCTTGAACTTAGTAGCTTACAAACGAACTTTCAAGTCTGTCACAAAAAAAAATCTCTATACAAACTTTCAACCCCTAGTTTACCCTGTCAGAGGTTGAAATTTAAAAACGCTGAAACAAGTGAGTCAGTCAGTCAGTCAGTCAGGACTTTTACGTTTATATATATAGATTTATGAGTTAAGCTAATTGTCGCAGCGAACGTGTTAATTAACTTACTACCTACCTATGTATGTCTTCCTTTTTCTAGTGCAGTTTGATTAACTAAACACTGCTGCTCACCGCTGCATTGACAAATGTAATTAACTTCGAAATTCGTTTCAGATACCTAAATACAGAGTGGTGTTGCTCGGTGACGCAGGAGTCGGAAAAACTGCACTCGTATCCCAATTTATGACGTCCGAATACATGAACACATACGACGCGAGTTTGGGTAAGCCGTAAACACACTTCAAGGAACGGGCACGCTACGCACGAGCTTTAAGATGCTTGGTTTTTGATAAGGATTGACACTCACACGACACAATATTGCGTGCGTAGCATGCGCCGCAATGGGCTTCCGCTTTTGACTTTAATTCGTTTCATTAATAATTTACTGTGCATGCTACTCGAATGCGCTTGATTATTTCTTGGATATTTTCTTTGGTCCTTGCTCTTTGTTATAAAACTCCACTTACATACGCATTAAGCGTACACAAAGATTTAAAAGTATGTACGATAGTTAGAACCGGCGGAAAGGATTCTTGATGTAAAATCGATGCTCTATAGTTATTTATTTAAAACGGATTCTTTTTCAACTTTATTAAATTTGCCTGCTGCTCGTTTATTTAGACACTAGAATTAAATATTTCCAACTTTTCTTATAATTTCTTGCTTGTAATTCTTCGTCTTTATTATAATTAAAACATACGTATTATTGGTACTTTATTGCATTTTTAAGTGCTTATATTTTGTATTTTACTTTATTTATAAGAATAATAGGCATTGCCTCTATTTTAAAGTTTTATACACTGAAAACTGAAGAAGGGATTTCAAAATGGCCCTGTTTTGATAACAGCTATAGCCGTAATGTAATAAGATGGGTTATATTAACCGGCTGCGACATATACATTAAAACTTAAAATATATTATTAACCCCGTAATTTAATAAAAAATCTTAACAATTTTCAATCTAACACTTTCGAGCATATTTACGAAAAACATACAAAGCGTCATTAATTTTTCTTACCTCCGCCGTAATCGGATAAAACACCCCTGGCTATAAACGAAACGTCAATAAAACCGTGTTACCCGTTCGAGGGAGAAATTAATAAACCGAGACTCCGCCGCGTACCTACTCGTATAAAAACCAATTTAATTTTAATTCACTATTACCGCCAAAACCTTTAAGCGTCATAATTAAGTTAAGGATCAGTCTTGGGACATTGGCAATAACATAAAACTGAATTCGATTGATTTATTGATATTAACGCAAATCCCAAAGACTCGAATCGCAAAGGTCCGGGTTCAAATCCTGGTCAGGACATTTATTTGTGTATTGATCACAGATAACTATTTGTTCCTGCGTTATGGACGTTTTACATGTATTTGAGTATTTATATATATCTATATATTATATATATCATCGCGCAGTACCCGCAACACAAGCCTCAGTGAGCTTAGTAGGACTAGGGCGATTTGTATAAGATTGTCTCATTAATAATCTTTATTAATCAATCAAGCGACATTCACATTCATTTAAAATGTGAATGTCGCTATATACTCGTACATATTGTTGGTACCTAGTCCTATGGAACACGGGAAGGATAAAACTATCTAAAACTGTTTTATTTTGTTTGAAACCCTTCACTAACCTATCTTTTATTGATTACTAGCTTTTGCCCGCGGCTTCGCTCGCGTTAAATTCTCCATACAAACTTCCACCCCCCATTTTAGGGAAGTGGGCGGTTAGAAAGAGATAGAAAGTAGCCTATGTCACTCTCCATCCCTTCAACTATCTCCACTTAAAAAATCAGGTCTATTCGTCGCCCCGTTTTGCCGGGAAAGACGGACAAACCAACACACACATACACTTTCCCATTTATAATATTAGTATGGATGACACTTGATCATGTCCATGAACTTGTTATTATTTTGTAAATATAAGACATAGTTTAATATATGTCTCGAAACCAAATTACAAAAACTGTTATTACACAAATACGGTGGTTATTGTTATCATATATTATGTGAACTGCAGCAACGGAGCATATGTCAATAACTTTACTACTTACTTACTTACTGCAGTAGCGCAGCCACCCAAAGTGGATCTTGGCCTCCGACACCAAAGATCGCAAGGCTTCTCTGTTCACAGCCGTCTCTGTCCAGTCAACGGCCCCCAGCGCGGTGAGGTCCTTCAGCACCTCGCCTTTCCAGCGGTGCCTAGGACGCCCAGGTGGTCTTCTACAAGTTGGCTGGCCAGAGTATGCTCTCCAGACGGCACGATCTTCACCCATACGAACTACGTGTCCGAGCCATCGGAGTCTAGCGGCTTTTGTTTCCCCAATGATGTTCGGCTCGGACACCAGATCTTCGATTTCCTGGTTCTTACGGAGCCTCCAAGTTCCATCCTCTCTGCGAATGGGTCCCAGTATTTTGCGGTAGATTTTTTGCTCAGCCACGAGCAGTGCCTATTCTTCTTTTTGTGTTAGTGTCCAAGCTTCGCAACCGTATGTTAATATTGGCCTTATAATGGTTTTGTATATGCGAAGTTTCGTCTTTCTGTTCATTAGCTTGGACACTAACACTTTGTGTAGGGCAGCCGCGCAACGAAGAGCGCTCTGGATCCGGACCTGTATCTCGTCTTCCCTCTGGTTGGTATCAGTAACAATGCATCCAAGATACTTAAATCTGTCCACCCCCTTGTAGGAGATATGTCCCACCATGAGGTCTTTCCTACGAATCTTCGTGCTTCTGTATCTCTTCATATGAAGGTAGTCAGTTTTTTAATGATTAATTCGTAGGCCAACCTTCACAGCTTCTTCCTCTAGTTACTGGGCGGACCTGCAGATGCTTGCTTCGTTTTCTCCCAGAAGTGCCAGGTCATCAGCATACCCGACAATCCGATGTCTCCCATTTAACTCCACTCCGCCATCAGGAAACGTGGCCTTCCTAATAACTTTACTATAAGAAACTAAAAATTTAGGAAAACCCGCTGAACCGATTTTGATAAAAAATGTCTAAGATTACTGGCTAAAAATCCTACTTTCAAATAATAGCGCAATCATTGGAGCATTTGCCTTACAAAAGGTGGAGTAGAAAATGTTTTAATGGTTATTGGTAGGCTATAGGGTGTTGGCAACTCCAACATAAAAGTGTCATATTATACTTGTCATTCTTCTATCATCGGCCATTCATCATGTAATTCTGTGTACTTAAAATATAAAATATAAATGTGACCACAAGACTGGACTTCTTATTCTTCCCCGGCGACAAACCAGCCCCAAGATGCCCCGCTGAACATTGGTCCTTCGAGAAGAGCAAAAAAGGGTGAAAATTAAAGACATCCAGTTTTGCAAAAAAATGGCCACCGGTCTAATTCATCGTTCGAAGAACGCGAGCGGCGCAAGGCAATAGGTTATACCTATTCGTCGCATCATCATCATCGTGCATCTATTCACGCAAGAAAAAATATCGCGATCGGCGCGAAATATTTGAAATTCAAATTCGTCGCATCGCGCAATATCGTCACATTCATCGTGGACGGCCATTACCCGTACGCAATCACTTACGTACGCAATTTTCAACATTACAACGCCATCGACGCGAAATAATATAAGTAGCTTCCAATTGCTACCTATTCGTCGCATAGCGCAATATTGAAGTCTATCTCGTCGAAACTACGCAAGCATTCTCGTAATCGACGCTACATCTCGTCGAAACTACGCAAGCATTCTCGTGGTCCACGCTAAAAGGATAATCGGCGCTTGGAGAGCTCGTCGTAATCGTCGTATCCTACAAAAACGTTGTGCGATTTCACCAATCTCACGCTATTTCAGCGTGGTCGGCGCAACTATATTTTTATTTTCGCAACGTTTTCTAATTATCTCAAGACAGAAACGCGGGCGGCGCGAATACTTATCGTCGCATCGTGTAAACCTTCATACGAAGTGCAAAATCTGTTATTTTTGTTAATCTACGCAAATTTTCATCGTGGATAATTTTTGAATTTTGTATTTTTAAATCATACATTAACATTCAGTTTCAACAAGGAGAAGAGGAAGGCACGATACAAATTGCCAAGATTAGAACGAGACGCAAGATGTTCATCAAGATGGCGGTTATGCAAGTATTTTTATAGTTTCGCGGTGCGCTTTGCTGTCTGGCGTTTGGCGCAGAGGCCGGTGTGTCTATATCCGCCGCCATATTCTGCTCCGGAACGTCGCCCAATCACAGAAGCTGTCACCGTCGTGACCTGCAACGCCATTGGAGGACCCTAAAATAGTTCGTTCATTTCATTCCTTACTTCTATCATTCCTTACAATAATTTCATTCATTTTGGTGCAACGTTACTTTGATTGACGCTTGACGCCATTACGCCAATTTTCCTTGGTTATTTTTATTTACAGGCGCTCTTTTTATTGTAATAACGTTATAAATACGTAACGTAAAGTTATTGTAGGGTGTGCAAGTTTGGAACTGTGATCGTATTATATAGTTAAGTGGTTGTGACAATGTCGTCGCCAGAACTGAAAGAGTTGCGAGCGTCGCGAGGCTATACTAAGGCTTCGATTACTAGATTGTATACATTTGTTAGCAATCAACAGGATGTCGAGATCAGCGTCTTGTCGACGTTACAATCAAAGCGAACCAGAATTGTGGACTTGTTCGCTGAGTACGAGGGCTATAACAAAGAAATTTTAACCTTGGACGACGGCGATGCGGAGGATGTAGCAGAATTTGAGACAAAATATTACCAAATTCTTACGGTTATTAATGAAGCTATTAAGGCAAAATCCTTGCCTGCCTCTGAAACAACTGCGAGTTGGGTCAGCGCGACCTGCCACAACTACAGGGCTAAGTTGCCCACTATTAAAATCGAGACTTTCACTGGTAAGTACAGTGAGTACACTGGCTTTATTAGCTTGTTTAAGGCGATCATTCACAATGACAGATCGATAGATAATGTACAAAAACTGTACTACTTAAGGTCGTTTCTATCAAACGAGCCTTTCGATCTGATCAAAAACCTTCCTTTAACTATGCGCAGTTACGACGAAGCTCTCCAGCTTCTTGAGGAACGGTATAATCATTCTTTCAAAATCATTAATGAGCATATAAATTCACTACTTGATATAAATGCCTTGATCAAATCAAACCCTATAAATTTAAGATCATTTGTGTCCAATGTCAAACAATCTTTGTCAGCTTTAAAGAATTTAAACGTAAACACTGAGAACTGGGATCCTATAATATTAGCGATTTTGTATCGTAAACTAGATACATACACGTCGCGGGCGTACCAGCTCGAGCGGGACGATACTGAGGAGCCCACCATCACCGAGTTTCTGCAGTATTTGGAGAAACGGGCCTTGGCACTAGAGAATGCAGAGCCGCAAACTTTCACGATGGCTGGAAGGAGTTACTCCAAGGCAGCGGTAAATGTGACAGCGACTTCGGGAACAACTGCCTCTTCCGCCTGTGCTTATTGTAAGTCCAATCACCGATTATTTGAGTGTAGCAAGTTCAAGGTGTTAACAAGTAGTGAAAGGATAGCCTTCTGCCAAAATAACAGCTTGTGTTCTGTCTGTCTAAACAAACACAATGGCAAATCTTTTATGTTGGAGTTGCCAACATGCTGGGGCGGGGGCGAAAGCCTTACCCTGAACATAGTTATATATTTAAAGGAACATGTTATACTACTAAAATAGGTATTATTTATTACTCAGCATAGTGGTAAAACCTATGTCACATTGAATCCTAATAAAAAGTTACATTTAAATAAAAAGTTTTAATTATTTAAACGCTTAAAACAAATCTAATGACAATCAATGTCTGTGCTTGAGATCAACCAAGTAAAATAACAATTTGTAATAAAAAACATGGAAAACACTAAATTAGATAACACTCCAACCTGCGAGTGGCATTAATATGGCAGAGAGATATCTACCTACTACTATTTTAACATAGTGAGAAAATAATCGCCTTAAAGACTTAAGTATGAAACTAACCATTACATTTCATATTTATAGTTAATACATGTATCCTAAAACTACATGTAAGTTTAAAATTACTCTATAGGTAAAATAGCGAATCCGCTTAATGAACGTTTATACACTTTTTTATTAGGTGTCATGAGATCGACGACTCTGACTTTATTATCATCACCGGGATACACCTTTACAATTCTGGCCATAGGCCATGTCATGGGCGGAGTGTTAGGCTCCTTCATAATGACTAATGTACCAACTTTAACATTTGGTTGGCTATCCCGCCATTTTGGACGACATTGTAATGCATTTAAATAATATTTATGCCATACCTTCCAAAAGTGACTCTTAATCTTGTTGCACATATCCCAGAATTTTAACCTATTAGTAGGCAAATCTGTTAAGTCTGCTTCTGGAAAGGATGTCATTGAAGTACCTATCAGAAAATGACCGGGTGTAAGGTAACTATAGTCGTTAATATCGTTGACAGTCATTGGTAATATAGGTCTAGCGTTCAAAATCATTTCACACTGACATAAAATCGAATTTAATAATTCATACGTTAGTACATAGCCTTGCAAAATACGTTTTAAATGGTACTTTGTACTTTTAACGGCGGCTTCAGCAAGACCAGCAAACACTGGTGAATAGCTTGGCACGAAATGAAAATTAATGCCTTGCTGTGCCGCATAGGATTGCACCAGAGTTTGATGATTATGCGATGTATTTAATTTGTAAAGCTCAGCTAATTGGTTCTTTGCCCCCTTAAAGCATCCACCATTGTCACAAAACACGTCAGTAGGAAGGCCTCTTCGCGCTATAAAGCGTTTAAAACATGCAAGGAAAGCATCAGTTGATAAATCTGAAGAGAGCTCTAGATGTATGGCCTTTGTCACAAAACAGACAAACACACATATGTAGCCTTTGGTCTGTAAAGCTCTTCTTACACGAGAGTTCTTAACAGCTATGGGGCCAGCAAAATCTATTCCGACCTTTTGAAATGGGCGGCAGGCATTGACTCTCTCAGGCGGTAAAGAACCCATTAACTGTTTCGCACACTGAGCTTTCATTCTGAAACAAGTTAAACATTTGTTTAATATATGCTTTACATAGCTGAGACCATTGACGATCCAATATTTTTCATTTAAGCTTGACAATAACAATTTTGGCGGAGCATGTAGCAGTCTGAGATGCTCATGATTCACAATAAGATTTGTTATGCGAGATTCTCTTGGTAGGATTATTGGATGCCTTTGTGAGAATGACACATTTGCGTTTTTTATCCTGCCACCAACTCTTAAAAGGCCTTGATTGTCAAGGAAGGGATGTAAAGGGTTAAGCGACCCTTTAACATTTTCTAAATTAGCCTTGAGGCTGTCAATTTCACATTTAAAGTAAATGCCTTGTTCATGTTTTATAACCTTAAGTAAGGCCGTTTGAAGCTCCTTAGAAGTGAGAAACTTAGGACTATTCGCGTTTTTATTCTTTAAATTAGAACAAAACCGGATTATGTATGCCATAACTCTTACCATTTTGTTGAGATCAGAGAACTTATCTAAGAAATCGTATAAATCCGATCCTTTTTGGGTAGTGAGTAGCGTAACCTTGGCACTAGAGGGCGCCTTTTTCAATTCTGGTAGGTCATTGATCGCAGGTGGGTTGTTTTTATTATTGAAATCATATTTACCATCCTGTAGAAAGCTTGGGCCGTGCAGCCACATGTGTAGGCTACGCAGCTCATCTGGGTCTGTACCTCTGCTCACGCAGTCACTTGGGTTTTCTTCACTGGGTACATACAGCCAGCGCCATCTATCTGTAAGATCTCGAATCAACCTCACCCGATTGGCAATAAAAGCCTGAAGCCTTATAGGCTCTGTCTTTACCCATGCTAGGGAAATTTGCGAGTCAGAGAACAAATAAACAGCTTGTATATTTAATTGTTGTTTTAGCGTATCATAAACTCGAGTGATTAGTTTAGATAGTAGTAGCATAGAACACAGCTCTAAGCGTGCAATTGTGAGTGTATCCTTATCGCGGGGGTTGATTCGAGATTTAGCACATAGTAAAGAAAGTGAAGCATTACCATGTTCGTCGACCACCCGAAGATACACACAGCAGCCATAACCGGTCGTGCTACAAGCATCAGCAAAGCCGATCAATTGCAATGCAGAAGCATTGAAGGGGATTTGTAGGTTCCTTTTCATAATGAAGGGCTCCATTTGAGATAATTTGTTTGCAAATGAAGACCATTCTTGTCGCAGCTGTTCTGAAGGGACCTCATTCCAACCTATCTTTTCAGCATAGATTTTTTGCATAAAAGCCTTGGCTTTCATGATAATTGGCGCTATAAAACCTAGCGGGTCATAAAATTTCGAAATATAACTCAATATTTCTCGTTTGGTAGGGTTTTCCTTGCCAAAGGGTTCGGGGCAAGAAAAAACAAAAGAATCGTTTTGCATATTAAGTTTTAAGCCTAATGTTTTTATATATAGAGTATCCTTTTGGAAGTCTAATTCATCAAAATGCCGTTTATCGTTGGGAATACCCTCTAATACTCGCTGATCATTTGATGCCCACTTATGCGTATGAAAATTACCTTTAATTAACAACTCACGTAATTGCGATTTGGCTTCCATTATGACGTTCAAATCGGAGTGTGAAAAGCACGCATCATCTACATAGGTACAGTTTTTTAGGATATAAGATGCCAGTGGGTATTCAGCTTCGTACCTATCTGAAAGCTCTTTTAAACAGCGAGTACTTAAAAATGAACTACTTTTTTGCCCGTAGGTAACAGTATCTAATTGTATGCATTTTATAGACTCAGTAGGGTTGCTTCTCCACAATATATTTTGCAATTTACCATGTATAGAGTTAATCTCGACACATCGAAACATGCGTCGTATGTCTGTGGAAAAGGTGTAATTGCCTAGTCGGAATAAAAGCATTATGTCAAACAATTCCTTCTGTAGCGATCCCCCGTTAAGCAAAATGTCGTTTAGCGATATTTTTTTGTTAGTTTGCATACTACAATCAAAAACAACACGAGTGCGTGTCGTCTTGCTCGAGTCGTTAATAACAGGGTGATGCGCCATAAAATATAGAGGGTCATTCGCAAAATCCAGCTGATTGAAATCAATATAGTGCCCATGCTTCAAATCCACATATTCATCAATGAACTTTTCGTAATCTGTTAGCAAATTTATATTTTTATGAAGCCTTTTTTCGAGGTTAAGGAACCTATAATAAGCAAGATCAAAAGAGGACCCAAGCACATCATTGACTTCACTCAAAGGGACCTTTAATGGCAAGTCAACCTGAAACTTATTGTCTTCATATACAGTGGTATTTTTAAAAATGCTTTCACACTGCTCATGCTCAGACATGCCTTCACAGTAAGTTTCAGGGATGCTTTCTGCAGTCCAAAATTGTTTAAGACTGTCATTGAGACCAGTCTCACATTTAACACATAAAAGCGTTACCTTACTATTGTCACAGATTGTGTGGCGCGGTAAAGCTCCACCTATGATATGGCCAAACTTTGTGTTGACAATGGTAGGTTGCGGACTGGGTTTCTGCTTAATAGGCTGCGCTGTCTCCTTCTGCTGCACAGCAATCGGCTCCAACAGGAGGACCTGGAAAAATATGTCCGTACCTAGAAGCAAATTTATCTCGGAGGGCTGATGGAAATCAGGATCAGAGAATTCGATTCCATCAGGAATGTCAAGTGATTCTAAGTTTATCGCCTGTTGTGGAAGTTTACAAGTGATCTTGTCCATCACATGACAGTTAACTGTCACTCTGTAAGGTGAGCTTAATGAACATACCTCTAATGGTATAGAATATCGCGTATCACTGCTCTTTTCTCCAGCACCAATAATATCAGTGTTATCTTTATTCGGGGTCAGTCCTAATATTTGAATTAACTTGTGAGAAACTAAACTGACCTGCGAACAATTATCCAACAATGCCTTCACATGAACCTCGCTGCCTGTCCGTGAATATAACTTTACCCTAACTGTGGGTACTAATGATCTGTTACCAACCATATTTGATATTAAAGACACTTGTGGTTGGTTTGCCGAATCTGGATGAAGTAAGGTATTATGGGCTTGCTTACATATATTGCACCGGAAATGAAAGTGTCATATTATACTTGTCATTCTTCTATCATCGGCCATTCATCTTGTAATTCTGTGTACTTAAAATATAAAATATAAATGTGACCACAAGACTGGACTTCTTATTCTTCCCCGGCGACAAACCAGCCCCAAGATGCCCCGCTGAACATAGGGTGGTTATTAAAATACTATATTTGAGACCTTGAGGGGGGGGGGGAGCGTTGGCCGCCATCTTGGTTTAAACCTGCCATAAGTCCGTTTTTGAACCTTGGCGCTTAAACGGTTATCAGTATGCCTAAAATGTCTATGCAACGTATGAAGAAGATAAAATTGTCTACAATATTTCCATACACAATACATCCGTAAGTCTTACAGATATAAAGATACAGGGGGTGAAAAAGTGTATATTTTCTTATATCATAAGAATTTTATTTATTAGCTTCAAAGTTTTGTGCTTCGAAATAAGGAAATGAAGTCTCTACCACAGTTTTGTCATCTTCTAATTATTCTTTTAAAAGATGTTCAAAAGTTGAATTCACCCCTAGAGCGCTTATAGAGGGGGTGAAAGTAGTAAGTCTCACACACAAAATCAGTGTTCTATTACTCATCATAAAATTCTACTAGGCGTTGTCAGGTATAGCTATCGATCAATTCGGGTATAATTAATTTAGATTTGACAAAAAGAAAGGCAATGTATGGAGATGATTCCCCAATGATTGAATTATAAAAAGAAACTGCATTAATAGTAGTTTATGTAACTGTTACGTAATAAGGCCTAATTACGTACAGTTGCATACACTGCTGCACTGCATGATATGACACAATAATAAGAGTAACAAAACCTATCTGGTTAGATTGCTATACCATCCTTATTGCTAGATCCGGGCATCTGGCAGCTTTTAATGGGTCAGAGTGACGGACTAGCAAAATACCAAAATAGGTAAAAACTGCCGAAGTTGTCTCTATAAAGGACACATGAAACATTGCGTATTATTACGGAAACAAAAACAGTAGGCGACAAACTATGAAATACATTATACGTCGCTTAGCACTACTTTCCTCGAATAGAAACTTGTGGCAATGATATAATATGATTAGTTATGTAATTTCTCATTATATTGCATCAAACCCATAACTCTAGGATTTGTTTTCTTGAAGTGGTTTGCATTCTTGGACCTCCACCACTTTACAACTGCCAGATGTCCAGATCTAGAAATAAGCATAGTATAGCAAACTAGGGGGTTGCGTATAGGGTTTTCATTGCTCTCATTATAGAGTCATATCTGACGTGGAATTCCGTCTATAACACGCTACTATGTCGTCAGGAGTAAAAAAAAGTGAAGTGATTTCAACAGTTGATCGAAATGCTTTTTCAATTTTTATAATCCCATTTTAGCATATCAGTAGATACAATAGTTACATACTAACGTATTTACAAAGCAAATACAACACGGACCTGCATAAATGCATTTTGTACGTGCATCGAATGCAATACGAAGCAAATCGAGTAGGTAAGTACTAGAACAAATAGCTGCTGCACCGATTTGAGATTACATTGCAGCTTCGTAATATAAGCGAATATCAACTGTATTCCGGAAATACAAGGTTGTGAATCGTATAACCTAACTACAGGTGAAAGATTGTACTATTTTCTAGTCGAGTAGAATACCATTGCGATAATTGGAAAATTTTGAACGCCTATATCTTTGTATTGCGGAAGAGCAAGTTACATAAAGCATCATTTATGTATGAAGAAAATATTTCTCCTATATCAGTGCTTCCTATTCTAAAGAAACTGGGAGTCTGCTTGGCAACCTACTCCGAAGTGACTGTCATCTGACTTTTATTTCCAAAGAAAAATGTTTTATTGAATTTAGTCTGAGTTCTTTGCGATATTTTGCTTCATCGTCATTGAGTTAATAGAGACAGTCTAAAACAAAATTTACCTACCGAAAATATGGCTCTTTGTAACTAGCTTGTCTTATCTCTTGCCAAATTCTAATAAAACTGGACGAGAAACTGCAGTACGACTGGTTCTTACAGCACTATTGTGGGGCCATTTTTTGCGATGATTGTGTATCCCGTTCTTTTTACATATCGGTGTTCTAGACGAAATATTACACTGTAAATTATACACGGTGCCCGTGAGCATTGCGAGAGACCTTAACAGTGTATTCATTATCATATTTAGAGAACAAAATGTCCTTTAAACTTTTTCGAAATTCGCCATAGTTTCAGAGTAAATACTACTTACAAAAAATTGCATTTTGAATTGTTTCTCAGTGTAAAATGATTTTTCGATGGCGATCTCACCGGTATGGGGCATAGTCTAGACATCTCTTATTGACTGATATCAAAGACCTAAGAAACACTTTGCATGGACTAGTTTTTACGAGAAAAAATGTAGCAATTTACTTTTTCCGTTACTTTTTTCTAATGACATTTACTTTTTATGTAGAACAGCATTCAAAAAAAGTGAAAAAAAAAGGAAAAAAAAAATTTTTTTTTGGCGTTTTACAACAAAAGTCATATAATGTTTTTTCATTCTTTTGACCTCAGAAATGCGTGGTTAAAATCTCTCGCAATGCTCACGGGCACCGTGTATAAAGCCGGCCAAGTGCGAGTCAGACTCGCGCACTGAGGGTTCCGTACAAACCTGTAGGTTTGATATGAATTTCAATTTAATACCTCTGCGCGTTCATGAGGAAAGGGGTAGTAACTTTAAAATTATTAAAAATATTTTGATTAAGTATATGATGTAACCAAAAATTTACGGTTTTCGCAATTTTTCATGTGCTATAAGACGTTGCTTCGTACCAAATTTCAAGATTCTGAGTTCACGGGAAGTACCCTGTAGGTTTTGATTCCCTTACGAGTTTCGAAAATTTGCGGCATAAACGGCTGATGTATCTTTTGAATGCGTTGGCTTAGAAGTTTGATTTTTTCACAGCTCCAAGGGACAGTAGAGTTTTTGATATAAATTTCTGCTTGATACTTCCACGCGTTCCTGAGAAAAAGGGTCTTGACAGACGGACGGACGGATGGACGGACAACAAAGTGATCCTATAACGGTTCCGTTTTTTCCTTTCTAGGTACGGAACCCTAAAAAGTAAGAAGTCCTAACATATTTAATGACTAAAAAAATGCTGATCTTTAGTTACTGGCATTAAGAATATGAATTAACATTAACATGACCAACTTTTTATATTAAAAACCACAAATCATCCCTAAACTCATAACTCTGCAGTATCCACAAGTTAATACAGTGTGGATGTACAAAAACTCCTCCAAATAGCGTCGACATACCCTTGTCAACCCAGGGAACTAAGGATTAGTAGGTACATAGTCTAACTTCGTTGATATTAAGGATAAATTCATTAAGAAGCCACTGACTCACTTTAAGGAATTTGGTCAGGATTGAAATGGCCGGAGTCGTATAATTGATTTGCAAAAGTTTTACGGTCGTTTAGTTCTGGTGGGTGTTTTCGTAGTCAACTACGAATCCTTGTAGTTTCGCCATGTCCGTCCGTCCGTCTGTCTGTCCGCAGTCTAGCTCAGTGACCATTCGCACTAGTAAACTGAAATTTGGTTTCAGTATGTTCATTAATCACGCCGACAAAGTGATAAAATAAAACTGGAAAAATTTTTTTTAGGGTAGGTACCTCCCGTACACATGAAGTGGGGGTTTTTTTCGCTCCAACCCTATCGTGTTGGGTATCATTTCATTAGATAGGTTTTTCAAAAATAATAGAGGTCTTTTACAACAGTTTTTGGATTTACGCTTCAAGCTATTTTTTTACTTACTTACTGTATAAAATGTACTTGTAAAGTGAACCTTGAACTGAAATGTGGCTCAACGATTGAAGTCTGTGACCGTACACCGCAGGTGCTACGTGTACTGCGATTATCACACTGGCGCCGCAACCGGATGCGGCGACGGTGAGCAAGCGTGACAGCGCTATACACATGCAGAGCGCTATCTCGCTCGCGCACCGGCGCCGCATGCGGAAAACGCGGCATGGTGAAAGCCGGAGAATAAACTCCACAGTTTGATTTTAATTTGATATTTAACAGGATTTGACTTGTCAATTGTTTCGATTATTTAAACCATACTTTCCTTATTATTATTTATTGGGTTGATACCCGATATTAGTGTCTAATAAATGTCAAAATATACGTACGTCACTAACGCCAAACATGTTAGTGACATTGGTTGTCAAAAGAGGATCGTTTTCATAAGAAATTCTTAAGAAGTCATGATTTCAAAGTTTGAATACCACTCGGAGAGGTGTGTTTAAATTTTATAGATTTGATACCAATTTAATTTCAACCGCTGTGCTTCCGTTAAGAACCAGTATAATGTGCAAACGGGACGCGCTGATTCTGAAATCAAACTTAATAATTGCATAGCCCCTTAGTTAGACGAGGACATTGAACTCGACATTATTTTCCTCGAGTAAGTAAGTGTTATTATTTAGCCGCGGTGAGAATAGATTTAGACTAGACTGATTTGCCAATCATTTACGTCAAAATGATAATGGGTATTCTAATCGCGGTTTAGTAACTATGTCATGTTCAGTGTAGAGTTATGCTATTCTTGAGAATTCTCGAGAACTTAAGCCGTTTTGTATGGGACATGGCGTACTCACTAAAATAAATTCTCAAGAATTTCCCATAGTAGAGGGTCTGCTAAATGGTCACCAACAAGGCTGCCGGCGGTCCAAGGTCGACCTTCGTTGGTGCTTCATACAATTTTCCTGGAAACAACTGTCTACACGGTCCGTCCAGCCAGACCAATGGTCGCTCTGTCGGAGGGGCTTGTTCGCGACCGTCTAGCAGATGCTTAAACGGAGAACGTTCTCCAAAACGGCACGTCTCTAGTTCAGTAAAAGGGTCCAGAAGTAGAAAATTTTATTTGTATGTTTATCACGCGTAGCATACAGTTGTATATCCGTTTTGTTCAAAAGCAAAGAATAAACAACATACTTAAGTAAATACGTAACTTTCCCCAATAAAACTTGTAATGAAAGGGTTTCCGTCCAATATGCAAGAACGCAAACAGAATTCAAGGCAATTTCCTCCTTCGATATAAACTTTACGAAGGATTGCCAGCGATCATAAAGCGATCGTGAGGCCACACAACTGCTAACACACTTTGTTTACATATGTTGACAAACTGATTTTGTAGCTCATGGCCCATGGGAATGGTAGTTGTTGCCTTACATACAATCAGGGATTTTAGGTTTTGTTAATAGTGTTGAAACACATATGTTAGACAAGAGTAATTATATTTATATTCATGTAGTGCTGGGTGGCGTAGAATATTTATGGGCTTTATTAGACATAAATATTTTTTTGCAATTAAAGTCAGCCGGTAAGTCTAGTTTTGAACTTTACCATAGCTCAGGCAAATGTTAGTTTTTAAGGGGTGTTGCCTTACATCAAAGCAGGCATGGTTGATTTTTTTAACCGACTTTAAAAAAAGGAGGCAGTTCTCAATTCAACTGTATTTTTTTTTTATGTTTGTTACCTCAGAACTTTCGACTGGGTGAAACGATTTTGATGATTCTTTTTTTATTTGAAAGCTGGTGCTTCCCGTGTGGTTCCATTTCAATTTGGTCCAGTTCTGATAATTGCATCCATGAGAAAGATGATGCTGCTGATGATGATGATGAGTGAAGTCGGTTCTTTTTTGTTTAAAATTATTTAATATGCTAATAGTGATGAAATACTTATGTTGTACAAGAGTTTCCGACCTGAGAATCACACCGGGTCAATGTTAAATTTTTAAAATACACCCAAAAATCGTTTTACTATTTACTATTAAGTGTTCTTGGGAATTTTTGTCGTAACATACGTCATTTGTGAAAAATAATGTTAGAAACCAAGAATAAAACAATTTCTTTTGTGTTTTTTAAGAATTTAACATTGACCCGGTGTGATTCTCAGGTCGGAAACTCTTGTACAACATAAGTATTTCATCAACATTAGCATATTAAAAAAATCAACCATTTCCCTGAGCTATGGTAAGGTTCAAAAATAGACTTACCGGGTGACTTTAATTGCAAAAAAATATTTTTGTCTAATAATGCCCATAAATATCGCCACCCAGCACTACATACCTATAAATATAAATATAATAACGTTGATTTGCGGAATTGGATTAAAATAAATAAAATTAACATAAATATGATCAATATTTCGAAAAGACTCGTTAACTTAACGAGTATATCTTTTATGGCTAAGGCCCATTTTAGAAGTCTGAGCGCTCACTTTGATGTCGCTAAACGACGTCATTACTGCTACAAAAGTAACGAAGACCTATCTCAAACGGAAAGCGGTGATTTTTAGCTCCGCGCCCCTCATTCATCAAGGCGTTTGCTCGATACCGGGTAGGTGCGTGGCAACCTACTCGTTTGCTCGATACCGGGTAGGTGCGTGGCAACCTACTCGTCAAAATACTTTAGTTCTTTGTATTAGGGATGTAACTATCCCAAAAAAAAAATTGGTTGTTTGTAAAGTAGGTTTACGATCGAGATGTTTACGTGATAACGTCTAACCGCTCGTGAGGATTCCGCGTGACAAGTTTCACGGAATGACTGGCAGCGCTCGAGATGAGACGGGAGATCGGTCCGTCTCTCTCTCGTTATACCTGCGATCGCGCTCGTGAGGTTTTGGTGTGACACAAGTTTCTGAACATGTCACCCGACTAAAACGATTTTAAAGACGTTATCACGTCAAAAATATATAAACTGAATATTGAGTAAATATGTTTATTTATTTAAACTTTATTGAACAATAAATGTGGCCTTCTCTACCATAGTCAACCATAGGGCTAAACAGACACATATCAAAGATCATCAGCTCTTTTCTAGTTGATGAGGGGATCTGACTAACTTCCTTATGTCCGATCTATTCGAAATTTGGTACCGTGTTACTTCAATGATATTGAAAGTATATGGTAAGGTAACCATATCCTGATCAGCCGTTTGAAGATCATCATCTCTTTAATAGTTGATGAGGGGATCTGACTACCTTCCATATATCCTATCGAGTCGAAATTTGGTATCGTGTTACTTC
This sequence comes from Pammene aurita, assembly GCA_947086415.1. Lineage (NCBI taxonomy): Eukaryota > Metazoa > Arthropoda > Insecta > Lepidoptera > Tortricidae > Pammene > Pammene aurita. The sequence goes on from OX352310.1 coordinate 3,307,151, forward strand.
AATGATATTGAAAGTAGTTAATACTTACTTAATTTAAAAAGGACAAAATAAAAGTAAAATTAAAAATTTAAATAACCCCCGACACAAAATATAAACTCTAAAAACGAACAATAGATATTTGTGCAACAAGAGAGCAAAGTTAGTTTTTGCCTCGAGTGTTAATTTTGAGTCCCGAGCAAGCGAAAGATTCTATAATAACCCCTGTTCGAGCTGCTGAGGTGAAAATAATATTTTAAACCTATTATAATTATTATCGTCACATATATTATGTAAGTTCAAATGTTTTTATTTTCCAAGCGTCGTGGCGTCGGGGGAACTCAAAATGAGAAAAACAGGTTCAGTATTTTTCCAACAACTGCTACCTGATTTCTCTCACTTAGCGGCATTTGTTAGTTTTTAGAGTTTATTTTTTGTTCTTTCTATAAGTTATGTTTCTATAAGTCACTTAGGCGAATCAAATATTCCACTTGCGATAAAAGGACCCTGAAAAGATTGGCCAGGGCGAGGTCGACAACCGTTGTCGGATTTCAGGTCCATTAGGATTGATCGTTACTCGTTCGGTCGTTATATCGAACTCATTCCTTTTTGAGTTTATTAACCTACATTATATAAATTATTATCATTATGCGTTATTTTATATTTAAAAACAAAGCAATGAGCTTCTTAATGTTGTTCGTTATTGTATTAAGGTCAAACAAATGGTAAAGTCTGGTACTTTATTAAAAATCGATAAAAAATCGATAAATATTATAGCATCAAACACGAAAAGTCAGTGTTGAGTTTGTATGAAATTCTTGACAGCATTTTTAATAATGTCCTAACTTGCAATTGACAAACAATAACCCTTGTAACAACACTGAAAAAAATTAAGTCCAACTAATATGCATTTTATCTTAGTTGCTAATAAAATGTTTAGAATAAAAATATATTTAGTTACTATATCTAACATTATGATAACTTTTACTATGTTCTCTTAGCTTCAACAGACAAGATCTTATTAGGCCCATATGCAGTCGAGATGCGTGCAAACATATATTTTTTTCAGTGAATATCTGGAAAATTTAACGGATGTTCTACTATTTCAGTTTGTCGAATTAATTAATGATAATTATATGATTAAACGAACTTACCTTAAGTGAAGTTCTATCATAATTATACTCCACTCCTTGTCCGAGACGGATTTAACTAGTAGTACGGCTCATCTTGCAGAACAGATCACTGTTTCAAAGCAAAAGTAAAAAGTAAAAAACGCCTCTCATTTGACAGCTAATTGACAAGTCATATAGTTTGAAGATAGTTATTATTTATTTATGAACAACCCCTATTTCCTTCTAAGGGAGAAAACACATAAGGAATTTTTCGGGGGGGTTTTGGGACTGCCGTCTCGGACAAGGAGCTTCGTATAATTATGATAGAACTTCACTTAAGGTAAGTTCGTTTAATCATATAATTATACTCCACTCCTTGTCCGAGACGGATTTAACTAGTAGATGTTCAAAGGTAGGGTTGTGAATAAACATCCAGTGTACATATAAAAAATTAAAAACATTTATTTTACTTTTTTAAAACACAGGCATTGTGTTACACAACAAAGAAACAAAACATAATAAACCTTCTAAATAATTATAACAATTATTATCATTAACATCTGTTAAACTTAACATCTGTAACACAATTAAGTAACCCAAATTAACATACAGGTTTATATTATAAGATAATTTGTACATTTAAGATTCATTATTTTATTTAACTGGCTACCCTAAATTATACATGGGTAGAGTTTAGTACTGCTTGACAGTAATTTAAGGTCTGTGTGACAGGTCTGTTATAGTGTCTAGCAAAGGTAGCTGAGCTTTCAGACCATCCTGCGGTTTTTTGAATTTGGTCGATATTTAAACCGGATCTCAATGCCGCAGAAGTAGACGAATGTCTTGTGGAATGCGCTGTAAATATATTTTTCTACTCCTGTTCTTTTATCTGTCATTTATACATTCGTTAACACCTTTATAAGAACATATATAATACACTCGATGAAAAGTCTATCTAGTCTATTCCCCAAAATAACACTTGTTCTATAAAAGCGCCAAAATAGTATCGCGGAATCGCGTGCAAACACGGCTATTAATATAAAATAAAGTACTGCCAACCTAAGAAACCTAAATAAACGCAGCGTTTTTAAAAAAAAAAACTTTAAAAAAGAAAAAATTATAAGAACCACAGACCTACTTCGTAGTTTTTTACGTTTCCCGTTCGTTTGTTGGGGCGAATTGCAAACTTTGAAAGTAATTTAGGTATTTTTACTAATCTCTGTAGCTCTTTAATAATTGATCAAATAACGACGGTATTTGTGTTAGTAATATTAGTATTATTGAAAAATTGTGTTTTAAAAGGTAAAACTTAAATGATTGTTGATTATGTTGACAAACTAACTGCGATATCCATGAAGATTTCAATTTCGCATTTTATGTAAAAGTAAGTGTATTCGTAGAAAAAGTATTGTATGCAACGTCGTATAAGTAGGTAAAAAAATGTTCGTGGCGTTTTTCTTAACAATTTTCGCCTACGGCTCAAATTGTTAACCACGCCACTCACCTTTTTTGACCCCTCTTATACAACTGTTGCATAAACTACTATTACATCAACACCAGCTTCTTGTAATGTATTTTTAATCCATCGGCTTATACTTTGTGTTGATGCAGGGAGATACGGCCTTTTAAAAGTCAATATTAATTTTTCCTGATTATTTCTTAACGTAATATTGTCTTCGGTTGCCGCGATAGTTATTCATGAAATAAAACAATTAAAAACGGAATTTATTGCGTGTATTGAGTTTAAATTACATCCCGACGTTTCAAACACTTTACAGCGTTCGTGGTCAACGGGTCGACAGGACGTTTTTAATTGTTTTATTTCATGTATTTCTTAACGCTTTTGTAAATTCAATGTATGACTTCAATGTTCTTACAGGGCAGATTTCTATTTTTGTTTCATAAATTGGGAGTTGTAACAATGGCTGAAGAGTACCTTTTTTGGACGTTTTTATTATGTCTGGTATGAATATGGAAACCGATTCATCAGAGAAGTTTATATAGTAGATATTAGGGATAGAGTTTGAACTCTGTGACCAGTAGCCAAGGCCAAAAGGGTTACTAGTTTTCTTGTTAACATTTCTAAGTTAATATCTATTAAACGTAAGGTAGATAGGTAATTTAGTACTATTGCAGGGTTCCAAGTAATATTATATTTAGGTTTAGGAGGCTTTGATCTGTAAATGCCTTTCATTAGTCTCTTAATTCTATCGTCCACACCTATTTTAGGACCTAGCACTAGAGATAGTGCTGATCTTGCCGATTTTAGTGTGCCATAAGACGCACCCACCCGCTTCAAATTGTTCACTTAAAAATTTTAGTATGTAAGGAATGGATGTCTGATACTCGTATGGATCTCGTTTTAATTGATTACAAAATTTCCACCACAGTTTTAGAGGACTGTCATATAGTGCAGTCATTGAAGCGAAAAATACGGTCTTACCTCCGAATTTTTTTACTGTGAACCGATTTGCATGAAATTTTGGAATTAGGCTCATCTTACCCTTAACTTCAAAAGTGAAAATGATCTGAACTCCGCCTATTATTTTTAAGGGGTGTAAACAACCCCTTAATGGAAAAAATGACATTGAGCCATTTTATCGCTAAAAAACATGTCTAATAGTAAGTGGTGAAATTGTAAAGTATTTTCTAACATAATTACCTCATATTAAAATCATTTTCAACCCCTTGAAAATATTACAACCCTTGCAAACAACCCCTAAATTGAAAAAATCACAAAAAAATACTTTGGTATGACATAAAAAGATGTAAGTATAGAGTAAGTAATATTTTATATTCTCTATAATAATTATCAAATTTTTAACCCCCTTTTAACCCTTGAAAACTACCCCTTGATAAAAAATTGTTAATTTTTTTTTTTATAAAATGAAAAGGATTTAAATATTATTCGACACTCTCGAAAATGATTATCATATTCTTAAGCTTTTCTACCCTTAAAACTACCCCTAAATTAAAACAGTAAATATATATGATTACATATTTAAAAATAATTTAAAAATATTATAAGTCTATGGTTCGTTCTAGATTGATGAAATATGAAAGTCATCTACGATTCCGAATCGATCCATGACACTGAATAAAGTGTTATCCTTCTTCGCTTAGCCCAAAACTGTAACCTGCCGGTAGCGCAGGCGATGATGCGGACGCTGGGCCGCATGCGGTAGCGTCCCTAAAGGCCTAACACCTCCGGAGGTTGACATCGGAACAACGGCGAGCGGCATACGCGGGTTTCGTATTCCCTCTTAGGAGGTGTTTAGTTATGGTCTTTATAGACCACGTCGCGTCAAACTGATGGAAGCTGCATGACGGTGGCTCGCTGTTCCTGCGAGCAGGCTGTCGGCGACGCTGGCGCTCGACGTGCCGGTTGTCCAGCACGAGAGTTCAACGGGTACGCCGTGGGCCTGCGACAGCTGTAGGCCTGCCGTAGTGTAACCAGGTACCGAACCGTTAGCTAGCGCGGGATTCCGCAGCCGAGAATATACTGACCAATTGTAAGCACAAACCCTGTTTGTTATTAATTAGGGAGTTAAGATATAAAAGAAGTGTAGTGGAGGGGTATTTACTGCAAATGCTGAATATAAGTGTGGGATGTTTAATAAATCTTGTCGCACAACCTGGGATTTTCATTTTACAAAACCAAGAATCATTTCAATATATACACATTACAATAGTTGTGGGTCTCTATTATACTGCGTACTTTCACATTGCTCCAAATATTCACACTCCGAAATTTTCAGTTGCTAAGTAGAAAAAAATATGATAAGTTTTTACCAGGTTTGTTTAGGACCATAACTCCTTCAATTTTCATGCTATCACAATTTATAAAAAACCATTGTAAAGGTAATTAAGAGAGCTACAACATCCTTCATTGCAATATATAGTAAAAAACCTTTTTCTAAAACGGTGAAGGGTTAAAGGGCTTAAGAGAGGCTGTGATTGCGCTGCCACGCGCTCTTTAAACAATCATATCTCCGTCAATTTTTGTTTGACAGAAAAAACAAAAGAACCAAATTGTTTGTCAGAAAAATACCAAAATTTTTAATCCATACACTTTTATACGTATCTGTCGTCATTTTTGAGATATTATGAAAAAAAGGTGGGTTTTTAAAAAATTTGAAATTTTGTTTTTTTTTAAATCGTGACTTTTTTGAAAAATATGTGTCCTGAAGCAGCCAAACTCATACTATCTATCAAACTCTTCATAATAAAGTTAATTCTAGGAGAAATACGATTAATTTTAATTTTGGTGGAAATGGCACTTATGAAACCCATTGATTTAAAAGAAAAAACATTAGATGCTCCCCTTATTTGCAATACAGCTCACTTATTTTACGTGCAAAAGACTTTTAATAGTGCTCATTTTGAAGCTTATTTTAAGCACTACAAAACCCTATTGTATTAGAATGCATAAAATGCATTTGCTCGCCGCTAGATGGCATTGACCACATCGATTAAATTTCAGACAAAATAAAAAACGGCTTTGATCTTTAATATCTAGCTTAATATTGCACTTAGAATACTTTGTAAAAAACCAAATTGTTCATTGTTTTACCTGCTACAATTTTGTTTTTTAAAAAATTTTCGATAAAACGTATATTTTTGGAGATATTTGCAAAAAACCGATGAAAAACGTGAAAAAATTGCGAATTTTCAATTGCCAATAACTTGAAAAGTATTGGATTTTTTGAAAAACTTTATACACGATTTTTTGCTTAAAATTAGGCCTTCTATCGATATCCGAGGTTATTTTGAAAAAAAAAAATTCATCCCCGAGAAGGGGTGGCAACCACCCCCAGGGTGGTTGCGGAGTTCAAATCATTTTCACTTTTGAAGTTAAGGGTAAGATGAACCTAATTCCAAAATTGTATGCAATTCGGTTCACAGTAAAAAAATTCGGAGCAATAATGCTTCAATGACTGCACTAATACTGTCTCATGGTATTATGTGACAGTGAATTTAGCATAATGTTTAGTGCAGAAGCTGGGGCTCTTCTCCTCACGTATGCTTGGCTGACAGCAGCCCTGCAGCCAGGGTAAGCTGGTGGTGGAGAGGGTGAGTCTCTCTGTAAGGAGATGATAATATTTTTTTATTAGGGTCAAAATATAAAATATCTCCTATTACTATTCGTTTTACTAACGGGAACCACGGCTGTGAAGGCCAATATGGAAATACTAATATACCAGTAGCTTTATCATTCATAATTTTTTTAATACATTTTAAAACTAAAGAAAATGGTGGGAACGCATAAAAGAAAATATTTTTCCAACTGATGGTAAAAGCATCTACTGCAAAGGCTTCCGGGTCACATTTCCAAGAGACAAATTTATTGCATTTATTATTGATTCTTGAAGCAAACAAATCTATCTCAGGTTTACCAAATTTATCTTTTATTTTATTGTATGCCTTTTGACAGAGTTCCCATTCAATATTTATTCTTCTAGACTCGGTGTCAGCTTCAACATTATTTTAGTATTAATGTAAGAAGCAAAAAGCCATATATTTTTTCCTTCACAATATTGCCAAATTTCTCTAGTGATCCTATTTAGATGCGGATACTGTATCCCACCAAATTTATTTATATAAGACACCGCTGTAGTATTGTCAATTCTTAGTAGAATTTCACAATGTTTTAAGTGTTTAGTAAAACATTTAAGACCCATTAGAGCTGCTTTTAATTCAAGGAAATTTATGTGATTTTCTTTTTCAACTTGTGACCAGGACCCCGATGCTTTTTTGCCCTCTGATACAGCGCCCCAACCTGTGAGTGACGAATCTGAATGGATTTCTAGGACAAAGTGATTTTGTTTTATTGAGTTAGGTTTATGCATATTTTTGTACCACCAATATAATTCCGGATAAATATTTTGTGAAAGCGTCATTATGGCATCATAGTTATCATTATGTTTTAATAATGCTAAGAATTTTTCTCGTTCAAGTATTTTCGTATATACCCAACCATAGGGAACAGCTGGAGCAATAGAATTTAGTGATCCTAACAATTGAGAGAAGTCTCTGATACTACAATATGATTTATGTTGAAATGATTCAATTTTTTCCAATAATGTTATTTGTTTTTGTTCAGGTACGGCTATGGTCATATTGGCAGAATTTAATAAAAAACCTAAAAATTTACATATTTTGTTTGGTAGGAGGGCACTTTTTTCAAAATTAATAACAAAACCAAGATCTTGTAGAAGATTGCAAACTATTGTTAGATTATCTGTACAAACTTTTTCAGAGTTTCCAAAGAGTAAAATGTCATCTAAATAACATGTCAGTATTATGTTATTATTTCTGAGATATGTACTTATTGGCCTAATTATTTTTGTAAATACAAAGGGCGCTGTACACAGACCATAAGGTAAAGCATTGAACTGATATAAGTGACCATTAAACTCAAATCTTAAATATTTTTTCGAATTTTCAGAAACAGGCACTGAAAAATATGCTTCTCTCAGATCAAGACTGGCCATATAACAGTCTCTTGTCATTAATTTTTACGCAGTTCTGATATCTTCCAGTTTAAAATGTTCGGTGTTTACATACTCATTAAGTTTCTTAAGATTTAAAATAAACCGGTAAGATCCATTAGGTTTTGAAACCAAAAATATTGGTGATGTGAACTGATTTTTATCATAAGAGCAGGTAGATACTGCACCCAAAGCCTTAAGTTTATCAATTTCCAGACTAATCAATATAGATTCTTTTTTAGACCACTTTTGTGGGGCTGTATGATATGGGGGTGGTATACTTGAAAAAGGCATTTCGTAACCTTGAACCCAGTCTAATATAGTCGGGTCATCGGTTATTTCTGACCAGTTATTAATAAAATGCTTAATTTTGCCAGCATGTACCTGATTATTTATCGGCGATAGGTGTGGCGGCTCCGGTGTTGTTGACGGTGTTTCTGTTCTCGTTGGTGATTGTATTTTCTCTGCTGAGGTTGACGATGCCCGCCACGTGCCCGCTGTTGATACTGCTGATACTGTCGTGACGGGGCCTTCCAGTTTCCCTGCCTTTTTTGTTGAGGTTGTTGTTTAGCGGCAGGTTGTTTTGTGTCGGTAGACGGTTCAGGGTTTTTAATTTGTGAGCCAGCCTTTTTGATTGCTTGTGCAGCTTTTATTTTATCTGGACAATCCTTGCCGAAAAGAAATTCGTCGGGTCTAGAGTCCCGAACTGCTTCCTTAATTATTGTGTTTGCTCCTGCTAGAGCAAAAAATTTTCTTGAGCTTGAGTCCTCAAAGTATACTTCAGCCAATATATTGGCTGCGTCATTTACTTCTTCAATGATAGTGTTGGAATTTATATTGCCCTTAAGAACATTTGTTAGGGTTTTTCCCAATGCAGCCATGGCAGTTAAAATTAAGGTTTGTCTGTATAAAATCCGGTTATCTCTTTTTTGAGATACCTCTGAGAGGGATGCCATTATTTCCGGATTAATTTTAGGTGGCGCCTTGAAAAAATTTGCAGGTGCTGGATACTTTTGCACAATTTTTTCTTTGGTGTCCTTTCCCAGCCCGGTTGCCATAATAGTTGTCCAGCGACTGGCCAGTTCCGCTCTAATTTCAGGTCCGCGGACTTGTCCTCCTCCGGTAACACTTCATCTTCTGAAAAAGCAATGGCATAATAATCAACACCTAATAGGGTTGTAATGGTCTATCCACTGTGTGATAGCGCATGAAAAAATATATGTATAATATTTTACAGAATTTTAAGCTTGTCTAACCGTTGTATGTTAGCGCTTGCTTACAGTAAATGGTGTTTTACGTTTTATGCACACCGTGAAAAAAAACATATTAAGGTATTTTCAGTGAAAGATGAAACATGTATGTCTACCCGCTGAGTGGTAGTGCTAACTTGTGTTTTTAACCATAGGTACATCATCATAATCATAACCCAAACGTTCAAAGTCGTATGGAAGATAAATTGAATTAAACCGATAGGTACTTGTGGATTACTAAATATAGGTACTTTGAACTAAGTTCTCAATATTTTCTTCATCATGATGGTTTTCCGGTAACGTCTTATTTAGATTTTCTCTAAAAACTGGTGGTGTTGGAGGTGATGGATGTATCGGAGACCTCGGAGTTGGTGGTGTTGTTGTCACAGTTGGTGGATGTACGGGTTCCGAAGGTAATTTATTTAGTCTTTTCTGTAGTTTCCGTAATTTTCTTTTGAGATAATCCGTTTCACTTTCTTCAGCTTTCCTTTTTGGCATTTTGATAGAATAATCAACGACGGGAACACAGAACGTTGTTGTTGTTGCAAACACAATTTCGAATTGCGAAGAAAAAAACGGTTAACGTTTGTTTTCGCGTCAGTTTTAATAGCTCAATGTAATTACCAACCTGACGTAAAAAACCGGTAAAAGAATGAATGACGTTTGAAAGAAGGACGTCACTACAAACACGCACCTAGACGAACCCGTTTCATTTGGTTTGTCTATGTTTACACTAAGTTTCGGCATATAACCTAACATTGTTTTTTGCAATACAAGCAAACAATGTAAATAGAAATTACGCCACTATAAGTTTAATAATCATAAAATATTATAAAATAAACTGTAACAACATACCTCAAGTGATGTATACTTGTTTACCAAAATAGAAACCCGGCAAGCCTACCGTACCTCTGGCTTGAAATGGATTTAAGGCGCTAGGCGCTGATTGTGACCGAAAACTGTTACTTTCTAAGGGATATATCTCAATCATTCAAAAATTTTGAAAAAAAGATATGTTATTTACCATTTCATGTACAACATTGTCAACGTTTGAATAACTCGTGTAACGTATAGTTTCTCCGTTATGTAAATGTAACGAAAAGTCGTTTTACGGTTAATTTTGCTTATATCTACTGAACGGCTCATTCGATTTAAAATATTGTTGAACTAAAAAATATGTACTACAGAACACTACAAACTCAACGTAGGATATTTAAATTGATTAAATTTTCTTAAACAACTTGATCATAATTCCACATTTCGTGCGTTATTAGCTCGAAAACGGCGTTGCTGGCAGTCGTGAGCTAGCTTTGAGACGAGGAGGCTGTGTCGCTCGTCGCTCCGTGCTTCCCTTGCACTACATATACTTGTGCTTGGCCCGTTAGCAATAATATCGGACTTACTGTGCCTAAAGACTAAATAACTGCAGAGGGTTCATACGGTGCGGATATAACGTGTCTTTCCGGAATCAATAATGTATAGACGTTTTATCTTTTAAGATAATGTACTCGTATGCATGTTTATGTACGTTCGTATAAAAAGTGTATTTTATTTAGATTATAATACAAGTAAAAAACAAATGAAATAAAACAAAAATCATGAATCTCACATTGCTCTGAAAACAAATTTGGTCATGTAAGTAAACTAAAATTATTATGTTTTGGTAAACGCATGCATCACGCAAAATAGGCATTAGTCGTCGAGTTGCGGAAATCTGATAGTACTGGAATACAATAGACTAATAATTAATTTAATAAAAAACTCCAAAGAACCGATTTATATAAACATATTTATTTAAGAACACCGTGTTCTAAACGAATGTAATATGCGTTTTATTTTAAGATTAAAAACAATCTTTAATGTTATACTTTATACTAATTTCTCAAATCTAGAAATTGCGAAGTAAACTGCAAAGGATTGCAGATAAACCGGCCAAGAGAATATCGGGCTATGCTCAGTGTAGGGATCCGTAGTTGCCGGTCTGTTACAATACATCCATTCAAAAAGTAGTCTATAAAGAAATATTTTGTAGCACTTACGTTATTTTACTATAGGCATAACTCAAAATCGGCTCAACCGATTTTATTCCATATAGTTTTTATTGAAAATACGTGATAAGTATTTCAATGGCCTCACTTCCAGGAATTTTCCCAATTTTTTTGGACCCACGGTTCAAAAATCAAAGAGCATTTTAACTTTCGTAGCTATTATTTATGAAAGTATTCGTTTCATCCAAAAGTTGTTTAAGGCATATTCTTCTTGAAAGACCTATCCAATAATGGGTTTCAGATACTTATTGTTTTACCACTTTGTAGGCGTAATTAAAACACATAATTACTCATACCAAATTTCAGTCTACTAACTATCACTGAGCAAAGCCTGATTGAGAATCTAATAAAAAATTGCTGATATTTAAGAGTTCAATGTTTGTAAGAATAAAGGAAAAAAAGATTTTTTTACATACATACGTACATACGACCCGCCTGATTGAAAGCAGTTATAAAGCCTATGGACGCCTGCAACCCCAGGAGATTCACATGCGCGTTGACTACCCTAAAATAAACTTTACTATGTCGGTGAAATGCAAATAAATACAAATTTTATATTAATTATCAACACAAGTGAATAAATAAATTACTACTAAGGGTTAATACTACCTATCAAATATCTTTAAAAGACCGGCCAAGTTTGTATCGGACCATGTATAATGTAGGGTTCCGAAGAAAGTAGATTCTTGGAGATAACTCAAAAACGGATGAACCGATAATATGTGAAATAATTTTCGTAGAAAATTAAGTACTAATCCTTCTTGGTATTTTTTCATATTTTTTAGACTTACGGATTAAAAGTTAGATGGGGGCTATTATATTTAGACTTTCGAAGCAATTATTTCTGAAAATATTGACTTAATAAAAAAGTTTTAAAAATACTCTATATACCGGGTGTTGCCTGTAACATGAGCAATAAATTAAAATGTAGATTCTACTCCTCAAAGTAAACAACCTTTGTTCAGCGACTTTGAAAAATAACTTGTGGTCTAATTTTTAGTACACTTTAAAGTTTATTCGAACACGCAATTGATTATGTCTGTAAGGTGACAAGACTGACAAGCAATGTCAATGAGAAGGATTTTAACGTACATTGAAAATACTATTTAGTTTGTTTAAAAAAGAGACAATCTAAAGACTACATATTTTTTTAAAGTTGTTGAACAAAAGTTGTAGTTGTAGAATCTATGTTTTAATTTATTGCTTGTATTATAAGATATTTTTAAAGCCGTATCGTACAACATGTTCATATGTACAAAAAAAAATATTTTTGACATTTAGTTTGGCATTGTATGTATGGCCTCCTAAAAGATTAGTGCCTAGTGCCTCACCTAAAAGATTTTTTTAGCAATTTAGCCAGAAAACTAAGTAGCGGCACATGAAACACACCTCTAGATAAAATTTCAGTAATATATGTTTTATAATAAAAATGGCTGTGACATACGGACGGACAGACGGACATGTTTCAAAAAACTTTTAAGGGTTCCGTTTTTACCATTTTGGCTATGGAACCCTAAGAAGTGTTTGCGCTGTGTTATATTTTAAAGATCTAAATTTAATGGGCTTACAGCTCTCATTTATATGACGATTTCGTGCACAAATACCGCTCCTTACATGTGCATTTTTACTATTCGCAACTCGCAACAGGCTTAGTTTTGTTAATTTATCGTAATTAAGTGAATTTTTACGGTTAATATTTAAAATCGCAATAAAAAAATAACCATCTATTAAGCTCACTTGCACAGCAAAAAAAACCAAATTCACATGAAAACACCGCTCTGATGTGCATTCAGTTTTTTTGCTGTACTAGTCAGTATTTTTTTATTTTTTCTGATATGCGGAATATTTTTAACCATATTTCGTAAATTCATAAATATTTTGCCGCTCACTGTACTTCAAATTCAAAATCTAGGTTTTCATTTTTTTACATAAAAATCTACTAATCGAGATCGTTATTACTTATCTTATTTAGTAGCATTCCTAAAAAATGTCACTGTAGTACTTAATCACAGTATTCAAATCACAAAACATCCACAAAAGGATTAGGTATGATTATTATAAATCTGCCCGCGCGCCTCTGAGTAAAGTCATATTCTTTGAACATTATTGCGGTGCATCGCGGCGGATTTACGCACGATCGCAATGAGAAGGGTACGCGGGTGGCGCGGGTAGAGAGCGCCCAAACGCTCAAGGACACTCCGGCGACAATCGTCTTAACACACTAAAAACATCACATGCACCTATTTTTGATATAAATGCTATTAATTACACTTGAATTAAGAAACACTCGATTTGAACACTAAAACGAGAAAAAAAAAATACGAAAGGTAGCAGCGATCCGTGCGCGCACTAAGCACAATATGACTTGTCAATTAGCTGTCAAACGAGAGGCGTTTTTTATTTTTTACTTTTGCTTTGAAACAGTGATCTGTGCTGCAAGATGAGCCGTACTACTAGTTAAATCCGTCTCGGACAAGGAGTGGAGTATAATAATAATTTTAAACAAAAAAGAACCGACTTCACTTAGCATCCACCTTTCCAACACCAAATGCTCGATCTGCTGTAAAAAATACTCAAATCACCATAGGCGTGCCTATAATAGTTGAAGAGTTCCCTCGATTTGGTTACAATGGGACCAACATGGTTACAATGGGACCAACTGTGAAGTATACGCTTTCAAACAAAAAAATAATTTTCCAAATCGGTCCAGCCGTCTTCGAATAATCGGTGAACATACATAAAAAAAAAAAAAAAAAAAAGCAAAAACAAAGATCCCGACGAATTGATAACCTCCTCCTTCGAAATCTTGAAGTCGGTTGATAAAAGATGTTTTCACGCTACTGTTCGGAAATGTGACAAAAGATGGTCAGAATCCAAACTGGAAAGTAAGCATTTGCTGTAGCACCTGAACCACCACTACAGCAATGTTATTGTAGCGATGAAATGTCATTAGTTGGAAAGTAAATTGTCCAGTTATGTCATTGCATTCATTAAAAACATTAAAAGGTCTTTTTTTGGCACAACTTTATGTTTCAAAAATAAAATAAGGTTGTTTATCGGGCCAACTACCTGTCTAACAAAAAAAAAAGAAACGTCAAAACCATTTATTCACCCTTAAGGCGTTTTTACTTTTTTAGCCGTTTGTGGTTTTCTATCAAAAACGCCTCTAAGTAATGAGTCGGTTTGAAGCAAACAACAGAAAAACGCTTCTAGAAATTGAAAAAAAAAGTTAAATGGCGGGAATGGAATACTGAATTGGATATTATATAAAAGCATTTATATTATTATCACAAATGTTTTTTTTATTTCCTCACAGTAGTCGTGAAAAGCACTATGTAATATCTCGGCCGAAAGCGCTGTAGGTGGACTCGTATCTTCGAGGGCCTCCCCTGGCGGGTCGGCCCTCGAACTAACTCGATCCACCTATAGCTTACTTTCAAGCCTCTACAACAATGTACTAATGTGAAGTCCCCAACCCGTTCTGGGACAGGGTAAAGATTATAATCCCCATTTCCTCTCCTGCAAGCAGGGATCCAGTACCGTAATTATTTCTATTTCGGTATTTCAGTTGTTAATGAATATTTTAGAATATTTTTCGGATAATATGATAATTTATTACGTTTACCTAAATTAGATTTCAGAATATCACGTACCTAAACATTGCAAAAGTTGGGCGCTATTTTGATTTTAAGTAATCCCTGCGTGCAAGGAAAGAGGCTTGTCCCCAGCACTGGGAGGTATACATAGTTCCTGCGAGGGCATTATTAACATCGACTTCAGTAGGTATGTTGTTTTACTCATCAATGCAATCAATATGAAGGGCTCGCTAATAGATTACTAACTGCTCAACTGAGCTCCCGCGTCCCAGGGGAAGCGTACAATCGATTGCTGTTATCTTATTATGGTTGTTGTTCTTGTTGACTGACTTGTAACGAGGAGATTATAAAATGGATAAAAAATACAAAATGTCGGCAATTGGGCGTCGTTGATAACTTTTATCGCAAGGTCCAGACTTCATCGTCTTGATTTTGTGAATTATATACTGCGATACAAAGTACAACCCCTAATTGTCATATTTTTTAGGGTTCCGTACCTCGAAAGGAAGAAACGGAACCCTTATAGGATCACTTTGTTGTCCGTCTGTCTGTCTGTCTGTCTGTCTGTCTGTCTGTCTGTCTGTCTGTCTGTCTGTCTGTCTGTCTGTCTGTCTGTCTGGACCATTTTTCTCAGGAACGCGTAGAGGTATCAAGCTGAAATTTATATCAAATACTCAGGTCTATTGTCCCTTGGAGCTGTGAAAAAATCAAACTTAAAAGCCAACGCAATAAAAAGATATAGTCGTTTATGCTGCAATTTTAGAGTTTTTCGGCACTCGCAAAACCTACGGGGTACTTCCCGTGAACTCAGAAACTTGAAATTTGGCACGAAGCAACGTCATATAGCATAGACAATGGAAAAATTACAAAAAGTAGACATTTTTAGTAAAATCATACAAAAAAATATTTTTTTAAATTTTAAACTTACTACCTTTTTCCTCGTAAACGCGTGGAGGTATTAAATTGAAATTCATGTCAAATACTCAAGGCTATAGGACCTTTCAGATTTCGAGAAAACCAAACTTTTATGTCAACGCAATCAAAATAAATAGCAATAAAAGTCACATATTTTGAAACTGAGTACTCGCAAGAAACTCAAAACCTAAAGGGTACTTCCCATATACTCAGAAACTTGAAACTTGGCAAGAAGAAATTTCATATAGCACAGACAAAGGAAAAATTACGAAAAGTAGACATTTCTAGTAAAATCGTACAAAAAATATTTTTTTACATTTTAAACTTACTACCTTTTTCCTCGTAAACGCGTAGAGGTATTAAATTGAAATTCATATCAAATACTCAAGTCTATAATACCTTTAAGCTGTAACAAAATCAATTTTCTATGTCAATGCATTGGGTGAACTTTTACTTATATACCTACAGGTTTGTACGGAACCCTCGGTGCGCGAGTCCGACTCGCACTTGGCCGGTTTTTTTAGAATAGTCTTAAAGATATTATGTCACATATCACTATGTCGCATAAAATTTACTTTGTTACGAAGTTTTGATATGCGTGGAGTAACAAACAGATACAGATATACAGATTGATAGGGTACGGTCACAGTCTAGCCAAAACAAAGTTTCAGATAGTAAATATTTTACAAAAATTCAGGTATCTATACAATATTTTATATATTTACGTATTTTCGTTACTTAAAAATTCAGGTATCTATACAATATTTTATATATTTACGTATTTTTGTTATTTGCAACGTTTTCTTTTTAGCTACATTCTTACTGCTTGCTTTTATGTAATGTATTTCTTATTATTATGTACCTAACTGCAAAGCTTATGTGGTTGAGTTGATTAATAGTTTTAAGATTAATACAGTCGGGTAGTTAGTATAATCTGACCCAGTGGCGTGCACTTCATAAAGACAAAAAGACACTGCCTACCCTACTATAATTCCGATACCCATCCTTTTAAACGAATTAATTTAATTTACAGCCGATCGTACTATCAGTAATCCATATAACTTAAAACATTTTAAAATTTTATAAGCGCTCCATCTACCGGTTAAACATTGTTATCAATAGTCATCATCTATATAGTATCGCGACGAAGTTTACACCACGCGGCACTAGCGCCGCTGCGTGCCTTGCACGGTAAAGACAGAAAACATTTCCTTCTACATCTTTCTATGTGTGCGTCTCCGTGAGTCGTAGTTACGCGGTTACAGTGTAGTGGGCGTTCCTATAAATACGAGCACACAATTATACAAGTAACGCACACAATTACACGCAGAAAGGCAGTGTCTATCGTGCCACTTGTTTATTGTTTTCAAACATTAAAACAGTATCCTTCCCAACTTATACGACTCCGTCATTATTAACTGACTTGACCTTGACAACGAAATGAAAACCATCACGCAATTTTTTCGGTAAGTTACTAGCTGTTTTTTTTGCCTACCCAGTCTCAAATCTCTGTGCACGCTACTGATCTGACCTACTACATCTACACTTTTACATTTGTATTAATTACTCCCTTTAGTTTGGTAGCAAGAATGCCTTTGGTAGTGATAAAATTAACTAGGTACCTATCCATTTTTAAATCACCTGATTTACTAAACATATTATAATATTTTTATATCACAATTAATTACATCACCTGATTAAAAATGGATTGGTGTGATTAAACAGTAGTTTAGATAATATGGCTTAGCTGCTGTTACAAGTTATAGGCATAGAGCGGAGCGGGGGCGAGAGAGTACTAAATAATCGAACTGAAATTTGAGAAATAATTCGTTGCTCGACTTATTTTCAGTCCAAAAATTTTACGCCAGCTTGTGATAAAAGACATTTAAAGATTTTAAATTGTGCATTCTTACCAATAATTTAAATGTCCAATTTTCTAGGAGCCGTCAGTAGGAGCGTTCTCGACTCGTCAAACTGTGACCTGGCTGATGCCTACCAACTCAAAAAGTCTGTATAAAAATTTAAATAGGGTTCCTGATAAGTATAATATTACGACCATGTATGTGAGAAGAAATTCTTAATCAAAGGATGTCAAAATACAAACGTTATTAACGGCCAAAATGTTGTTCAGTGAAAACGTTAGTTCCGAACCTAAAAACAAAAGAATGCAGAAAATACACACAGACGTTTTTAACGCTATAAAAATGAGAGCTGTCACAAAAATCTGTACCTGGTATTAAAGTACTCTCGTGACATCCACTTTACCTCACTCAAAGCCATTTTGCCAAGGTGGCGGAAACTCCCATTAGCCACTATCTTTATCGATAATATTAAATTCCGTAAATTGATATTTGCTCTGAAAGTGGACTTTCATTAGCGACAGACAGGTGTCAATTACTACAAATGACGGTGTCTTATTTGTTCATAAGCATAATATAATTGTTTCTACGGTTTCTATATATTGAAATAGTAGTAAAAGATAAACTATAAAATGACCCCAATCTATAAAATGATCATGGATAGGTATCCATGATCATTTTATAGAAAATATTTATACGTAGGTACGTATAAATATTTTCGACGATCTCCATAAAATAATTAGCTATATTAGGTAATTCCGAAATTCTAATGATAATAAACTAAAATTACTCCAAAATCATTCACATAAATATGAATAAAACGGTAATCAGGGTTCATTTTCGGCAATAAGGATAGTATTGCAATCTTACTAGACAAGACGGGTTTCGTTGCTCTCATTATTGTGTCATATCTGACGTGGCCAGACCAGCTCTTAGTCCATTTATTATTACTTTTTTATTTTATTGTACAGTCAGCACATGAATGAAATCACAAAACATGCACAAAAACACATCAATATTACGTATTTGCGTATCCCGTCACCTTACAGCTAAAAGATAAACGAACACGAGAAATCAAATTGAAATAAATAAAAAAAGTCCCGTAATTTATGTAAAAATACACAATTCGACCTGGCTGAGATAAATTCTTGAGCTTTTTTTTCAAAATTTTCATTATTTCGCATAAAAATATAAAAATTTAAACTACACCTAAAGTTATTATAGTAGATTGTTAACCAAGGGTTGAAAGTGACCCATTTCACCTGAGATATTTCTGGCGCTCGAACGAAGTGAGAGCGCCAATAGTTCGAGGTTGAAATGGGTAATTTCACCCGAGTTAAACACTCTGCTTTTCATTTTGACTGTGAGGACAACACCACACGCACATTTTATAAAACTGGTATATAAAGAATAATCTATAAAAATATTAAGTAAAATTTGAACAATTTGAAAAAGACCAATTCAATGTTTTGCCGGTGGTCGGGGAGCAGGGCATCCGGGTGGGCACCGGCTCAATCCACAATTAACACAGCTAATTACTTTCCACCCTAGCTGGAAAAGCAAATTTTCCACCCGGCTATCTGCCCAGGAAAATAAAACTTTCCGAACAGGAGAGATGAAAAAGTGTCTCCCGCCCTCGCCCGCGGCTGCAACCCTAGTTTTAACTCTGGCTGACTGGCGCTAACTTTTTTGTAAATAACACAACTTCTTTTTACTTGCTCACGTTGGCGAAGCTAAACGCGGTAAGTTCCCGGTACCCTAGCCTAGTTCCCAGCCATCCTTATCCCACATTACATCAATCAATGTCCTAGGATAAGTCAAGAACAAGTGTTGTTTTACACTATAAAATATAACGGTTACACTCACGTCACTTAAGTCACTTCGCGCGACAACGCGTCGTGCAACAGTGCGCTACGGGCCGGTTCAAATAGCACTCTTAGTGCTTGAAGATGGAGACCTAAGCTCTCCGAAATATATCGCGCGAAGTGACTAAAGTGACGTGAGTGTAACCGTTATATTTTATAGTGTTAGTATGTCTCACGAAAGTTTAAATTTAATGTGTTTGTTATTTTCTTTGATT
The DNA here is from genome assembly GCA_947086415.1 of Pammene aurita. NCBI lineage: Eukaryota > Metazoa > Arthropoda > Insecta > Lepidoptera > Tortricidae > Pammene > Pammene aurita. The sequence continues at coordinate 3,326,478 of OX352310.1, forward strand.
ACTTTTTGTCGCTTCCTTGCAACATTTTAGGCGACAGACAGCAATTTTACAGCTGGTCTTTCACAAGAAAATATGGTAATCAAATTAGGAAATGAAATCAAATTATGAACAGTGCTGTTAACGACATTCTTATGTTTAAGATATTAGAAAAACCCAATTAATTATACTTTATATTTTATTCAACAGAATTAGTTTGGTAAAGCTCTCATTTTACGTTTAATACAACCAGAGAGTATCTATTTAATAGATGCACAGTCTAATAATTATTGAGGCTCCAAGTTTGAAGCGCTAATTGAACGAGAGCAACCCAAAGTTACCAAATAATGTAAGGGAACCATACAGCCCCATTTAGAAACGAGTAGCGTTACTACTGTAATATTGAAACAACGTTGTCTGCCATAATGCTTTTATTTCTTTCTCACCTTAACTCTGACATAATCCTATGTCTATCCCATTCTCGCAATCATTCATTCATCTCTTTCTTTCTTTGGTGTATCCGCGCATGCTATCTCTTTCAGTCATTATTTACGTCTCGGTTTACATAGATATTTAAGCCCCACCTATTTAAACCTTACGTTCTCCCTACATTTTCAGTAACTATGGGTTGCTCTCGTGCAGATCGCGCTTCAGAGAGTTCATAGATTGCGCGACTCTATTAAATATATACTCTCTGATACAACAGACCGCGTTTTGTTTATACGAAACCGTTTACGAAAGTACGAGTGAGTGTTCATTTATTCAGTATCAGGGGGCCGATTTTTGACAATCGAGCGCTTGAATTCAAAGAATTTAACCTCGAATATAATCGCACACAAAAGTTTGTCGCCATTATTTACGCATGAAATTAATAGTATAAATAATTATGATTTTAAATTACTATTGCTGTTATTTTTATTACATCACTTCTTCGTTTTATTCCGAGTTTTAAATGTCACATTCGAGCGCTTGAGTCTCAAAAATCGCCCCCCTGTTTCGCTAGGGAAGAAAACGTACTTATTTGGGGTCTGTTTATTTCATGAATTGTTGATTAAATCCCATTTAAAGTGGTGCGCCATTAGCTTTATTAAGTCATGATATTTAATGAGTTTCTTAAAAGCATTTTAGGCGTCAAATTAGTTAAACGAATATTTAAGACATTTTGATGAAACTATGGTATTAACATTGGCACGGGAAAAGTAAAAAAATCTAGAATGTAGGTACCTAAACCTAAAAAGATTTCTATCTTTTTAGATTTAGGTAGTATACTCTAGCAAGTATAGTACGATTTTTTAAGATGTCGGTATAGTAGGTAGAATTCCTTAGTAAGATTCCAACATTAAAAAAAATTACCACTATACCTGCCAATACCTTCCTCTAACTCGTAGCTACATTTTTTTCTCCATTCGGGACCAGTACAACAACTACCTAAACACAAACCTGGAGGATAGCATTTATCTCAATTCGACTCAATTTTTTTTACATCAATAATTAAATTAGATAAATACAACACCGATAAAAATTATAAGTTTTCTGGTGCTATGGACGTGACACCAAAAACACCTGTAATAGGATTCTAGGTAATCAAATCAGGTAATCAGCTTATCCTTTTTTTTTACTTAAATCAAACGTGTCTTTAACCTTGTTTTTCTTTCTGATAGCGTTTGTCCCAGCATTTGGCTCTATTGAGCCTGGGGTCCGCTCGGCAACCCAATCCAAGGTATTGGCGTAGGCACTAGTTTTAACGAAAGCGACTGCCATCTGACCTTCCAATATTCGGTTTAGATCCGGACCTACGATGTTTTCCTTCACCGAAAAGCGACTAGTAGATATCAAATGAAATTTTGTACATAAGTTCCGAAAAACTCAGTGGCATGTACGAGCCGGGGTTTGAACCCGTGACCTTCGGATTGAAAGTCTGACGTCTTACCACCAGGCCACAAGCGCTTTTTAAAACGCGTCTTTAACCATTTAAACAAATCTAATTTGAAAATCCAACAGACAGATTGTAGAAACGCCGTAATAATTGACACATTTTCATATTAAGTATGTATAAATCTCACTCGGAAAACATAACTCTCCCGTAGCTTATTCGTAAAATGTTACATCCTCCTCTAATTCGCCAGTATCATACGACATTTTCTCTTGCTACAATATTTACCCCAATCGTTAGGAAATTGAATCGGCTCTGCGTGTTAGGCATACTCGTAAACTCGCGTATTACGGTCTTTCATCCTCTTACAGTGATGAGGCGAGCCCAATGATGATGGGGTGAAATTAGGTACAGATTACAGCCTAACATGCGTACTAATGAAATCTAAGTACATAAATAAAACAGCCACAGAATGTCCAATTACACTGGCTAGTAAACTGCTTACCATACGGTCAACTAATTTGATACCTAGGTCGCTGTAGAACCTTGTCATAATGGCAGCTACCCGTGGGTACGTATGAATCTAACTGTGCACTAATAAGCTAGCTAATGGGACAAGGTTCTAGGCCGAGGAATCAAATTGGTCGACTGTACCTACATATAAACAGTCGGCTGATGGCTGCCGACCATACACAGGATACTAGCGCAAACGTTGCGGAGCAGTGCGCCCATTACAGTGTATCAACAAATAGTAGCATGTTTAGATTACGACGAAGTGTTGGATAGCAAATTAACACACCGTTTACAATTAATCCAATATATTATAAATGCGAAAGATTTTCGGCGTTTCATATTTAAACGTGTGTTCCTCCATAACCCAAAAACGGGTGAATGAATTTGGATGAACTTTGACACATAGGTCGATTATTATCAGGGAGCTTAGCCAAGATGACAATAGTTAGTAGAAAACGAATCAAAACGCTACCTATCCGTTTCTCTATCACACTAATATGGAAGAGTGATAGAGAGACCGATAGCGTTTCGTTTCGTTTTCTACAAACTATTGTCATCTTGGCTAAGCCCCCTGGAAAATGATGTAGAATACATTTCATAACGGAATAAATTTTCAAAGGTGGTGAAATGACAAATAAAGTATGAAATAAGACTATGTATAAAAGTAAGCACCTCAAATAAGTGTTTGATGCGCTGTTCAGTAACTTATGAGTCTAGGTACTTTTGTAATCTTATTTCGTTCGGCAATTTCGTTGCTCACTGTACTTAGCGAGAGAGCGAGCTGGAAGAGCAAGGCTTAGCAGGGAAATTCACGACTTGTACGCGGACAAATTTGTTAACTGTACATAATTTACTATAGTAATTGTATGATCTATATTTATTTATAATTTGTCAGTAATTGGCTAAATTGAAACAGGTTCCATGTTTAGTTTATTAATATTCTTACCAGTGTTTAAATTGTATTATATAAGCGATTACGGAGTTCAATAATTCACTATAAATCGATAAGCTTTCTTGCGAAACATTATTCATTCAAATGTTATTAAATCAAGATTCAATGAGAACACAAAATTTAAGGTCTTATATTATTATTTGGTAGTATCTTTAATATATCAGGTAAAGGAGATCGTCAATTATGGGCCACCTGATATAAACCGTATACAGTTTGTACTGCAATGTAAAATAAATACTCATTTTATTACTAAAGTAGACAAAATATTGCAAAAAATGAAACGGGAATTAGAAATACTAAATAAATAAACATTATGTTGATTTTTCCGCGATTATAATACAGCAAGACAAGTCGTTAACGTCCTTATGGCATTGACATAAAGTCTTACTTCACCCTGGCCTGAAACGGGATTGTTTTTTGGTTTGACACTGTCAATGTATACCGTTACATAATCTGCGTTTTGATACTATTCGGCAAGTTAGAACATTGTAATATTAAAATAGTATCTAAGCCTACGAATACGAAAGTTTACATTAGGAATCGACTATTAAAACGCCTAAAGATTGAAAATGCGTATTTTTGCATTTTTGATCGGAGTTTCAATATTAAAAGTGGGTTTCATATTGGCATAATATCATGCTCCTTCGATAACGAAACGCATCTTTTTTTCAATTTTGCAATGTCAGATACCAGTGCTATCGCACTTAACGGTGATAAACCTTATCCCTTCGCAATAGGTGTTAGGAATAGTATCAACGATGGTTTGACAGCCGTCTTTGTTTACCGAAATACAGGAACTATCAATACGATCAAAATATGACTTTTTATTTATTTCATCTTGATTCCCGTTTTGTTTTCAAGTCCGCTTTTGTACGGCATAGGCAAGCACGCTTACAAATATACTAAATAATCTGGGCCAGATCTCCTAACAAAAATTGACGATCTCCTTTTTGTTTTTATTATTTTGCTAATATGATAGATATCCATCACACATTCAGCTTTATATCCATTTTCTGCCATTCCTAGATACCCAAATATCCATTCCAAGATATCCTGAAGATCCTCACCTATTAAAAACCATAGGATGTTAATGTTCCATTAACGAATGCGTGTTGTTGCAGATGATGAGTTTGGTGAGAAATCAGTGTCGGTACTTTTGGACGGGGAGGAGTCTGAGCTTATATTTATCGACCACCCCAGTACTGAGATGTCGGTTAGTAATCAAATAAAGACACTGCACACAAGAGACTAATAAGACGAAGACAAGTCTCTAACATAGTTGAGGTCGAGTTTCACTAGTTTTATACACACAATGTTTCTTGATAGTTCAAACAACGTTAAGATATGTTGAATACATATAGATATCAACTTCCCTCCTTGCATCGGTTTCCTCATCACAGGGTCGTGGTCATTCAACAGCGAACATCAGAGAGATATCAGCAAAGTGCAGTCAACGACGTTTTTAGGCGTCTGAAATAAATAATCGGAGCACATTAAAAATCTAGCCCGAAGTTATAGATATTTCTTTTAGTGTCGAAGTTCAATTAAATTTAATAATGTATCTCACTAGGGGTTACAAATCAAGCTGTAAGACAATCATCAAATACCTACCCAAATAAACTACCTACTACGTTACATACCTAAGTTCATGTATATACTTTTCGAACTACTAAAAACTCTTTCTACCCAGGTGGAAAACTGCCTATCGACATACGAGCCACATGCCTGCGTGGTGATATACTCCGTGGTGGCGAAGAGTTCGTTTACACGGGCCGCTGAGGTGTTGGCGTATCTCGCCAGAGAGCTGTTCACGGTGGAGCGGACCGTGGTGCTGGTTGGGAACAAAGCGGACCTGGCGAGGGCGAGGCAGGTGTCTACTAATGGTGAGACAGTTTTGTAATTGGAAGGCTGCAATTATTATGCTTTACAACTTCTATCGGCATACGAGCCTCACGCCTGCGTGGTGATATACTCCGTGATGGACAAGAGTTCGTTTACACGGGCCACTGAGGTGCTGGCGTATCTCGCCATAGAGCTGTTCACGGTGGAGCGGACCGTGGTGCTGGTTGGCAACAAAGCGGACCTGGCGAGAGCGAGGCAGGTGTCTACTAATGGTGAGACAGTTTTGTAATTGGATGGATGCAATTATTATGCTTTACAACTTCTATCGGCATACGAGCCTCACGCCTGCGTGGTGATATACTCCGTGGTGGCGAAGAGCTCGTTCACACGGGCGGGTAAGGTGCTGGCGTATCTGGCCAAAGAGCTGTTGATGGAGCGGGCCGTGGTGCTGGTTGGGAACGAGACGTATTTGGCAAAGGCGAGGCAGGTGTCTACTTATGGTGAGACAGTTTTGTCATTGGCTTTTTTTTTTAATACCACGACGGTGGCAAACAAGCATACGGCCCGCCTGATGGTAAGCAGCTACCGTAACCTATGGACGCCTGCAACTCCAAAGGCGTCACATGCGCGTTGCCGACCCTTTACAAAAAGGAGGATTCACTGTGTTGACGACTAAAGGAACAAGAAGGTCCCTCATCGTCAACACACTGGGTCCTCTTTGAGCTCTGGCTGGTATACTACATGTATGTATTTATGCTTTACAACTTAATTGTATACATTTATGCATGTAAGTACACATTAGCACTGGAGAATTGATTTTAATGTTATATTGAACAGTTTGATATTGAATTACTTACATATTTTTTGTTCAGATCATCCTTTTCTTGATATCATCTGGTTACATTACGAGTACATAGTTCATATTAAAGAATGATCTAAACAGATCATCAATAGAGTAAGTACGTCAAAGATTTGAGTAATATTCATTGTCAAAATACAATATGTTTAGAGATGTAATTTTGACGAGAAAACAAAAAGAAAATTACCACTCCACCTCTCAAACGCGCTCTTTATCCCTTGTAAGCGGTGGGGTAAAAATTATTTTACACACATATGGGGAAAATAATTTTGACTTATGTTTTCACATTATCTGTCAGTCAGAATGGACTTTAATGAAAGAAAGAAAGAAAGAAAATACATTTATTCATGTCACACCAGTTAAATTATAGTACCTACATGCTATTTTATAAAACGGACGATAAAAAGGACCCCCACTCAGCGTAATGCCACGGCAAGCCGATGATGCACGTAATGAGAAGATTTTGAATTATATAATTTTGAAAGCATTCATTTGGCTTAGATTTTTATATATTTTATAGCTTATATGTTTCCTGTGGTGGTGTAGTGAAAAAAATTGTATTATACTCGGCCAAGCAAAGTTTTATGAACCTCTCTTGCTTTGAGGCCCTCGTACGCTCAACATTCCATTTTTTGAACCACTCGCTACGCTCGTGGCTCAATTTTAGTATCTTTCTCTGCCTCGGGTCTCAAGAGAGGTCAAGGTCTCTTGAGAGATTAAATATCAACTTTTCTCCCTTGTATAATAAAATTAATAAGTAACTATTGTTGTAACTTGTTTATATGTAATCCGTAAAATTCATAAATTATAAAGTTAGAAAACCTACCTCTCCAGGTATGCTTGTACGAGTATAAGGACTGCAAATAATTGTATTCCCCCGCATCTGAGCAATATCTCTGATAAATAATGTTTTGAAAGTTCAAGTTTTCAGCAAACAATCCTGAGTCAATATAGTAATGGAAGGCTCGGTGAGTGCGGTTCAATCTTGTAAGCGCTACGACGTGTACTGAAAACTCACTGTAATACTGTGCTACTAGACTGCGACATCTAAAATCACTTTTATATCTTAGGCAAAAGAGATTTCATATTACGGCCGTATCGTATCAGCTGTTCAATAGAAATGATGGAGTGTTTTTATTACGTAACATACGTAAAAAAATAAGTTTATCTGTTTCAACCTGCACGAAAGCTGTCCAACAGAATGTATAGGTATGGCCAGGAAAGTTGAGGTAAATGATTACGCATACGCACACAGATACATTACGTAGGCATTGCAAAAAAGTGAATGGATGGAATGGAACGAATGAGTGAAGTGAATGTAAATGTGATTAAAAGTACGATATATTTTCAAAAATAAGGCAGAACAAATAATAATATCAAACTTTTATCTATTATTCAGATACCTCTCTAATAAAGGCTTATTTATAATTTTTCGGGCATCTAAAATATGAATCGGCAACTTTTCTAAGGCATATAATAATATAAATTGGCTGTGTATTAATATTTTGGCGACAATAAATTTAAATAAGCCTCAAACATGTGGCATCATCCTATCGAAAAAAACCGGCCAAGAGCGTGTCGGGCCACGCTCAGTACGGTTCCGTAGTTTTCCGTCCGTCACAGGAAGTGTCCCCACTTAAGAGTTAAAATAACACCGCCATGTAGGATATGATATGAGCGTTCCACGTACAGCGACATCTATCGGCAAATTAAGCAACCTATTGCGCGCGAGCTTAAAGTATGGAAGATGATTTTTATGGGATAATTCTTTATTGCGTGAACCGATTTTCACCGTTTTTACTTTATTTGAAAGCACGACATTTCATTGTGATTTTGTAGAAATTACAGGTTCAATGAACACCTGCTTAAACGGTTAAATTACAAACTTAATTCAGAAATTATTTTGTAATTTTTTTTCAAAAACTTTTTAACCTATTAAGTTCAAAATAATTTTCCTATAAAGTTCTACTTTTGAGATCTTTTTCATATTTTTAAAACTTATGGTTCAAAAGTTAGAGGGGGGGACACATTTTTTTTACTTCTGGAGCGATTATTTCCGAAAATATGTATTTACATTATCAAAAAATGATTATAGTAAACCCTTATTAATTTTTAAATACCTATCCAACAATATATCACACGTTAGGGTTGAAACGAAAAAAAATCACTCCCCACTTTACGTATAGGGGAGGTACCCTAATAAAACATTTTTTTCCACTTTTTATTTTACCACTTTGTCGGCGTATACATATTAGTACCAAATTTCAGCTTTCTAGTGCGTTAGCACTGACCGTTAGGTCACTGAGATTATCCGCGGACGGACGGACGGACGGGCAGACATGGCGAAACTATAAAGGTTCCTAGTTGACTACGGAACCCTTAAAAACGGCAGCAATATGTAGCTGACCAAAAAATTTACTGGGAACTTGAAATAATAGGTTGACATCAAAAATATTAACTGGGTATTTATTATTCAAAGCAGGCTTGCTTAAAATATTTGTTTAAAGCTATTGTTTTTACCTAATTAACCAATTGAGTGTATCAATTGCAAGTATCATTTTAATTACGGGAGCAGTAAAATTTCAGGAAACTGGAATATTTTTAGAGTTCCGTACCAAAATGGTAAAAAAGGAACTCTGTCTTGTCACAATGTCTATTCGCTCCGAAATTGCTAGACCGGTTGAGCTGAAATGTTGCAGATTGTAAGTCCCCTGGCGCTTTAAGGGGGTAATTTAGAAAACGAAATAAAAAGTTGTGCAAACTAGAGGGTCATTGTGCCTGGTTGCGCGGACAGTGTCAGTAGCAGGAGAAATAGCCTACAACTTAAAATAACAATAACCATGCATTATACTTTTTTTTTATCTTAATGTCTTAAAGTATTTTTAAAATCTTAAGCTAAAACTTGTAAAAAATTTACAGATTTCGTGCCTCACACGACTAACGAGCACATTGGAAATGAATCTACGGAATTCGAAAAAAATATTGTCGCTGAGTGACGAGAAAGTCGGGATAAGGAAAATGTTATAAAAAAACTACGACGTTGAATGATAATTATTTTATTCTTAGATTAACATAAGTATCCTCGACATAACGCCTGTGAACCAGAGTTGGGCAAAAATTAACGTGATTGAAACTAAAGTTAAAAATGAGAACGTTACTCATAATCATATGAACATGAGCTTTCTAATCTGATTGACCACCGACATGAGTAAATCATGTGGATTTTTAGTTTCACTCATGATTAGCTGAAGTGATTACATTAGTAAGACAGAATGCTTAGTTAAACTAACGATTTAGTTGATTAGATGGTTAGATTTTGATTAAATTTTGCGTAGCTACTAGCTCCTTCACTTTTTTCCCTGACGAAACAGAGGCGGTACCTAGGTGAGTATAATATACATTTAGGATAAATGGCTATTTGTGACAATATTTCTAAAGGTATCATTTGGCGGTTGGCGCTTACGTCTTAAGTTGTATAGTGCAGGTTCAATATTGAGCACTAAAAGCGTAAATGTCAGTGACAAATGTTACCTTTACCAAAATATCGTCAATTTTTTTGTTAGTTTTTGGTATGAGTGTACAAATGAATGCTCCCATTTTTATTGCGGTTTTCGGCTACCGTTAAGGCAGCTATCACACAGCTGCAGTTTCCACATGCGCTTTTCATTTTCATTTTCATTCTCATTCTCTTTCTCATTCTCATTCTCATTCTAATTCTCAGTCTCATTCTCATTCTCATTTTGATTTTCATTTAGGATAATGAAAATTTATACATATGTATCTGATTGAATATGTGAAATTCAGAACAAACGCCTTATTCTAGTAATAATATAAATCAGCTTAAGAACACTCTAATCATATATTCGTCAATCACATTGAACAAGTTAGTTGATTAGAGTTAATTTAGTTTCAATCAGCGCCCGTTGTTAATGATTTACTCATGGCGAAATTACTTGATTGTTTTGTGTTATGATTTAATCAGCGATGATTAGTAATCAATCACCTATTTTGATCAAGTATGCCCAACTCTGCTGTGAACTAACAAATTGAAAATTTTCCACACGCATATCGAAGTTTGAATAATTGTGGCCGTGGCGCCTAAGTATACATATTTCATATTTAGATTAATAAGCAGGATATAATAATGTTTAAAGTACAAGAAAATTATTACATTACAAATCCGTAGTCAACTCGAGATTTGGTAGCCACATAGCTAAATATATTTTAAGAAAAAAAAACCGACTTCTTCAATGGGGGTAGCTGGTGAAGGATTATTGTTGATGGTGCACTGTGTACAATGAAATAACTTGCTTAACAAACACAGTGAAGAGGACAAATCGTCAAACGTGATCTATGCGTCGTTGAAGAATTCCTTTCTCATTTTACATTTCACATGTTTATGGCATCAGCCGCAGTTCCACTTCATCAATATGTCACTGTTTTCGATGAAAATGCTTGATTTGTTGATTTAAATACAAAAATCACTTTATGTATGCTTTTAAAATTAGAGAAGTTTCCTCGATTGCTCCTGGATCCCATCATCAGAACTTGAGCTTGGTGAAAATTTGTTCTGACAATCTTACTTGCTTAACAAACACCGATGTGTGTTCGATAAGAGGAGGAATCGCCAAACGTGAACTATGCGTCGTTGAAGAGTTCCCTTCTGATCATCATCAGCAGTTCCACTTTATCAAATGTCACTCTTTTGAATGAAAATGCTTGATTTGTTGATAAAAATACAAAAATCACTATGTGTATGCCTTTAAGATTTGAGGAGTTCCCTCGATTCCTCATGGATCCCATCATCAGAACTTGAGCTTGGCGAAAATTTGTCCTGACAATCTTACTTGCTTAACAAACACCAATGTGTGTTCGATAAGAGGAGGAATCGCCAAACATGAACTATGCGTCGTTGAAGAGTTCCCTTCTGATCATCATCAGCAGTTCCGCTTAATCAAATGTCACTGTTTTGGATGAAAATGATTGATTTGTTGATAAAAATCACTACATGTATGCCATTAACATTTGAGGAGTTCCCTCGATTCCTCATGGATCCTTCAGATTGACAAAAACGGGACCAATATATACTTAAAATCAAAAAAATAATTTTCAAAATCGGTTCAGACATGACGGAGTTATGGAGTAACTAATATTTAAAAAAAATCGGTTGTCTGTAAAGTCGGTTTACTGACGATAGTTGAACGTGTCAACGTCATAAGAAAATACTGATGGAATGGTTGCATTTTTCAAGAGAAAATTTTAATTTCACTGCACTTCATACTTGACGAAAACATGTAAATGTATTATTGTATAGCAGCTGTCCACGCGGACGCATCGCTCACTACGGAGAGAGACAAATGTCGAACGCTGCTTAACGCGAAGGCCGATTGTGCCTCTTTGTCGCTCGTTCCGCACTCTCGCTTGCACTTTAAGCCTTAAATGGAACGCCTCAGAGCGAGGTAACGCCGCATGAGTCATGTTTTTTCGTGCGTGCAGCCGGCTCCATCGAATTATAAGACGTTGTCACGTCAAAAACAAAAAAAAAACTATGTAAAAAAAACATACTTACACGCTGAATTGAGAACCTCTTCTTTTGAAATCTTGAAGTCAGTTAAAAAAAAATTATGTGAAAAATGTCGTTTTGACTTTTTTGAAAAAGGTTAGGCTACAGGGCAAACCCTTAACCCTATCGTCTTTTTTTAGGCTTAAATTGTAGCTGACTAAATTGTCCAGAGGAGTTCTTCTCAAATTTTTGATATCATTCTTCCTTTCCAAAATATCGAACGCCAAAATCAAAAATTTGGAAAAAAAATATTTATTTTTTCACTATTCCGGCCATAACTTTTTTCTGTTTTGATTTTCTCGAAAAATTCTTTTTGCACCTTACAGCTCTCGTCAATATGAGTCTTTTGAGCCATTTCTGAATATCATATCTTTACAACTTTCCGAGGTATAAGGGGCGATCCCCTTTTTCGCACTTTTTCGTGAAATCGGGGCCTATACTGGAACGAACGGAAAGACATTTCCAATGTCAAAAACCAAGTCTTGCACCTCAGTCAGCGCGATTTTGCAATCGCACTAAACAATCTTATTTACTATAATATGTATTGCTTGTGAGTTACATTGTGTTTTCATGCGATGGCCAAGTCAATCTATTTTATTTAAATAAATATCAAATTCAAATAGTATAGTACAATTTACACAAATCGACCTAGGCCCACAGTAACCTCAATTAGGCTTGTTTTATGGGTACTAGACGACGATATATATAATAGATAAATATGAATAAATACTTAAATACAGAGAAAACACCCATAACTCAGGAACAAAATATCTGCGATAAACACACAAATAAATGCCCTGACCAGGATTCGAACCCGGGACCGCCTGCTTCGTAGGCAGGGTCACTACCGACTGGGCTAGGAGGCCGTTAAATTTAAACATAAAAGATTTTAATATTAATGTGGTCACTATAAGATTTTGTTAGATTAGCTAATTACGTACTAACTTAAGACAGAAGGTCCCTTAAGTAGGGACTGAATAAATAAACATGGATTTCATAACTTTTTACTGTAGAAGAACTGAGTTGCGAGACTTGTTTTTTTTTACAAGTTTTGTTTTTGATGGTTTTGTTTTTCACTTCGTGTTTGTGTATTAAAAAAAACTAACCCTTTGCTACTGCATACCAAGCTATTTCTGGCCGTTTGTTTTAGCCTTCTACTTTATTTTTAGTGTGTCAGACAAAATTCATTTTTTTTATTCATTCGGTCCTACCTCATGATTAGGGGGGCAGTGAAATTTTAGGAAACTAGAATAACGGGTGTTTTTATAGTTCCGTACCCAAAGGGTAAAAACGGGACCCTATTACTAAGATTCCGTTGTCCGTCTGTCCGTCTGTCACCAGGCTGTATATCATGAACCGTTATTAAGACAGTTGAAATTTTCACGCATGATGTATTTCTGATGCCGCTATAACAACAGATACCAAAACACAGAATAAAAAAAAAATATTTAAGGGGGCTCCCATACAACAGACATGATTTTTTTGCCGCTTTTATAGATAATGATACGGAACCCTTCGTGCGCGAGTTCGACTCTCACGTGGCCGGTTTTTTTAGTCTATATTTTCTATTAACTAGGTAGGTGTTTTGGTAATACCTATACAAAAGACACCTTTCATATTTTCTAAATCATATGTGGTATGTGTATAAATCATATGTGCTATGAATTGTGGTACTAGATATCTGACAGTACTTACCTATTTTTATAGAAACCTGCCTACCAATATTCATAGAGCCCAGTAATTTTATACGAATCCTTTTTATCTTATAATTAAAGCTCGTGTAAAGTTGCCCGTTATACCTACTAATATTTTAATATTTAATTCATTTTAATTGCTTCTAAAATATTTTAAAAGTACCTTATTTTTAATTTATTAATCGTTTTCGATTTCAACTAGTAGTCCGCCTCGAACTGAGAACTCGCGATTTACTTGAAAACGAACGACCAACATAACAAGACCCTTCTGAAGATTTTTTTCGCCTTCTAGCTCCACAACCCCTTTATCGATCCTGCTCATATACGAACTCTCAAATTATATGTATACCTGCTACAACCCCAACAAAATTCATAAAGATCATATAAACGTTACTAAAGTTATTGCGGAACAAACTCAAAATGCCATCGAAATGCCGAGACGTCCCAGTAGCCGAAGTTGTCTGTAAGAACTTCACTTCGCTTACGCTTCGCTCTTTCGAAAAGGCTTCTTAAAATGCTTCCCAGTTATAAATTCAGTTGTCAATATAACTAGTAGTCCGCCTCGAACTTAGAACTCGCGATTTACTTGCAAACGAGTTGACCAATATAGCAAGACCCATATAAAGAGCGTTTCACGCCTTCTAGCTCCATAACCCCGTGATCGATCCTGCTCATAAACGAACTCTCAAATTTTACTACTCTGCTACAACTCCAACAAATATAATGAAGATCAGAAAAGCGTTACTAAAGTTATTGCGGAAACTCTCAAACTCTCAAAATCAAAAAGCCATCGAAATGCCGAGACGTCCCACTAGCCAGAAGTTTTTAAGAACTTGCTTGCTTACGCTCCGCTCGTTCGATAACTAATTGAAACAGGAAAAATTGCGAATATGATTGCGATTTGCGAACAAAAAATTATAACACGAGTGATGTGTTTTAAATAAATGAGATATATTATCCTAATAAATCTTAAAGTATTACCTAAAAGGTACTTTGTCAACCTTGTCTCAATCTTGCAGTTCACTGTTGAAGTTGCAATCGGTATGAAAAGAATAGTTATATCAAAATCCAGCTGTCGTAACATGATACGTTGTGTGCGTGACTTCACCGTATTCTAATTTTAAAACACATAAACAATACATTACAAACCTAACTTCAACACATAATAAATAATCAACCAATATTGAAGTCGTATTGGTGTTGCATCGGAATAATTTCCAAGCACATTCTGACATTTCTGATCAGGCGTTTAGGCGATAGCTGGTGCCGTATTCGAATTATAAATACAAAAACAATTAATTAAAAACATAATCTACCTCCAACATAACTACAACACAAAACAAATAATCAAGCAATATTGAGTTGCATCGAAATAATTTTCAACTAAATTCTCATATCTCTAATTCAGACGCTTAGGCGCTAGCTGTATTGCGTAGTTAATGCATTTAAAAAAATTAAGTAGATAACATATTTATGCCATACGATAAACATAAATGCATTCGAGTATTGAAGTTGGATTGTGTCTAAATGAGTTTTAAAGTTAGAAATGTTAGAATACGACCCCTACGTTACCTACAGCCTTGGCCAGAAGTGTTGAGCACCCTTGCGATTTTCATACAAAACTCGAAAGTTTAGACCGGCGTTTCAATCTTTTTGAAGTTATTTTATCTATTCATTCAAACTGAACAGGCATGTTTTGTTGAAGTGAGTAGTAATTGCATTTGCAATTTTTCGCACCGACCCAAATTCGCATTTTTGGGACCTCCACTTTTCATATTTTATAGGTACCTTGAAAGTGTTGTTAAGTGAAGTTTTCTAGATATATCAATAAAATATAACATTTTACGTCATCGTACATTGTTATGATAGGAAATTAATACTTAACATCAAAATTGTAAACAAAAAACAGCTATGCTCAACACTTCTGGCCAAGGCTGTATATGTTTGGCATTAGTCACATTAACTATGTTTCAGCATTAAAATCAAAGGAGATCGTTAATCGTTAGTTTTTCGCTTCCGATATGGTCATGGTTTTTTCTTCATTTTTAAGCAAATCCCATTATATTACGAAACTAGACAAAATATTTCATGAAAATTAAACGGGATTTAGAAATATGTACAACATCCCATCAAAAACATTACATGTACAAAAATGCCAGTCCTGCAACCAAGTTCTCCTACTGCAAAAAATATCGAGATCTAATGTAAAACCGGTGTGCCGGAGTTTACTATAACTACTGTTATTGTGATCCTTTGAATATTAGATGTTTATATTTTTATAATAAATATAATGACCTAGCCATCGCACGGCTAAACCTACATATAGCACAAGCCGACCTATCTATGTGTACATAATTATATAATAGTAGTTTATGTAACTGTTACGTAATAAGGGTCCTTAAAACATGAGTGTGGTTTAATGAAATGAGCCGCAGGCGAATTTCATAATAAGATCACACGAGTGTTTTAAGGCCTAATTACGTACAGTTGCATACACTGCTTTATGTACATTCATATTATTTATTCTAAATGCCTTATTTGGAAACCATAGAATGGCCGCCATTGCACCGCCACCATGGCCAACTCTCGTGTGCCGGCGGTCGCGCGGGCGCGTGTCGGGCTGTCGGCGTCGACGTCGGGAGGGTGCAGGTGTACATTATGTTATCAAAACTCATAGCACATCAATAATTGAGCATGAAAAGTTAAAATTACGTTACTGCTACGGATAAAAAGCTTATCATAGTAAAATCGGTCGTGGTAATGCTAGCCATTGCCTACCGTTTTCGAACACGTTTTAGAGAACTTACAATATGAGTGTAGTTAAAGTAATATTATTAGATGATTTATTCGTCCTGTGCGATTGCCAAGTCATTATTTTTATTATAAAAATATAGACATCTAATGTTCAAAGGATCACAATGACATGTTGTTATTAGAAAACTCCGGCACACCGGCTTGGTTTTACATTAGATCTCAATACTTTAGACAGGCATTTTTGTACATGTAATGTTTTTGATGGGATTTCATTCCTTTTTGTTAGTACCTAACCTATACTATCTAACTATGAAGTGTAAAAAAGCTAAAATTTTGGCAATAGATAAAATAACTTTGTTATCGCATATATTTATATGGGACTAGCCTTTTCCCGCGGCTTCGCCCGCGTACTATGTACTCAAAAAGGATACGATACCCATGTTGATGTTCAGACTTTGTGACCACATTTGCCCCTTTTAGGGGTTGAATTTTCAATAAACCTGAAACACGTGTTTACTTATTTATCGTTAGGAATAATCCTGTGAAGTTTCGAATAAAATAATCTAACAAATCTTGATTCGCCATACAAACTTTGGACCCCCATTTTACCCCCTTAGGGGGTGAATTTTGAAAAATCCTTTCTTAGTGCACCCCTAGACCTTATAAGGAACCTACGTGCCAAATTTGGAATCTCTAGAACCAGCGGTTTGGGCTGTGCGTTGATATGTCAGTCAGTCAGTCAGTCAGTTTCTTCTTTTATATATTTAGATTACAATGTTAACTGTGCGGTTTGTAAAACTAGACAACCCGACTGATATTGCGGTATGTTTTAATTTTCAGTGGCTTTGTAGCCTAAACTGTTCAAATTTGGAGCTTGTGGGACTCCTAGAAGTACCTTAGATATACCATCGAAAATAAGTGACTCAGTTACAATATTTCAATATTTCTAAAAGGATATATTGAAATTCAATGATATTGGGAATATACAGGCTGATTCATGAGACGTGAGCAGGCTTAACACTACGGATTCAGTAAAAAATAAGATATTGTTTGATATCAGTATTAGTGTTGATAAGCGCAAAAAATTTTTTTTAGTAAAAATAAAAATAAAACGTTTGAAATTATTTACGACACGCATGGTCACTCTACAATTAGAATACTCCGTCGAGTTTTTTTTTTTTTTTTTGAGCCTGACTTGGGCTTTATGCTTCTGGAGCGCTAAAGCGGGCGGACTGTTTGGTGGGATGGTTGCCGGGGGAAAATCCAGGACCCTTCCGCGACCTAACGTGACGAGTTTGCTACGCTGGAATGCTCCTACCGAGCTTGCGCTTCCAGCGAGATCAGTTGAAGCGAGTTCAACCTGATCTGGGTGAGTGGGGACTCCGTCGAGTACTGATATTCTCTTGTTTTTCTGTGATATGTGTCAAATTGATGTCTGGTTACTTTTGAAACATCGTATCTCACTTAATTTTTTTTTTAATTTTTCATAATCAAAGTGCTGTCATGATTGTCAAAGAGGTTTTATCTTTATTGATTTGTTTATGTGGGGTGACCATGATTACAGAGAATAAAATTTGTACGAAACAAAAAGGTTAAAAAAAATTGAAAGGCGTTATTGTTTCACTTAAACATGATGGCGGTCGATTCATTATCGTTAACTAAGTATGTAGGGTTGTTCCTGCTCACGTCTCATGAATCATCCTGTATATTCCTTGTGTTATGGCCTCTTGGTCACAGAAATATCAGACTTAGAAGTCTGAGCGAGCTGAGAGATGCTAGAGCTTTATCAACAACAGAATTCAAGGGGGGTCATAAATGGCCTGAATGGCCGTGCCTTTGTTGTTTGTTTTGCTCGACTTGGCGGGGGCACTGCTGTGCCCCCAGATAAGAATTAATTTAGTTGATCTTTCCGCGATCTAAGTAGTGCTACATCCGTGCCGTACCGTTAACGTCCTTACAACATTAACATAAGGCTTAACTTTGCCTGGACCGAGACGAAACGGACATTTTGTTTATGTTCTAGTTTGACACTGTTAATGTTTGTCGTCACATGTCTGCCATCGCGTGCGTTTTGATACTATTTTTTTTTAATCAGAATATTGTAATTTTTGCATAGTATCTATGCCTACGAATATGGAAGACTAGATTAAAAAACTATACTAGACTATATTTCTGCATTTTGATTGGGTTTCATGTTGGCATAATACCATGCTCTTTCGATAACGAAACGCATTTTTAGGGTTCCGTAGCCAAATGGCAAAAAACGGAACCCTTATGGATTCGTCATGTCTGTCTGTCTGTCTGTCCGTCCGTATGTCACAGCCATTTTACTCAGAAACTATACGACGTATCTGAATAAAATTTACACATAAGGTGTATTTTGTATGCCGCTACTTAGTTATGGAGTTAAATTTGAAAAAAAAAAATATTTTTAGGGGGGCGCTCCATAGATGTAACTAAATTTCAAAAAATGTTTTTTAACCAAATATCAACATGTGACACATCAATCGATAGGTCTTTAAAAATAACCGTAAGTCCAAAAAATACGAAAAAAATTGAGACGATGTGCCTTATCAAGTTATCATATACTTTCTACGAAAATTATTTTGAACATTATCGGTTCAGCCATTTTTGAGTTATCTCCAAAAAACTTCTTCCATAGGCATCAGATACGACCTTTTGGTATTAGGTTCTTATTACATTGAAGGTACGGAACCCTCCTATGCGTGGTCCAACACGCACTTGGCCGGTTTTTTTCAATTGAGTAATGTCTTATATTAGGTAGTAATAGTGCACTAAAAGTAGTAAACCTTATCTCTTTGTAATAATAATAAGTGTTACGAATGTTCAATTAATATTAGCAACGGTGGTTTGACAGCCATATATTTGTTAACCAAAATACAATAAACTAGCGGCAGGATCAAAATATGACTTTAAATTATTTTGTTAATTTACTTTTCATTAGCATGTCAGACTTTGCAGAAAACCTTTAATAAACCGGTATTATAAATCATAAACGTGTACGCTTTTAAATATTGTCCTTATTATATTACATTCATTCTTTGGACCCGGGGTATGTCCTTAAACTACGTCCGGACCTGGGTATGTCCTTAAACTACGCCAAAAAGAGAGGTATGGGCACTGCGAATGGCATCTCGCTAAGTGTGGTAGGGCACGTTCAGCGAATGTCACCGCTCAAATCTGGAGCAGAGCCCGACTGGGGAAGTACCTCCACCTTACAGAAAACCACAGCCAAATAGCACTAGACCCTACTCATAGTGTTGTGTTCCTGCTGGTGAGTAAGGTTGCCAAAGAGCTCAAAGAGGACCCAGTGAGTTGACGATGAGGGACCTTCTTGTTCCTTTAGTCGTCAACACAGTGAATCCTCCTTTTTGTGAAGGGTCGGCAACGCGCATGTGACTCCTTTGGAGTTGCAGGCGTCCATAGGTTACGGTAGCTGCTTACCATCAGGCGGGCCGTATGCTTGTTTGCCACCGTCGTGGTATAAAAAAAAAAAAAAAAATTCATGTTTTCTCATCTCATCCACGATTTCTCAATTTTCCCGTTAGATTTCATGATTTTTTTATGACCGATCGATTTAGAAATTAAGGTGATTGTTTTGATTTCTATTTCATAATTATATGCTTCTTTATGATCTGGGGCAAATCACCTAACAAAATTGACGATCTCATTAAGGATTTTTTTATTATAATGCGTATTTAACAAAAAACATCCAAACTACACACTTCCCTGTGTAGACAATTGTTTCCGGCTTCCTTTGAAGTACACGCATCGTTTAGGTTGCGTGATATTACAAATGAGGCACGCAAAGCAAGCAATTATAAATTACTGCGCACGAGACGTGCTGCATATGCAATGCATCCTAGCCTTTAGTGCCTTCACGGGCATGTACTCGTAACGCAAGCGACGAAACTGCTCTCACATAACATATGCAATGCATCCTAGCCTTTAGTGCCTTCACGGGCATGTACTCGTAACGCAAGCGACGAAACTGCTCTCACATAATGTTTAGAAATAAAGGAAAAGTATAAAAATCTACTGCCTCAGGCGAGACTTGACCTCGCATACATGCCCATCGCTCTGACCAACTGAGCTACTGAGCTGAGACATACCTGATTGCAATTTGGGGTTGCACATTTTTGTCGGTGAATTATCAATGCAACTTGAGACTCCGATGGTCGGTAAAGAAGTGTAAGACTTCTACGGCAGATGTCGCTAGGCGTCCCCCTAAGACGCATATAATAATTTTAAACAAAAAAGAACCGACTTCTCTTAGCCTCCACCTTTCCAAAAGCAAATGCTCGAGCTGCTGTAAAAAAATCTCAAATCACTATACATAGAGAATTTTCCAAATCGGTCCATCCGTCTTCGAATAATCGGTGAACATACGGTCAACCAATTTGATTCCTAGGCCACTGTAAAACCTTGTCGTAATGACAGTTGCCCGTGGATACGTATAAACGTAACCTATTTGCTACCAAACTAGCTATTGTGACAAGGTTCTAGAGTGGCCTAGGAATCATATTGGTTGACTGTACATTTAAAAAAAAAGCAAAAACAAAGATCCCGACGATTGATAACCTCCTCCTTCGAAATCTTGAAGTCGGTTGAAAATAATAGTTATTTGTTATGCAAGGCTACAAAGTGGTTATTTGGCGCGAGTGTTGAAATTAAAAGCTGAGCGTACCGAGGCTTTCAAGACACGAGACGCTGAATAATTTTGCAGCCATGCGGAACACACAACTTTTCACCTCACTACAGCGAAGAAAATGCAAGATGCAAGAAAAACAATAAAAATAATAATTTTTAATGTTACCCTCTATTTAACATATCAAATTTAAGACAACACATTTAAATCCAAACAATACGAGTATACGAGTAAACAAGAGAAAAGCACTCATATCAGTCGATAGACTGGAAATTGAGGCTGTCAACTGTCACGGGTAAATAAATATTGCTTTGAAAATAAATATAAATAATATTTCTAAACAATATTTAAACATTCAAAAACTGCAGTAAAGGTAATTAACTAACGCTTTTACAGTACAATAGTGTATTCTAGCACAAATCAATACCAAAACAGTGCGACACAGTGAAGTGACGGAATTTTCTTCTGCCAGTGCCAACAATGGCTAATATGAAACTCCCAGCGCTACACACTGATGTTGTCGGTATGAAAAGCTTTGCCGACATCATAGGCAAACTCACACGGTGCATAAACACAGCCATGTCCGATACCAGAACGGTAAGTGTACCAAACAAACGTCTCATTAAAACGGCTTCTGAAGAAATTCAGAAAGCAACTGACAGCCTGCTGGCACTTCAACCTGCGCAACCGGAGGCAACACACGCTGCTCCCGATCTGATTAATCTGATTAAAGAACTGAAAACAGATGTAATCCAAGAAATTAAAAGCGAACTTACTAAATCTATTAGAGATATCGTCAATGCCACCCAAGGGGAAGAAATTGGCTTTAATCATGTCAAGAGAAAGTCATATGCCGCAATCGCCGCCACACCAATTGAGAACATACAGCGCCATAATACCGTGCTCCCCAAAACTACCTATACAGTACTTTTGGAATCTACCGACCCAAAATACACAGGGGAAGACATCATTAAAGAAATAAAAACTTTAATTGATGTTATTAACATGGGTATAGGCATCGTCAGCATGCGAACAACGAAAAACAACAAAGTAGCCATCGAATGCGACACAGACTATGAATGAGAAAAACTAAGCGAAGCGTTGAAACAAAAAATAAACAATTTAACTGCATCGCTCTCACCCATGAGAAACCCGCTGGTTCGATTTATAGGAATCACCCCGGACTTGACTAACGATAAAGTAGCGGAGGCAGTATCCAAACAAAACAAAAACCTAACCGATGTAATACCAGCAATAGAATTTATCCTAAAACCTATTCGCTGCACCAGGGGGCGCACCAGCGCAACAAGGAATGTCATTATGGAAACGAGCCCCTCCCTGTGGAAGGCATTGATTAACACAAAAGTTAAGATAGGATACTTACAAGTACTAGTCGTCGACCAATCACCAGTATATCAATGTTTTAAATGTTTAAGATTCGGCCATTAGGCAAACAACTGCCCTAACAACACCAACTGCGGATTCTGCGCAAAAGAACACGATACCAGAAGCTGTCCAAATAGGAAAGACACCCCTTGCCGCGCCAACTGTCACCTAAAAAGTGAGACAGAAACCGGCCATCCAGCATACTGTCAAGATTGCCCTGATTGGAGGAAGGCGGACAAGCTGTCAAGAATGCATACTCGATATTGTTAAGGGCCCTCAGACTCAAACTCAACACAGCAATAGTACCCCGCATACAGATTCAACCGCTACAAACAGGTCAAATAGAATAAAATTTTTACAAGGTAACCTCGGTCGAGGATATGCAGCAACGCACGAATTTAAACAATACCTTACATCAAACAACTACGACGTGGCCTTTATTACAGAACCTTACGTTGGAAAACACAACTCTCTAAAGGCTATAAGCGGCTACGACATATACCAAAATCCTTCCAATGGCAACAGAGTGAAAGCCTGTATAGCTATTAAAAACAACCTCGGCGCGTATATCGGCATCACGCAACATTCCAACTGTAACATGTGCACCATTCAACTGAATTTAAAAAACTTCAAAATTCTACTAACAAGTGTATAAATAGAACCAGACGAAGACACGTTCAACACCCTTAGCCACCTGGAATTGTATATACAATTAAATAGAACAGCCAAACACATTATCTGCGGTGACTTTAATGGCTGGCACTCTGCGTGGGGCTCAACCAGATATAATCAAAGAGGAATGGACATATTAGATCTCATCATGGCCAACGACCTCAACATATGTGACATCGGATCAGAACCCACATTCGAAAACATAGCACAAGGTCAAATCAGATCATCTATCATCGACCTTACTCTTACATCCCAACAAATTCAATCCCACATACAAGACTGGAAAATCAACCATAATATCACGCCTTCATCTGACCACCATGCCATAGAGTTCTCATACAACCTGAGTAATGACAAGCCCCGAAGAAACATCACCAAAACTACATACAGGTAAAGATAAAAACAACACTGATAAAGTAAACTGGCAAAATGCTATCTCCAAAATGGATGAAGAACTGCAGTCGGCCGGGCTCGACAACCCCGACTTCAACAACTTCGACTTCAACAAAATAGATGAATACGTAAAAAATCTAAGTAACGCTATTTTAAGAACCTGCGATAAAACCCTCAGAAGAAAAACTAACTACACACGTGCAATTTGGTGGACAGAAGAGCTTACCGAGCTTAAAAAGAAGGTTATTCTTTTGCATCACTGCACGCAAGACCTAAAACGAGGCAACAAAAACCTGGAAAACATTATCAAAGAACAAAAAGAAGCAAGGGCAGAGTACGTTAACGCTATCCATAGAACATCCACAACACACTTCAGAAACTTCTGCAATAACCAAAGCCACGAACACGTCTGGACCCTCACCAACAAACTGCTCAAAGACGCCCCTCAGCCACAGCATCCAACAACACTAAAAATATCTCTAACACGATACACAAACTCCAGTCAGGAAACAGCTGAAGCACTCATGAATAAGTTTTTCCCCGACGACAATCCTCTTGACGATAACAACCAACAACAGATTCTCAGAAGTATACTCCACTCGCCTCCAAACGAACACAACGATAGTAACTTCACACAAGAAGAAATTATCGAAGTAAGCAAATTAATGAACACGAAAAAAGCACCAGGAATAGATCACCTTACACCAGACATCTGTTACCACTTCATAGATTCCCATCCTTTACTCTTCACCCGACTTTGAATCGATGTCTTCAACTATTTTACTTCCCCAAGTACTGGAAAATAGCATTTATAAAAACTATTCCGAAACCCAACAAAATTAACTACGCTGACTTTGCCTCATACAGACCAATAGGCCTACTGAACGTCTTCGGAAAGATCTACGATAACCTAATAGCAAAGCGATTAACTTACCATGTGCACGTCAACAACACATCAAATAAAAATCATTATGGCTTTAAAAAACAGAAAAGTACCACAGATGCTATAACTAACGCAATTGATATCATGAAAGAAGCCAAAGCCAAAAAAAATGATGGTTATTGCGATACCACTCGATATCCAAGGTGCTTTCGACCATGCGTGGTGGCCCGCACTATTCAGAAGGTTACAACATATTCAATGCCCCGCGAATGTTTATAAAACTATTCAAAACTACTGTCAAGATAGAACTATAGTACTAAACTACGCTGACGCCACCTCAACCAAGAAGCAGACCCGAGGGTGTGTTCAAGGATCAGTACTCGGACCACTTATGTGGAACCTCATTATGGACAACCTGTTAGACATGACACTCCTAGACGGAAACTTCATCCAGGCCTATGCGGATAATGTCCTTATCATCTGCACTGCCAAAAACAGCCACCAACTACAAATGAACGCTAACAATATCCTAGAACTTGTATCTAAATGGGGCAAAGAAAATTACCTTAAATTTGGTCCAGACAAGACTCGAATGATCACGTGCACCAGAAAAGCCAAATCTTATAATATCACCATGGACAACACTCCGCTCTTATTCTCTGATAACTTTAAACTACTCGGAGTGGTCATCGATATCAAAAAAGCCCAAAACCCTTTGGAAAACTCTGCCAAATTATCCGGCCAACCTGGGGTATACACTCTGCTAACGTGTCAATAATATACAAGCACGTCATCGAACCAACAGTAACCTACGTCGCGGAAGTTTGGAGTAGCGCCACAAAATACAAGAAAGTTATCAACGCCCTGCTCAGCCTTCAAAGAAGATTTGCAATAAAGATCGTTCGGGGCTTCCAGACCCTACCTACCATTGGATCCATAACCTTAGCAGATCTCACGCCGCTTCACCTCAAAGTTATTGAAGTCGCTGAAATAGAGAGAACCAAACGCAAAGGACTTTGTAAATACCTGCCTGTTGACTTCACCTTAGACAAACAGATTTCTCCAGCCGAACTACTTCACCCCTCTCAAAGAATATCCAAACAAATCAACAAAATAAACAGCCCCGCAGATATCGAATCATGTGACATATTAGATATGCATCATGTCTACACCGATGGAAGCAAGCACGACGGAGGAGTGGGTGCAGCCTTCGTCATGTACCACCCGGATGGAAGGCGTACTATCAAGCGCAAAAAACTTTACAAACACTGTACAGTCTTTCAGGCAGAATGTGTGGCAATATGTGCAGCTTTCGCCTGCAACTAAAAATCAAACAGATCACCATCTACTCTGACTCCATGTCTGCTCTCCAAGAAATCGCCAACAGAAGTAGCACCAACCACACTATAAACAACATACATAAACAAATCAAACAGATACAACAAATAGGCTCTATACGCTTCTGCTGGATCAAAGCACATGTCGGAATGACGGGAAATGAGGAAGCTGACAAAGAAGCCAAAATAGCCGCCACCCTCCACAAGGCACCAGACTTCGACCTCCTCCCCCTGTCCTATATCAAAGGGTTATGCCGAAATGAAACCAACGAAGCACGCAGCAAACTCTATTTCAATTCGACCACCGGATGTCACCTAAAAAGCTGGCTGTCTTCTCTAAACGATATTCAAAATTTCAGAAATAAGATCTCTATCACATTTCACCTCACCCAAATTCTCACCGGCCACGGATATCATAAAACATACCTACATCGCTTTAAAATCACTCCCGACGACCTCTGCCCATGCGACCTAACCACCCCTCAATCCATAGATCATCTTCTCAGACTCTGTCCGAAATTTAACAACTCACGACTGGATCATGAAATCGTTTGCCAAAATTTCCAAATCGACCCATATAATCTATCTATATCTATCGTCATATCTATATCTATCTATCACTATCGTCATTCAACAAATTCGTTACCACTATAGTCAACAGTCTAAAGAAATTCAACGGTACATAACTCATTAATTGACTATAATCATCATCAATCATCATTGTATAACTCACACAGACCCTAATATTTAGTATAGTTCATTATAAAAACAAAGACGAAGCGAATCTAGCCGCCCGTACCATTCGATTCAGTCAGTAAAGAAAGAAAAAAAAACTCATATCAGTCACGTGTTGAAGGAGTTTTAAATTAAAAAAAGTTACATGCACCACAGATAATTACAATCATCGTATTGAAGGAGATTTAAATTAAAAAAGTTACATGCACCACAGATAATTACAATCATCGTATTCGAAATTCAAATGACTTTTGCACGCTAGCGGATAAAATAGACTTTTGCACGCAGATTTCGCGCTATAAACTGAGGTTTTCCGAGCAAGTGAGGTGAAAATGACTTTTGCACGTTAGCGGATGAAATAGACTTTTGCACGCAGATTTCGCGCTATAAACTGAGGTTTTCCGAGCGAGTGAGGTGAAAAGGATATGGTGGATACATTCAGGATAGCTCAGTTGGTCAGAGCAATAGGTATGTATCCCAGAGTCGCGAGTCCGAGTCTCGCCTGAGGCAGTGGATTTTTCTACTTTTCCTTTATTTCTAAACATTGTGGTATCGTTGGCAAACGTTCTGCTCAATATAAAATTAACTACTCTCACATGTATGTGTAACGATATTATACTCTCAAGGACAGTCAAAATTACTACAAAGAACCTTACCCAATTTCATTATCATTGAGTGTCGGTTTCATTGTCATGAAATCTGTGACAGAGGGCAAGGCGCTAGCGACGTCCCGCGACTGCAAGTTCATTGAGACGTCTTCAGGCATCCAACACAACGTGGATGAGCTGCTGGTCGGCATCCTCAAGCAGATCCGGCTCAAAGAGACCCGCGAGAAGAAGCAAGCGAAGAAGGTGGGGAAGCAGGTAACGTCTCTCATCAACTACCTATATGCGATCAATGGTACAGCCAGGGTCAGTAAAAAAGTGAAATAATGTAAACAAACTTATTTACCTTGATTCCTTCTTAATCACGCACTTTTAACGCACAAACCTTGGTCCACTGTAAATTTATTCTCATGAACTTGTTATTTACATTTTTTTTTATTTCAAAAATATTATCAACCACCAACTAAGAATCTCAAAGTAAAACGTAATTTTAAACAAATAGCTAAACCTATATTGCATATAACTATTGGAAAAGATAACTCACTGGCCTGCCACGCATTTTTATACTTATAATATGTACGTGTTAATGGGTCACTTTGTAAAGGAATTTACATCCGTGGTGGACTCGTTTCATTGTCTTTGAATGTATAGTTGCAGTCTAGCCGATTTCTAATTATTATGTAAATTGGACGTCGTTGCTTCAATACCATTCTTTGTAGAAGAATTCTAAAATGTAGTTATTAATTTTTGCAAGGATTTATTATTTAAAAAAACGTCCTTAATTATTTATATTTCATTAAAAACTAATTTCTTTAATACAATTTCAATATATGTGTATTGTATACATCATCAGCTCCCAATACCACTTCAATAGTCAAAATAATACTAAACATAAGACCACGTTAACTTAATTAGAATATTGAAACTAAACCGTTAGCTTACTAAACAAATAACTTTAAAAATCTTGATTTTCAGACATAACAAGTTAAAAACTTATATATATGTCATATACGAAGGAAAACTTGACCTAGACCTCCGGTGCCCAGGGCTGGGATCGAACCAGCGTCTTCTGCATTCACGGCAGACGCCCTAACCACTAGGTTACCCGGCAACTGCAGTGCCGGTCGAATTTTCCCGTGTTTATGCAACTTTTTTAAATGCTAAGGCGCATTTGGCCAATCATCGGAACTAGTTAGGAGTTCAAAGCGATATATTTATTTTGTACTAGCTTTTGCCCGCGGCTTCGCTCGCGTTAAATTCGGGGTAACACGGTTCCCCTTTGCCCTCCGTAATGCTCCATACAAACTTCCACCCCCCATTTTAGGAAAGTGGGGGGTTAGAAAGGGACAAAAAGTAGCCTATGTCACTCTCAATTCCTTCAACTATCTCCACTTAAAAAATCACGTCAATTCGTCGCCCCGTTTTGCCGTGAAAGACGGACAAACAAACAAACAAACACACACACACTTTCCCATTTATAATATTAGTATAGATAGATAATCACATCTACATACGTTTATAATTTATATATATAGTAGTGTGTCTTAAAATAAACAAATCATAATATTTATTAAAATAATTTGATTCTTCAGTTGTATAAAACAAGTTAAAATTGATGAGATTAGAATAATCATAGTCTAACGTAGAATTGAATATCCGAAGCCTAGAATTTTGTATCCGAAGCAATTCAACTTTGTTATTAATTATTATATTTCATTTCATTTAATTTCTAGGCAATAAATAATTATTGATCACTGAGATTTAAAGAATATCCAATTTACAAAACTCACAAATCGGCGAACAGAAGTAATCAGTACTTACCAAAAATTAATTAACATTTTTCATTTGAATAATTCAAAGGGCGACCGTCATAAGGGTCAAAAAGCATCGAAATCATTGGCAAATTAAAAGGGCGGGCGTAAAATTTTCTCTTTCTATAATGAAGGATTTTAATTAAACGAGTTTAGTACAAAATTGTAATATTTTCTCAGGAATCGAAGCCGCCGAAGCTGGCTAGCTCCAGGACTCACATCTCTTTAAGCATCGCGAGGGAATTGCTCCATAAGATCTGCATCAACGACATCTCCAAGTCCAAGTCGTGTGAGAATTTACATGTCCTTTAAACTTATGGTTACGGTATACTTTTTTGGAATGACATGTTGGGTTTGTGTAATATTAGAATGTAATATTATTGGTCGAAGGTATAAAACGTTGAACTCGTATAAAAAAAAACTTGACAAAGATGAAATATTTTCGGACTGCTTGTATGTTTCGTACTACTTGTGAAATTCAAATTATGACAATAGAAACGTTGCGCGCCAGTTCTATTATTCCAATTATACCGATAGTAACGACTAATATGGCTGGAAACGTACGTGAATACATCATTTGATGCCTATGTTGGTTATGACATGTCTAGCAGCGATACCTTCCCGACTGTCTGGAAACATGACGTAAATTGATTGATAGATTACGCGGGGAAATACAACGTGTTCATGGAAAATATCACACAATATGTAGTTTCAAGTTTATTTGAGTTATAATTTAACTGAAACTGTAACTTTAATAATTTTGTCTAGTGTTTTTATTTCAGGTTGTGTATATTCTTCCTTAAATTAATCATCCGTATGAATAGGTGTACTATTAAAATATCTAAAAGTTGATGTTCAATTGTTTAGTTATTAATCATGTACATACTATAATAACTACTTGAACCGTGCTTAACTATACTATGAATATTTGAGCTTAGTCATTCTATATTTTTTAAGTTACGATATCAAGTATTTAAATTCTTGATGGATGTAAATTATTTTTGTAAGCTGGTTGGAGTCAGTAACACTTAAATAGTTTGTTGTACTTCATTTTTTAGTCAAGGACAGTCAGCATAAACTCAAATGAACTCAAATGTTTCTGGTGCTAACTGTTCACATGCTTCCGTAGATATGTCAGAATAGCGCAGTGCAGTATAGCGTTAGTATTTTATATAAATCGGAGGTTTAGGTAAAAAGTTGAAGAAAAGAGTCGGTGAGTGTCAAATAAGCGGTAGATTAGTCAAATAGCGAGACCAATAAATGACTAATGATGAAGCGCACAGGAAGGAACATTGTTCTGTCATGAAACCTGTTTAATGTTGGAAAACCGTCTATTTTTTTACTGTTTTTCCTACAGAACAAAGTATAACATTGAAGTTTTAACTAAAGGACTGTCTCTTTTGCCCTAGTCCCAGATCCTTCTGTCCTATACTAGTTTATCCGCTTATCTTACTTGATTCTACTAACCTAACTGGCATACTACCAATTTTGATATTAACCAACAGTTTTGCGAAATAATAACCTGTGGCATTTTCAGTTATTCCCACTCGCGATGCTACATCGACGATCAAATCTTGACATATTTATGATAAGTTACATTTTGTGTAGTAGGAACACATAAGCTAGTAGTTTCAATGTTGTGAATTCAGTATTTTGGTGGTACAATGTCAAATTTTAACAAGAATTAGCCAAATTTTTTTATAGCTAAGTATCTGGTCTGTGTACTTTCACAAACAGACTTATGTGTATAGTTGTTTGTTCACTGTGTTTATAGTTACGCATGTTGATTTGTGTCATTATACTCAATAATTTGTCAAAAGTACCATTTGGAGAAACATTTATAGAATTTCTTGGACTTATTTCTTTGATATCGCCATCAAAGTTTATACAATCATCAACGGCAAAAAAATGCGATCGTTCTTTATACTACTTACATCATTAATATGTATGGCTACCTGGATTACTTTGCATTTCCAAAATTAAGTTTGTTTCTCTTGGTTTTGATCTTAAATTAAGTAAATGTCAGTATTAAGGTTAATTCCTAGAATAAGTACTACTACATACGCTTGTTTAGAAGAAAAAATGTTATAAGATGTAACCATTATGACATAAATATAGGTGTTCACTATTAGACTCTTATTATATTTTTCTATCTAAAAATACTTTTTACGAGTTTTACATTTTATGAAAATGTTTTGAACTTTTACCTGTTACTAAGTACTGTTAAATAAATGTACACTTCCCATATCTACTTCACGTAAAATAACAGTTTTTTCGAGAAAAAGGTGTCTTTTATTCTATTTCTTCATGAACACAGGACCCCGCTATCATCGCTCATGCCTCAACCTGTAAATATTATCTGCGAAACGAAAACCGTAAGGAGAATTTGATTTGTCTACATTCGATACCTACATTCCTACGGGATTACAATACAACTCCTCCTTGGCATATTTATTTGTGTTAGCCGTATTTATTTATAGGTATGAGTCAAACAGGTTGTCTAGGATAAATATTTCGTTGTGAAAAAGTGGCGTGTTTTATTGAAAATAAAAACTGGCCAAGTCAAATCTAACATACTTTAAGATCTCACATTTTTAAATAACAGCAATTATTATAGGTATCCAATAAAGCAAAGAAATCAAGTTTAATACTTGTTCATAATGTTATTTTGTTCCTATAAATACATATTTGGATTTTGCATAGAACTTTGCACTCATTTAGATCTCCATTCTTTTTTTGGCGAAGCCCACAGCCAAGCATAATTTTTGTATTGAACTTGGCTCTCCTTTTTTAGGGTTCCGTAGTCAACTAGGAACCCTTATAGTTTCGCCATGTGTGCCTGTCCGTCCGTCCGTCCGCGGATAATCTCAGTGACCGTTAGCACTAGAAAGCTGAAATTTGGTACTAATATGTAGATCAATCACGCCGACAAAGTGGTAAAATTAAAAGTGGGAAAAAATGTTTTATTAGGGTACCTCCCCTATACGTAAAGTGGGGAGTTATTTTTTTTTCATTTTAACCCTAACGTGTGATATATTGTTGGATAGGTATTTAAAAATGAATACGGGTTTACTAAAATAATTTTTTGATAATGTAAATATTTTCGGAAATAATCGCTCCAGAAGTAAAAAAAAATGTGTGTCCCCCCCCCCCCCCTCTAACTTTAAAACCATAAGTTTTAAAAATATGAAAAAAATCTCAAAACTAGAACGAATTATTTTGAACTTGATAGGTTGAATAGTTTTTGAAAAAAAATTACAAAATAATTTCTTAACTAAGTTTGTTTTAACCGTATAAGCAGGTGTTTATTGTACCTGTAATTTCTACAAAATCACAATGAAATGACGTGCTTTCAAAAACTCTTAAGTGGGGACACTTACTGTGACGGACGGAAAACTGCGGAACCCTACACTGAGCGTGGCCCGACACGCTCTTGGCCGGTTTTACATTTATGTTTTTGGTGGGATATCATTACTTTTTGTAAAGAAAACTAGGCAGGTATTGAGATAGTATGTCTTTTCTTGCGTTTCCGCTGCATGGTTTTCTTTTTTATGCTATTGTCTATATGCTATTGGTGCCGCGCGCCGCCGACGACACACCGTTGGCCGGTCGTTTAGCGCGTATTACAAGTTTTTTGTATGGGGACACCATTTACTTTTTGACTTACTTTATTTTTATATTTCTGTTATATAGCAAATATAATAATACATATATTGGGATAGTTTCAAATATCTGCTTGTAACGGTTCCAACGATACAATTAAAAAAAAATTGTATGGGGACCCCCCCTATCTTTTAACTTTTTTTTATTTTTAGATTTTTTCCTATGCTTACACATAATTACTGAGCTAGATTCCAAATTTCATCCTTCTAGGTCATCTGGAAGTAGGTTAGATTTAGGTACTATATGTCAGTCAGTCAGTGCTAAAATTTACGACTTTTTGACCTTCATATCTTTATAACCGTTTGAACTAGCTTCATGAAATTTGGGCTTCTAGATGTCCTTATAGATATAATTAAACACATGTAGTTTTATGTGTTTATGTTAAAGAGGTTTTGAGTTAAAGAAGGGTCAAAAGTGGCACCAAGTGGTTCGTGTAATATACACTTGGCGCTGGCTAGCCAGTTCCTTTGCTTGAACTTGGCTTGACACGCTGCCGCGTGTCTAGATTATATCGAGTACATTTCATGATTTCTGTTAACAGTTGTAATGTATCCAAGGCATCCATATAGAGCCTATTTCAATGAGACGGTAAAGTTGTTCGATACTGTGGCATTGCTATTAACTTTGTGTAGGAGTTAATTTCATTTTCAGTTTCGGGAAAAATTATGAGTTTACGATTAAGCTTTCATGAAAATTATACTGTAATATTAAAGTTCGAATTATAACTCACCTGGAAAATATGGAGTATCATAAAATCAATTAGTAGTTATATCTTAATTTTCATAGCTTTGGTGCAGTACGGGAAAGAAAATTTTGTGTTGAAATAAATACTGAAAACTAG
This sequence comes from Pammene aurita, assembly GCA_947086415.1. Taxonomy (NCBI): domain Eukaryota; kingdom Metazoa; phylum Arthropoda; class Insecta; order Lepidoptera; family Tortricidae; genus Pammene; species Pammene aurita. The sequence goes on from OX352310.1 coordinate 3,359,499, forward strand.
CTTTATTTCAAGTGGCTTTTCTAAATAATATGTCTTTTCTTTTAAACATTGAGATAGTAATTCATTTGGAATACAGATAATAGTATTTCCTAATAAATTTTGTTTCCTAAAAATGTAACCTCGAATTTATAGATGTTAGTGAAAGTAAGCTGAAAACAAATAATAAAGTAAAATCTAATTCCTTGATCGAAATAGACATTAAAAGTAACACGGTTTATTATAAGATCGAATAAAACCAATAGTTATTTAGGAAGATTTGGTAAGAACAGTATTGTATCATAAACACGTGAATTACATAAACATGTGTCATTAACTTCTGAGTACAAATAAATATTTTCATTCGATAAACAATATAGTCCTCTTAGCATTCCAATTGATATTTATTAGAAATATATGAGTTTTAATAATTATTGGTGAAAATTGACCATGCGGTTACATTGAATTTGCTTTCGTTTCCTGTAGAAACACTATTGTATGTTTATTTCACTGTAATATATATATTCCCTATATTTTTAGCATATTTATCCACATGTAGTTTCTAAGTTTTAATCAGCAATTTGCCAGAAAATCCTAAAATTATAATTATCAATTAATAATTTCACTTGAATGCGGGTAGGAATAATCTTGCATCGCGCGAGGATAATCTTAACCCACCCGCATATTTGCTTAGATTTTCGCAGGCGATCGAGAATCGGTGTGCAGACGACGAGTCAGGAGTTCATACGAATTTGAACCTTGTCTGTTAGACATTTATTTGGTTTTAGTATCCACAGGTTGTTTAGATTTGTTATTTAGACAATTAGGTTCAATAGCGGAATCGGATGAGTAATCGGTAAAGAGCTATTTGGATTAAAGCTACAAAGGGGAATGTAGGTGATTGTGGGCGACAGGGTACGGAGATTATAAAAACCGGCCAAGAGCGTGTCGGGCCACGCTCAGTGTAGGGTTCCGTAGTTTTCCGTCCGTCACAGTAAGTGTCCCCACTTAAGAGTTAAAATAACACCGCCATGTAGGATATGATATGAGCGTTCCACGTACAGCGACATCTATCGGCAAATTAAGTAAACTATTGCGCGCGAGCTTAAAGTATGGAAGATGATTTTTATGGGATAATTCTTTATTGCGTGAACCAATTTTCACCGTTTTTACTTTATTTGAAAGCACGTCATTTCATTGTGATTTTGTAGAAATTACAGGTACAATCGGGTTCATAATTGCATACCCACTTTATGAATGAATTCACTGATAAATTAGGTATGCAATTATGAACCTGATGGTACAATAAACACCTGCTTATACTGTTAAATTACAAACTTAGTTCAGAAATTATTTTGTAATTTTTTTTCAAAAACTTTTCAACCTATCAAGTTCAAAATAATTTTCCTATAAAGTTTTTATAAAGTTCTACTTTTGAGATTTTTTTCATATTTTTAAAACTTACGATTCAAAAGTTAGAGGGGGGGGGGACACATTTTTTTTACTTCTGGAGCGATTATTTCCGAAAATATTTACATTATCAAAAAATGATTGTGGTAAACCCCTATTCATTGTTAAATACCTATCCAACAATATATAACATGTTAGGGTTGAACGGAAAAAAAAATCACTCCCTACTTTACGTATAGGGGAGGTACCCTAATAAAACATTTTTTTCCACTTTTATTTTACCATTTAGTCGGCGTGATTGATATACATATCAGTATCAAATTTCAGTTTTCTAGTGCTAACGGTCACTGAGATGATCCGCGGACGGACGGACGGACGGACAGACATGGCGAAAGTATAAGGGTTCCTAGTTGACTGCGGAACCCTAAAAACGGGAGGTAAGGTTCGAACTTAACTTAGTCAGAACGAGAATTTCAAGACATCAGCATCTCTCAGCTAAGATCGAGGTATATAACTTCAGGTGAGTCCTTTTAAATATTTCACTCTTATCTTAATTGTTTGTCGTGTATTAAAATATTACAATAGCATTACCAGTGAAGCATAAGAATATTATAATAAATATAAAAGAAAGGCATTCTTTTATTAGTTGGGTTATCTGGGTACTAATATTGCAGGCGTTACGCTTATTTAGTGAGTGTTAGATTAATGAGGGTGATATTATTAATCCATATTGGTAATTATTGAGCTGTATGTTATTCAATCAAATACAAACACTGAAAACATTGAAAAAATAATCAACCCAGCAGGATTTGAACCTCGCATCGATACGCCTTACCGGGGCTCGATCGCTTTACCAATTAAGCTATGGGTTCAGTTACTGAGTTGACGAAATTCTCAATGCCTTCAATCATCTTTTTGCATTTATTTTTACATCGACTTTATAGCAGCCGTAAGCGACATCTAGGTGCTAACTACTAGAGTTAGATAACCTATTAGTATAGTTATTGAGCTGTGTTTGGAATTACAATAAAGTAGGGATCATACTATTACTGAGCGAGCGAAGCAAAGCACTATTCCGCTGTGCCAAGAGCCGTCCGTATGTCTGAAAAAGTACTCTATGTTTGATTATTGATTTAGTGTGAAATATTTAAGTACAAAATGAAACTATCTTCATCTTCTATCATCATCATAATCGATTCGTAAGTTGTATGTATGTTTTAACATAGGTTTAAACTCCGAGCAATGATAGTATTTGAGTTATTGTTTGATGTAGGGTATTATTTGACTTGGTTTTCAAACACATATTAACACAGCTAATACATAATAGTATTTTGTATTTCCGTGGAACTCATTGTCGTGAGGAAACCATTTAACAATTTAATAATATTCTACTTATTTCCATTCAATTATATAGGTTGATAGCGTATATTCTGACCAGGTTACTCATAATATATCACCTGTGTTTGTGGTTTATTTTAACATTGAACCTTTTACATTTTACTATATATGACTGTATGTATTTATTTGTGCGTATATTATATTTACAATACCTAACTATTCAGGATACGTAATATTTATTCTCCGTCATAGTATATATAATTACTGTTGACGTGTCGAATAGGTTCTACTTGAAAGTACCAAACCATATTTTATCTAAGTAGATTTTAATACAGTTTTCCGGGTAACTAAGTTCTATCTGTTAACAATTTTCTTCTACTACCTTATAAATATAAATATATAGTTTAAATGTAACGGTTAAACTTGTTTGAACGTACTATAACCAAGATAGGTTTCGATCTTTTAAATGTTAATTGTCGATGTCGGTTAACTATTGGCCATGGTTAAACGATATCGCGTAATTTCTACTTACATGTAACACTTTAGTAGATATATAAGGGATAAGATGGTGGATTTCTAGCGTAGAGATTTATTCCATGTAGAATGCTTATCTGGTGTTTTCTTGGTGGCAACGGGGAACACTATGTGAAGCCCAATGCGCACTGTATCACCCATGGTTCACTTGAACATATGACGCGCAATACAGCATGTGCTTACTGAGGTTTATTGCCATGTAGGTACGCCATTAGCGTACTAGGTGTTCTTAGTAATATCCGGTCTCGTACAGTGATGACGGTACGGTGAGGGTCGTACACGTCAAGATAACTCAGATTTGCTTATTAACGATGGTAGGTACTTGCTGTTTACTTCTTAAATTCTATATACCATATATAGATGTACCGTCGCAATGTAGTAGTTATTTGCATATGTGGTGTGAAGGAATTGACGGTTATCTGTCAACTATACATTGATGTATGGAACGAGACCACAGATCTAAATATACATAGATCACGCAAATGCATCTACTTCGCGTGTCGGAACTCGGAGTAGGTCTCCGAGTTGGCCGTCGCTACTGACATTCCGTGCGCGTCTGTTGTGGTAGCCGGTTGTCCGTGAAAATTAAGAAAATGCCTTTTTGCATGGTATTAAAGTGCAATAGCCCAAAAATTTTAAGCACCCAAACGCAAGGATATTTTTCCTATCACACGTAAGTTATTTTCAAATTATATTATGCGTAAATTCATTTTAAATCAATTTTTTAAGTATTCCGAGGTGTGATTCCAAGACTGTACCTAAGTAACTATAGATTATCGGTAAGTAAACTATGTTCACATTACATTGCCGCGTTTGCTTTGAGCGTTTAATCTGACGTTGTGTGTTAAGAGACGATGAATATCAGATAAAGCGATACTGTCGCGCATCACTTGGAGTTCGTGGTACAAGGGAACTTCTCATTCGTCTGTCAAATCTAGCAACTAGTGTTGTTCGTTCTACAACATTATTTCGATGATGGATTTTAATCGTTATCGTACAGACGAATGATATTTACCATTTTAAAAACGCCAATTTAGTTGTTATTGATACAAATAAGCTCGAAATATGTCCTAATTTTACGACAGCTTTAAAAATGGAGGGTAATATCTTCGGGTTCTTCATGTATGTGACATGTTTATCCTTTGAATGTATAATACGTTTATAAATTTCTATTGTGCTTAAGAAACACTTACTTTTTTTAGTTTCCCACACGATCCTATCACAAAATAAAAATGACGAAAAGACTATGGTTCCCGACTAAGCATAGTACTATTTGTTCTAAACACTTTGAAAATAGCAGTTTCATTGAAGGGAAGAAGTTGAGATTGTTGAAAAAAACGGCGTATGCCACTATTAATATACTATAACACATTGACAATGATAATGAGGTTAGAAATATATTTAATGTTTAACAGTGTTTTTATTATTACCGTATAAAATATCTGATATAATATACTCATTTTATTTGTGCTTTACACAATAAAGATACGCCACAACAACCTTCATCATTGTCAAGTTTCAGCTTGGCCCAAAAATGTTTGGATGTTCGTAAGATGTCCGGATTTCTGTTCTCGCCTAGACTTTGCATTTTCAGCCGATTCTCATAAAATCTTGTGAACTATATACAATTTTTCGAAATTAAAAAAAATGGAGAGATATGGAGGTAGAAAACTTAAAACATTACAAATTTCAGCCATTTCAAAACAAAGCGAGGTCTACAGCTCACAGAGCTAATTAATAGTCTTACTAGTTTTATTTTTAAAATGTAATTCAAATATCCTTTATTTCATAATTCCGTTTAATATCATTCGTCTGTCTACATCATTCGTCTGTCTATATCATTCGTCTGTCAGAAAATCGATGACATTCATGTGAATCGATTAGTGATTTTTAGGTTATCTCCGTCTTTGTCGCTTGAACTAGGAAGTGCAACAGAGAGGGAGATACACGAACGGAGTTCGTTTTCGTTTCGCGGTAGGCCCTCTGGCCGCACACGCCCGGAATTTTCGTTCGGGTTCCGAACGGAATAACGTCAAAAAGTGCCTCTGTCCCTGACTGTCATATGGAAACCGTACCGAAATTCCGTGCATCTGCGGCCAGGCTGAATCAAGTCGAGCCGAACGGCGTGTGCGGCGGCGGCGTCGCCTTTGAATCGATTTTGTGCGGACAACGGGGAATTCACATCACTAATTCGCCCTTGTGACGTCACAGTAGGTAGAAAAAAAGTGACACGGTTGGTTTTCATACAGATTGAGGTGTTTAAGCTATCTATGTATATTTAGATCTGTGAGCGAGACTGTAGGCTACTGGCCCGGCCGCATACTTGGATCATTACAAATGCTCAGAACGCACAAATACTCATCAGATCTGTAGGCCACTGGCCGTGGACACCATATATTACCAGATCCATAAAGCTCCGGATTGTAGACCACTGGTCGTGATCCCACCGTTGGACGACGGAACCGTTAAGACTGACATGCCACATATTTTTTACAGGCGTACTTCGCCATCAATCACTATGTTGGGAGTCCAGCAAACCTTCTTACATATATTTTATTGTAAATATAACTATCTAACAAACAACGAAATATTAAATTAACCATAATAATTCTAGTCTAATTTTAATATTCAATATTACTATTTATTAGAGTCTGTTAATTAGGGTATATTTTATGATGCTTCTTGTTTTATTCTTAGCGTCAACAGTTAATATGCTAAACAATCACTGTCTATTGTATTTGTATTCCGTTAGATTTAAGTTAGGAATTATGAGTAAATATTTTAAATATTGCGGTTAATTCTCACCTTATCGAAAAGGACTTGCGGTAACTACACACACAAAGTTGGGTCTCCACTAGTTTTCACGATCATCTTGGCCAAACTACATATCAGAGCAAGCTACTGTATAGATAGTTTATTAATTAATGCATTTGATTTATTTTACTGTAATACGGCGCAAAGGTTTTTTGCTTCGTTAGTTTCGTTTTCACCTTCGCAAAGCCTAGGAATCGGAAACTAACACCTAATGACGTCTGCAAAGACAAGCATTAGGGGCAATTAGTCAGTGTTTCGCTTTTCAATAACAAAAATCAAAAATTAAAACTTAAATAAATAATTTTCCTTTCAACCTTCAATCTTTTGTTTGATTTTCTTTCCCTGTAGTAAGTTCATTTATGTAGGTATTTATATTTACAGAAGTTTCAGCCTGAAGCTTGAGGTAAGCAAGCTAAGTAAGCTTTAAAAAGCATTTAGAAGCCTTCGAGGGAAAGCTTTAGGAGTAGCCCATTACACAGTCTTGTAGATATGGTCTTTCGATTGATCTCTTCATTATCCATAAATGAAGAAACAAGTGTCTTGATTCTAACTTGATATGCCCACAATTATATCATCAGGTTACAAAGAAAACTCACTAAACCGTAGCCTTAAGTTTATAATCATAATGCACCGAATTAGATTAGTATCAATTAAAACATTACCTCTTGCCTATGAAGCAGGAGGTCCCGGGATCGAATCCTGGTCAGGGCATTTATTTGTGTGTTCATCACTGATATTTTTTCCTGAGTTATGGATGTTTTCTATGTATTTAAATATTTATATGTATATATCGTCGCATAATAACCACAACACAAGTCTTATTGAGCGTACTGTGGGACTAGGTTGTTTGTGTAAGATTGTCACATAATAGTTAGTAATAGACAAAGATCTGGCCACGTCAGATATGAAACAACGATGAGACCAACAAAATCCGTTTGGTATGTATGTATGTATCACTTTATTGCACATAAACAAGTAGGTATAACATAAAAACAACAGTAACATACATAAAGGATATTATAGATATAAAGGTATCAAATATATAAAATATCTAGTTAGATCTCTATACTATCCTTATTGCTAGATCCGGACATCTGGCAGCGTTTAAGGGGTGGAGATCAGAGTGACAGATTAGCAATTTTTTTCAATCTAAAAAAATACTAAAATCGGTTAAAAACTACTGAACTTGTCTTATTTCTAGGAGACAGGACTTATATTTTAACATTAAAAACAATGCGTATTAATGCGGAAACAAAAACAGTAGGCGGCATACCATGAATTACATGATACGCCGTTTGGCACTACTTTCTCCCAACAGAACTTGGGCAATGATATAATCTAATTATTTATATAATTCGCTTAATATTATTACGATACGCATTATTGTGTATTTTTGAGATCTAATGTAAGTATTACTTTTTGAAAACATAAGTCCCGCCGAGTTTCTTGCCGGTCATAATACTTCTCGGGTCAGAGGTGTAGGTTTAGAACCGGTGGTAGTTTTTTTTTCTCTCTGACGTTCATAAGTGCATTGTAATGTGCCTAAATTGAATAATAATAGTAGATTGTACAACAAGTGCATAAAACGTACGATTTTACGCGAGGCGTTTATCCATCCGAGCGAGCTTACGAGCGAGGATTTATATAAAGTCGAGTGTAAAATGGGTTTTATGGACGAGGGTTACACTCTAATTTTCACTTCAATTGCGAGGAAATTATTTATCGGTAATCGTAAAACAATTTCAAGTTGTAACAAAAATATTACAATTAAAACAAATACTTATGGTTCCAACCAATTCATTTTTTAATTTTTATTTTTTTCATGTGATTTTAGGCTTAGATACTTGTTTTCTGCCAAGTCATAAAAACATTTCGGGGCATTTCTAAACTATTATCAACTCCTATTTTATTTGATTTCATTTATTTAATTATAGAAAACACGCAATTTAAATTATTATAGCAAGAATATAATAAAAGAACAAGTTTCAGTATTCTACTAAATTTTACTGCTCAATTAAATTGTGCAATATCATTTTCACTTCTCATGCTCGTAAAGTTCGACTTTAAGTCGTGCGTGGACGACTTAAAGTCTCTCGGGAATAAAGTACAATTTTCTTCTAAGACTAAGAATGTGGCTCAACAGCCAAACAGAGTCAAAATATATTGCACAATTTAATTGAGAAGTAAAATTTCGTAGAATACTGAAACTTGTTCTTTTATTATATTCTTGCTATAATTATTTGAATTGCGTGTTTTCTATAATTAAATAAATGAAATCAAATAAAATAGGAGTTGATAATAGTTTAGAAATGCCCCGAAATGTTTTTATGACTTGGCAGAAAACAAGTATCTATGTCTAAATTCACATGTTGAAAATTAAAAAAAAAACATAAAAAAATTAATTGGTGGGAACCATATTTGTTTTCATTGTAATATTTTTGTTACAACTTGAAATTGTTTTACGATTACCGATAAATAATTTCGTCGCAATTAAAGTGAAAATTAGAGTGTAGCCCTCGTCCATAAAACGACTCACTCGACTCGACTCGACTTTATATCAATCGTCGCTCGCAAGGTCGCTCGGATGGATAAACGCCTCGCATAAAATCGTACGTTTTATGCACTTGTTGTACAATCTACTATTGACTCTGGCTGTTGAGCCACATTCTTAGCCTTAGAAGAAAATTTTACTTTATGCCCTAGAGCTTAAAATGCGATTTTATGTCGTCCACGCACGACTTAAAGTCGAATACGAGCATGAGAAGTGAAAATATATTTTATCTTTTCATCTTTATTTATTGCATTCAACACAGAACTCCAGGATTAGTATTCTTGAAGTGATTTGCATTTGCATGATTTTGCCTGTGGCTTGCTGCATCACCATGCTGAGCCAGCGCCGTTTCTCTGCCATGACACATGGCTTCCTGTTGATGTGCATAAATGTTATTAAGTCGCATGCCATTTTATTTTCTTTTTGTAATTTTACTTTGTGTTGATGTTTATGCTGTGGGAATGAGTAAAGAAATGATCTATCTATCTATCATTCCTTGACCTCCGCCAATGAACAGCTGCCAGATGTCCAGATCTAGAAAAAATCATAGAGCATATCGTTGCTCTCATTATTGTGTCACATCTGATGTAGCTAGCTCGCTGTCTACAGGGTTGATTTTCGTTTGATTTTTTTTCTAATGAACTTTGGTTGTCACCTGACGATAATGTGACACACTGACAAACTTCGCTGAATGAATTGACCGAGTTTCATAAACAAAAAATACGTGAATGTCGTGGAACACGCGGATGGAACGAAGTTATGTTATTTAATTTAATTTTTGACTTTTTTGTAATTTTTGCAATTTTTGTATTTTTGTAATTTTTATTATTAGCCATTTTGACCTTTTTGACGTTTTTTTAACTTTTTTGCATTTTTCGATTATTTGACTTTTCACTTAGTCACTTCACTTTTCACTTCACTTCACTTCACTTTATTCTATTCTATTTTATTTTATTTCATTTCACATGTTTCACAATCGTATCATAGTCGTCACGTGACTTTTTTTCGCCTAGCCCCCATCCGCGAACCGTACGATAAGCAACTTCGTTCCAATAAATGTTTATTTAGATGTAATATATAAATCTTATAGAAATTCAAGCATCTATATACATTCATGCTAAAGTGTTCATATTTTGATCAATATCGGCCAATCCGATCAAACGTGACCTTTTCTGTAGCTTGACATACGGTACCTACAAACATTTTGTTTCAGTTCAGTAGACAAAAGATTTCCATATCAAACGGGCTGACACCTGTCGAAAGAACACTCGTATATTAAAAGCCCTCATGATGCCATTTTGATACTGGACTTTTTCGATGGCATACCGAACGGTGTAATAGCTTGAAAAGCGTCTGATGTTAAGGCGGTTGTCACACTGCCGCCGCGTCTCGTTGCGAGACGCGGAGCAACGGACTCGCATGCGGAGACAACGCACCAACGTCCGAGTTTTCTCCGCGTCTCGCGTTCATTTCACATTCGAACGTTAAGGTGAAAATAGTTCCTATTTGTCGATAAAATGGACACGGAACTTATTCAGAACGCTGCGGTGATACTTTCAGTTTGGTTTTTGTACAATCGAGTCATAAAACGCAGAAGACACTGGGTACATCCCTATTTACAAACCAGACCTATAAATGGGTCGTTTGCTAGAGATTACCAAGATTTAAGGCAACACGAAGAATTATTTTTTAATTGCACCCGTATGTCAACCGCGTCATTTGATTATTTGCTAAGCAAAATTGGAGTGATTATTACTGGCGTGGACACAAATTTTCGACGTTCTATTACAGCGGAAGAAAAGCCTTGGCTTACATTCAAGTAAGTAATAATCTACTAAGTACTTTCAATCTTCAATTATACTTTTATAAGAATTCCTATATTATGATTAAACGAACGACTTTCAATTTAAAAAAAAACTTATAGACGTCGATATCCATTGCTGCGCCTACGTCCTTTCTTGCACTAAAATCCGTACGGCACTGCGGACCTCGGTGTGACATACCCTGCGTCACGCACCGCGTCTCTGTCCGAGCGCGCGAGTCGTCGTGCATCTCGCTCCTCCGCGCGTCGAGGCGGAGCTAGTGTGTCGTACCATGCGATTTTTCTATACTAAGTCAAGATTCTACATACAAAGCTTAAAAACGCATCAACGGACGTCGCTGCGAGATGCGAAGCAGTGTGACGAACGCCTTAAGTGTTTAATGTTTGCTAACTTTTGCCGGGAGGCTGTTTGAAAATTTACAGATATATGATCCAAAATAACGCGTTTGGGTAACCTCATCTGCAATCAGTAAAATACTAAAACTTTGAAGTCAGGCGTAATGAAAATCTTCTAAATAAATAACACCAGTTAACAAACATTAGTAGTAACATATCGGCTGCAGCGATTGACTGGTTCCGCAGCTATTTGGTTGGTCGTCGGCAAAGAATAAAACTAGATTCTTCGTGTTCTTCCTGGTGCAGCACATCAGCTGGTGTTCCACAGGGTGGTGTGCTGACTCCTCTTTTATTTTCTATCTTCATTAATTCCATAACTCTTGATCTCTCCTCTTCGTATCACCTCTATGCCGACGACCTTCAAATATATTCGCAGGGTATGCAAAGCGATCTCAATTCAGTTATAGAAGCCACGAATCTTGATCTGCTCCGCATATCAAATTGGAGTCAAAATCACGGTTTAAAAGTAAACCCCCTAAAGTCACAGGTAATTGTGATGGGTAGCGCTAAACAAATCTCCAAAATTGACTTTCTCAGGCTCCCTCCGATAGTCTTCGATGGTATCCAAATTCCTTTTTCCAACCAAGTGAAAAATCTTGGCGTAATCATGGATCGTTGTCTATCATGGGTGCATCAGGTGAGTGAAGTGAGCAGGAAGATGTTTGCTGCCATAGGGTCTCTCAGACGGCTCCGGAATTTCCTGCCAATTGCTACTAAAATTGCGCTTGCTCAGTCGTTACTTCTCCCCATTCTTGATTATGCAGATATCTCCTATTTAGACCTAACCGAGGAGCAACTTAAGGCGCTAGGCGCTGATTGTGGTCGAAAACTGTTACTTTCTAAGGGATATATCTCAATAACGGGTCATTCAAAAATTTTGAAAAAAATATATGTTATTTACCATTTCATGTACAACATTGTAAACGTTTGAATAAATCGTGTAACGTATAGTTTCTCCGTTATGTAAATGTAACGAAATGTCGTTTTACGGTTAATTTTACTTATATCTACTGAACGGCTCATTCGATTTAAAATATTGTTGAACTAAAAAATATGTACTACAGAACACTACAAACTCAACGTAGGATATTTAAATTGATTAAATTTTCTTAAACAACTTGATCATAATTCCACATTTCGTGCGCTATTAGCTCGAAAACGGCGTTGCTGGCAGTCGTGAGCTAGCTTTGAGACGAGGAGGCTGTGTCGCTCGTCGCTCCGTGCTTCCCTTGTACTACATATACTTGTGCTTGGCCCGTGAGCAATAATATCGGATTTACTGTGCCTAAAGACTAAATAACTGCAGAGGGTTCATGCGGTGCGGATATAACGTGTCTTCCCGGAATCAATAATGTATAGACGTTTTATCTTTTAAGATAATGTACTCGTATGCATGTTTATGTACGTTCGTATAAAAAGTGTATTTTATTTAGATTATATATACAAGTAAAAAACAAATGAAATAAAAATGGAGAAAAAACAAAAATCATGAATCTCACATTGCTCTGAAAACAAATTTGGTCAGGTAAGTAAACTAAAATTATTATGTTTTAGTGGACGCATGCATCACGCAAAATAGGCATTAGTCGTCGAGTTGCGGAAATCTGCTAGTACTGCAATACAATAGACTAATAATTAATTTAATAAAAGTTTTTTAATAATCCAAAGAACCGAATTTATTTAAACATATTTATTTAAGAATACCGTGTTCTAAACGAATGTAATATGCGTTTTATTTTACGATTAAACACAATCTTTAATGTTATACTTTATACTAATTCCTCAAATCTAGAAATTGCGAAGTAAACTGCAAAGGCGTGCAGATAAACCGGCCAAGAGAATATCGGGCTATGCTCAGTGTAGGGATCCGTACTATCCGTAGTTTCCGGCCTGTTACAATACATCCATTCAAAAGGTAGTCTGTAAAGAAATATTTTGTAGCACTTACGTTATTTTACTATAGGCATAACTCAAAAACGGCTCAACCGATTTTATTCCATATAGTTTTTATTGAAAAAACGTGATAAGTATTTCAATGGTCTCACTTCCAGGAATTTTCCCAATTTTTTTGGACCCACGGTTCAAAAAGAGCATTTTAACTTTCGAAGCTATTATTTACGAAAGTATTCGTTTTATCCAAAAGTTGTTTAAGGCATATTCTTCTTAAAAGACCTATCCAACAATGGGTTTCAGATACTTATTGTTTTACCACTTTGTAGGCGTAATTAAAACACATAATTACTCATACCAAATTTCAGTCTACTAACTATCACTGAGCAAAGCCTGATTGAGAATCTAATAAAAAATTGCTGATATTTAAGAGTTCAATGTATGCAAGAATAAAGGAAATAAAGCTTTTTTTTATACCACGACGCTGGCAAACAAGCATACGACCCGCCTGATTGACCCCAGAAGATTCACATGCGCGTTGACTACCCTAAAAAAACTACTATATCGGTGAAATGCAAATAAATACATATTTTATATTAATTATCAACACAAGTGAATAAATAAATTACTACTAAGGGTTAATACTACCTATCAAATATCTTTAAAAGACCGGCCAAGTTTGTATCGGACCATGTATTGTGCACGACGAAATTAAATATATGTACAAATTAACCATTTATGTTCCTATTTAGTTATAAGTTAATAAACATTACAATTTGATCTCTTTTAATTGCCTAGGTTGTAAGAAATAATAGATATGTACTGATAGAAATAAGTCTGATTGTTACCTATATTCTCAAGTTTATCTTTAATAAAATATATTATTTATCGTCTTTTACTCATACTATAACGAATGACCTAGTGACACTGAAAAATAGAGAGCACTAGGACATCCGTACCGCGCGCCGGCGCAACGAGAATGACGGGCGAGCGCGGGGGGGAACGCGGGAGTATATCAAACTGGTTGGGGGACGAGGTACGTAAATACGCCGCGTTCCAATGGCCCTGCACTACCGGTGTCGGTTAAGGAAGTCCACGATCGAGTAAGGTATCTTCGAGTAAGGAAGTCCCCGGGTGCGGATGGCATCTCCAACCGCATGCTGAGACTTCTGCCCGAACATCTCTTACTCATTCTGGTCGGCATCTTCAATGCCGCCCTGTCCAATAGTCACTTTCCAGCCGCGAGGAAACGTGCCACGGTCATCGGAATAGCGAAGCCCGGCAAACCCCGGGCCTCGCCAGCCTCTTACAGGCCCATCAGCTTACTCAGCTCGCTTGCTAAGCTGTATGAGCGAATCATCCTCGCTCGGATTCTCAGGTTCACGACTGAGAATTCAATTATCACGGACGAGCAGTTCGGCTTTCGTGCCGGACACTCGTGCGTCCAACAGGTGCACCGCATTACGGAGCACGTGCTGGACGGCTTCTCGCGTCGAACTGGGTTGAAGACGGGAGCGATCTTTCTTGACGTGGCGAAAGCCTTCGACAAGGTCTGGCATAACGGGTTGATATACAAGTTATATCAGATCGGTATGCCGGACAGACTCGTACTCATAATACGAGATTTCCTTACGGACAGAAGCTTTTGCTACCGACTGGAGGGAACGCTTTCACCTCCATATCCTATTAGGGCAGGAGTCCCGCAAGGCTCCGTCCTCTCGCCTACACTCTATTCGTTGTTCACGAACGATATTCCTAGGCACCCGCTTGTCGAACTAGGGTTGTTCGCGGACGACACCGCGCTCTTTACGACGCACAATCGCTACATTCTTGTTCGGAAATACCTCCAAGAGGCAATCAATGGCTTAGGTCAATGGTTTCGTCTTTGGCGTATTGAAGTCAATCCGGACAAGAGCGCAGCGATTATCTTCCACCCTACTGCCATAGGTCCGACAGGCAGGAAGGTGGCTCCGGTCCGGCTTTTTGACCAGCCCATTCCGTGGGTTAACGAGGTCAAATATCTAGGCGTCACTCTCGACCGTCGTATGACTTTCAAAAGCCACATCCGTAGGGTACGCAACAGAGCGCTGTTCGTATTAGGAAGGCTAGGGCCGATGATTAACAAGTTTAGTAAAATGTCACTTAGAAATAAGCTGACACTCTACAAGACTTGTGTTCGTCCAATCATGGCATACTCAAGTGTGGTTTTTACCCACGTGGGTATGTCAAGTCTCGAGCCGCTTCAGGTCGTTCAGAATCGTTTCCTCCGTAGGGCGACTGGGGCCCCGTGGTACCAGACGACCCTCAGTTTGCACCATGACGCGGGGCTTGACTCCCTTTATGGTTTCTTTAAGCAGACTGCCCGGCGTTATTTTGACAACGCTCCGCACAGTAGTAATCCGCTAGTTAGGAAGGCTGCGAACTACATTCCCAACCCTCCCCCCCTCGGACTCTTAACACGGAAGTCACTGATTAGGGGCCGCTCGGTTCGGCGGCCTAGACACTACGTCACGGACCAGGACGACGCACTCACAGCGGCCATTCATGAGAAATGGAACGCTGTGCGTGCGCCCTCCCCCACATGTACACTGCGGCGCCCCCGCCGGCGGGGACGCCCACCTCGGAACAGTCACGACCACATCGACACGTTCAGTCCCTTATCCACCCGGTACCGCCGCATACCGGATAGAGTCACCCCGACAGTCGTCGGGCCTAGCTGAGTTTCTTGCTGGAGTCTTCTCAGCTAGGCTAGGAGTAGCGAACCAGCGACAAAACCCCCATTAGCTCGATCCCCCCCCACTCACCCAGATCAGGTTGAACTCGCTTCAACTGATCTCGCTGGAAGCGCAAGCTCGGTAGGAGCATTCCAGCGTAGCAAACTCGTCACGTTAGGTCGCGGAAGGGTCCTGGATTTTCCCCCGGCAACCATCCCACCAAACAGTCCGCCCGCTTTAGCGCTCCAGAAGCATAAAGCCCAAGTCAGGCTCAAAAAAAAAAAAAAAAAAGGCCCTGCACTCAGTCTGTAGCGACCGGCGCACCGAAAACATATTAGAATCTGCTTAGAAATTGTTAATTTATCTAATAAGAGTTATTTTATTATTAAGTTTAAGAGAATAAATGAGAAAAACCAATGTAAAGAAAAATGTTGAAATAAAGACCCGTGGAGGGGATAGAGCGAGAGTGGGGAGGCTGGACCGTATAAAAGTAGGAACATTCCGGCATTATTCATTCAATTCGAGCAGCAGCAGACAAAAGGAAAAATACTAAAGAAAACCCGCCTCTCCAGTCATCAACCTCAAGCCGCCTCCACGTATTTAGCTGCAACCACTGCATTTTATTTGCATCCCAAGCAAATCCTGAACCAGTCATAGGTGCATTCGGCACATTATGGTCCTTCGTCACCGGATTCAACACGTCTGCTGCAATTAAATATTTGGTCGCATTCAAGAAGTATCAAGATGCCAGTAACCAGATCGCAGGGTCACGGGCGTTCACTGGTCGATCTCATATTCAACGCCGAGTCGACCGACCGGGAAGATTCTTCGCAACAACGAAGCGGCGCTACAGAACCATCGAATGAATCAACAACAGCACGGACGTCGACAACCGACGGCCCGCAGGGGGGGGGACACCGCGACCACAGCTAAGACTACAGCCACCGCCGCGCCGTCCTCACAAGATTCTCGCCCTGGTGCGCCGCCGCCATCCGAGTCGAAGTCAACGAAGACAACGTCCAGCCGTCGTGCGCTACTCACCGCACGAGCCCGAGAAGAGGTGCTGCGCATAAAATTAGAACTTGCGCAAGCACGCGTCGCTACCCTAGAAGCCGAAGCTAGCGACGAGGAAGAAGACGCCACCGTCGTATCCGCACACTCAGACAGGCGGATTAACGAGTGGCTCGAAACCAGCCAGCGCCACGTACTGGCACCCACCGAGGTACCCCGCAATAAAGAGGAGCACGAACCGCCGCAGCCAGCCCCGGTTCTTCGAGACAAGCCGCACATCGCCACAGAAGTCGCCGGGCCCGACGCCACTGCCGCGCGCCGCCAGCCCGACGCCCCCCGCCCCGCCGCTGCCACTGCCGCGCACGCCGGGTACGGGAGTGCACCGCTCTCTGCCGCCGCTCCTATATTCAAGCCTGCACAGCCCTACGCGCAATATGAAGACACAAGTGCGCATGGGCTAACCCGTGCATACAATAATGAAGATGCACACAAAGAAGAGGCCATCGTCGCAGTAATCAAGTCAACTTAACAGAGTTGGCATCCGCCATAGCCATCGCTGCGCGTGCCGGCCACACATCCCGTTACAACGCCGAGTTGCCGACATTCAACGGTTCGCATCAGAACTGGCTGTCCTTCAAAGCTGCCTATGAAGAGACGAGGACAACCTACACCGAGTCGGAAAATGTAACGAGATTAAGAAGATCCCTGACAGGGAAAGCCAAGGAAGCAGTTGAAAGTCTGCTTATCTACCACGGCCGCTCCGAAGAGATAATGAAGACTCTGGAATCAAGATTTGGACGGCCGGACTCTATCGCCCTGAGTGAACTCGAACGCCTACGAGCACTGCCGCGGCTATCGGACGGACCTCGCGACATCTTCACCTTCGCCAGTCGCGTGGCCAACACCATAGCCACACTTCGAGCCCTCAATCGCATCCAGTATTTATACAGCCCTGAGACAATGAAGGCTGTCATAGATAAACTTACGCCCGTGCAACGGTACCGATGGTACGACTACGCCGCCTCGCACCCGACCGACGAGCCCGAACTAACGAAGATTGCAACATTTCTTCAGCGCGAGGCCAGCCACTGCGCGCCGTATGCTCCGCCGGAACGCTTCGAAGCCACGGGACAGCCACAGCAAGCTAGAAGAGTACAGAAGACGTTTGCAACTACCGAAAAGCCAGCACCGAAGTGCATCAGTCGTGCGCCAAGCGTCATTGCATACGTACGTGAATCGATGCGCCGCGCCGTGACCTCAAACGTGTTGAAGTGTAGCAGTTGCAATGTTGTTATAAACGAGCTTCTGGCATTTATCCAGAATAAAATTGAAGTAATGAAGGATGATAGTATTGTTAATTTATGTTCGACTGCCTTCTCTGAAGATGAAGTGGTGCGAGCCAAAAACCTGCTGTACGAGTCGATTAAAACAACCGATCGGAACATAGTACGAAGAAAATAGAAGTCGAATACAAATATCCAGGATATGGTGAGGCTCATGAGACGGGTCCATGCAGATGAAATACCCATTTTTGTTGCACGGGACCTGCAAAAACTTCCAGCGGTTAGTTTTGATCACGTCGACTGTACCAGATTACTGAAAGATATTATTATTCTTCAAAAGGACGTTCAGTATATTGAGGAGAACTACGCAACGAAGTCGGAAAGTGAAAAGTTGATTCGAGTGTTATGCAAGTCTGCCGATGTTTTAGCGTTACAGGAAACCTGGTTATTGCCAGATAGTGTTGACTACATAGGAAGCATTGATAATAATTTTGATTACACGAGCAGATCAGCAGTTGATACGTCACGGGAAATCCTGAGAGGAAGGCCATATGGCGGTGTTGCTTTAATGTGGAGGAAGGGATTGTTTACATCTGTTAAAACAATAGAGTGTAATAGTGTGCGTGTTGCGGCTATTTGTGGCAGTATCGGCAACCGTTCGGTGTTATTATTCTCGATCTACATGCCTACTGACGATACGTCAAACCTACCTGAATTCACGGATTGTTGTGGTGAAGTGGCTGCGATTATTGAATCACATAATGCTGATTGTGTATTTGTTCTAGGAGACTTTAATGCGCACCCAGGGCAACCTTTTTACAGAGAACTGTGTGATTTTTGTTTAGAGCAAAAGTGGCGCTGCGCTGATATCGAATGGCTTGGCGGTGGTTCGGAGTCGTATACGTTTTTGAGTGAGGCTCATGGATGTAGGCGTTGGCTGGATCACTGCTTGGTCTCCGAGGCGGCGTGGCTCACTGTTAGCGATGTGCAAATTGAGTATGACATGTATTGGTCTGATCACTTTCCAGTTATTATTAAAAGCCAAATTGAGTCGAGTCGATCTAACATAAGTAATAGTGTTAAGGACAATGAAAGTATATGTATTTGGGGGGAGAGAGACTCTGACGAAATTAATTTATATAGTAGTATTTGTAATGATAACTTAAAATTTATTGATTTTCCTAATGAGTTACTGACATGCTGTGATAATTATTGTAATGACATTTCCCATAAGTTAGTATTAGATAAATTGTACAATGATATTACTAATGTTTTACAGACAGCGTCAAGACTAAGCCGGGTCTCTAAAAAACGTAAACTTAAGAGGGTAGTAGGTTGGAACAAACCTGTCAGAGAGGCCCACGCTAGGGCAAGAATGTATTTTCAGCAGTGGCATATGTTTGGTAAACCAAGGGCAGGACAAATTTATGCAGATATGTGCTCTTCCCGTAAGACATTTAAAGATAAGCTCAAATGGTGTCAGGACAATCAAACACAAATCAAAATGGACATTCTAGCTACTCACCATAGAGCTAAAGACTTTAGTAAATTTTGGAAGAGCACTAGCAAACTAAATCCTAAACCTGGAGTACCAGCCACGGTTGAAGGTTTAGATAAACCTTATGAAATTGCTAACATGTTTAGTAAGCATTTTCAGGTGGACTGGCAGCCTTCGGACATGTGTCATCGGGTGCTTTCTACTGAGGACCGGCAGGTCAGGCGAGGAGTATACTTTTCCTACAAGGACGTGGATAAAGTGGTTAAAGGTATGACTAGAGGAAAGTCGCCGGGGCACGATGGCCTCAGTATAGAGCACCTGGTACATGCGGGAGTTCACTTGCCTCGCGTGCTGAAGATGTTTTTTAATCTGTGCATTAGTCACTGCTATCTTCCGGCAGACCTAATGAAGACGATAGTGGTACCCATTTGTAAGAATAAGACAGGAAATGCCTCCGACAAGTCCAACTACAGGCCTATTTCTTTGGCAACAGTAGCGGCTAAGGTACTTGACGGGTTGCTTGATGGCGTGCTCTCGAAGCACACACAAACGCATGATGCTCAGTTTGGCTTTAAGCCTGGTTTATCAACTGAAAGCGCGATTCTGTGCTTTAAGCATACCCTCAGGTACTATACCGATAGTAAAACGCCTGTATTTGCTTGCTTTTTGGATTTGTCGAAGGCATTCGATACCGTTTCCTACGAGGTTCTTTGGGGTAAGCTGGAAACACGCACAGATACACCGAGGGATGTGATCGACCTACTCCGATTTTGGTACGGCCATCAAACCAACTTTGTAAGATGGGCAGGTGCACACTCGGATGTGTACAAGTTGAAGTGTGGTGTGCGGCAGGGGGGTCTCAGCTCACCCAGGCTGTTCAACCTGTACATGGACGAGCTGATTGGTGGACTCAGTAGCACTGGTGTTGGATGCTCGATTGGCGGTACTATGGTCAACAATATCAGTTATGCTGACGATATGGTGCTGCTGTGCCCATCAATCAGTGCGCTTGTCAAATTACTGAGGATGTGCGAGGAGTATGCTGGGACCCATGGGCTAAGGTACAATACCAGCAAGAGTGAGCTTCTGGTTTTTAAGGCTGGTGATAAGTCTTACGAGACACTACCTGAAGTTTACCTATGCGGGGCTCCACTCAAACGGACGGAGCGATTCAAGTACCTTGGTCACTAGGTCACTGAGAACCTCCAGGATGACCAGGACATTGAAAGGGAGCGCAGAGCATTGACTGTTCGCTGCAATATGTTGGCCCGTAGGTTTGCACGGTGTGATGGGGATGTCAAAGTAACGTTATTTAAGTCATTTTGCCAAACCTTTTACACGTGCAGCCTGTGGACTAACTATACAAAGAGGACATTAAATGCTCTGCGCGTACAATACAACAACGGGTTCAGGCTACTGTTAGGACTCCCACGCTTTTGTAGCGCGTCAGGTATGTTCGCAGAGGCACGCGTCGATAGCTTCATATCAATAATACGCAAGAGAACAGCCTCCCTGATGCGCCGCGTGCAAGAGAGTACTAACAGTCTCCTGAACCTGGTGGCGGAGTACCCGGCTGGTCCAATATGGAAGCATTGGAACTCGATCCATATGGAATCCAGAGGCAATGTTTATGGGTTGTTCTAAGTACCTGTGTAGTTAGTAGAAAATTAGTTTTAAGTATCTAACCTAGGATGTAAGACTTATGCTTTGTTATCTACTAACCCTCTATGGACATGTCTGAATTAAATAAATTATAAATTGAAGTGCCCCTGTTGCGACGCCGAAGATCATCGAATAGAAAACTGCAAGAAATTCGCCGCCGAAGCCATCGATGATCGTTGGAAGATGGCCAAAGACAAACGGCTATGCTTCCGATGTCTACGCTATAGAAACAAGACGCACTTATGCAAGAGAGTGAAGTGCGAGCAAGACGGCTGCGAGTACTACCATCACCACCTACTCCACAACACGAAGCCGAAGGAGCCTGCGGTCGAAGTCGTCACAAACATATCGTCACGCCGGAGCCCGCGCGCCTATCTCAAGATTATACCAGTAGAAGTCCGTGGACCGGCGGGAGTCGTTTCTACAAGGGCCCTGCTAGATGACGGGTCAGCGGTGACTCTCATCGATGAAGAAATCGCTCAAGAAGCAGGACTGGATGGACCCCCCGAGACGCTATATCTCGAAGCTATCGCAAATCAGAAGGTAGACGCATTGATGTCACGCTATGTCACGCTACGCCTGCGGGGTCGCAACGATGAAGTGAAGATACGCGCGTGCACGGTGCCCAGCCTCCAGCTGTCACCTCAAGCAATCACCGATGACGACATAGAAGCATGCGAGCATCTACTTGACATACAAGAGTACCTCAAGTATGACTCTGAAGAACCACGCATTCTCATCGGTCAAGACAACTGGCATCTGCTCATCGCAAGCGAAACCCGTCAAGGCAAAAGGGGCCAGCCGGTAGCGTCACTCACACCGCTCGGCTGGGTTCTGCACGGCACTAACTCGCGAGTCATCGGGCGCCGCATCGAAACATCGAACCATACGGCCGTCAAGCGCGAAGACGACATCGACAAGCAGCTGAATGAATACTTCGCGATCGAGAACCTGCTCATCGAGCCGAAGCGTCCGCAAAACGACCCCGAGCAACAAGCAACGGCGCAGTTAGCCCAGTCAACGAGGCGTACTCCCGAGGGCAACTATGAAGTTTCGCTGTTATGGAAAAATGAAATTAACAAGATGCCTGACAACTACGATAACACACTTAGGCGGCTCTTCAGTATAGAAAGAAAATTAGACAAGAATGAAGCCTTCAAGAAGAGGTACAATGAAGAGATGGAAGCCTTCGTTGCCAAGGGTTACGCCGAACCCGCCCCACCAATAAAAGCCGACAGGGTGTGATATTTACCACACTTCGCAGTACTCAACCCCATGAAGCCAAACAAGGTCCGGATCGTACACGACGCTGCCGCCAAGACACGGGGGGTATCACTGAACGATTGTCTACTTACCGGACCGGATCTGCTGCAGTCGCTGCCCGGAGTACTCATGCGCTTTCGTCAACATCCATTCGCCGTCGGGGCCGACATATCGGAGATGTTCATGCAAGTCAAAGTGAAGAAAGAAGATCGCGATGCACTTCGATACCTATGGCGCGGTAATCGTCGCTACGACGCGCCGCCCGAAGAATACCGCATGACATCGCTCATTTTTGGGGCCACCTGTTCTCCGTCCATCGCTATCTACGTCAAGAATTTCAACGCAGAACAGCACAGAAGCTCGCACCCTGAGGCCGCCGACGCAATAGTCAGAAACCACTACGTCGATGACTATTTACAAAGCTTCAAGACTGAAGACGACGCGATTCGAGTGGCGAACGACGTGCGCGAAATACACTCTCACGCACACTACAATCTGCGGCAATGGACGTCGAATTCGCCCGCAGTACTACACGCCGTAGCAGGCAAAAAAGATGGCCCTCCACAAGTCGAGCTAAGCAAAAGCGAGACGAAGAACGAACGAGTACTCGGGCAAGTGTGGAAGCCGTCGACCGACGAGATTGCCTTCAATCTCGACCTCAGCCGCCTGCCGCCAGATGCACTAGATGAACGCCAACCAACGAAACGCCAGCTATTAAAAATAATGATGTCCGTATTCGACCCGCTCGGACTGGCGTCACCGATCACCATACAAGCTAAGAAGATATTGCAAGAGATATGGCGCCGGGGCACCGAGTGGGACAAGAAGATCGACGCCGACCTCGGAGAGCAGTGGGCGCAGTGGACACAACAGCTGCGGGCGTTACGTGACGTCACCATACCCAGGTGCTACACACACTACAGCGACGCACACACGCGTGAGCTACACACGTTCGTCAACGCAGCGGCCGGTATAACAGAACGAGTGAAGAAACCTGCGGTACTCGACGGCAACCACCCAGTGGCGAAGTTATACATCGACTATGTGCATCGCAAATTGCATCATAGCGGAGTGGACGCCGTAGTCAACGAATGCAAACAGCAATATTGCATATTGCGCTTGCGCACAGCCGTCCGGGGCGTCATATATCGCTGTTTACCCTGCCAACGAAGAAAAGCGCGGCCGACTGTACCACCCACCGGCAACCATCCACATAGTCGCCTAGCCCACCACGAGCACCCCTTCAAGTACACCGGCCTAGATTACTTCGGCCCGCTGACAGTGACAGTCGGGCGCGGCACACAGAAGAGATACGTAGTGAGGTGTGGTGCGGGGGAGTAGTAAATAGGAATACGTGTGAATCGTGTTAAAGACTATTTATTACTGAATTCCACAATACAGTGAGTGATATACTTACAGCTAGGGTTGTCACACGTAACTATAACTAGGGTCTCCACCTCATCTCCGGGGAGAAAAGGAAAAAAAAAGTAACTTTAGTGACATTTTTTTTTTTTTTTTTTTATAGCTAATTAATAATAAAATTCTAAACATAGAATTACATTTGTTTCTATTGATTTAAGTACAATAAAGTCTTGTTCTGTTTTTGTGAACAATGTCTTCCCTGTTATTTTTTAAAACTTTTACATTAGGTTCCATGTCCTCTATTACAATATATGGACCATTATATACTGGATTCAATTTTGTTACAGTTTCATTCTTTATTAAAATTTTATCTCCTTTTTTATAAGTAATTGGGTGTACAGATTTATCATACAGTTTTTTGCGAGTCATTTTACTTTGAATAAGATTTTCCTTCGCTTCCTTACAAGCTAACTGTAACCTATACTTAAGTTCTAGGTAATAATTATCGGGGTTATACAAAGGCTCAACGTCACAGACAATTTGGCAAGGCATTTGACTCCTTTTACCAAAAACTAATTCATATGGCGTGTACTTGGTGATAGAATGTACGGTATTGTTATAGGTAAAACACCAAAACGGTAACCAATGACTCCAAGCTTCTGGGTGCTTTTCGCTCTGTATGCGCAGATAAGCGCCCAGATGCTTGTGTGAGTTTTCTAAAGAACCTACAGTTTGATGATGATAAGCTGTGGAATTCGTTTTTTTCTATTTCTAATAACTTACATATTTCTGTCATTTTAGATGACATAAACTCGGTACCTCTATCTGATACTATTGTTTTTGGTATCCCAAATCTTAAAATAAAGTTCTTAACTAAGGCTTTAGCTACACTAACCGTATCTTTACTCTGTAAAGGATACGCTTCAATGAATTTACTTAAATCGCATTGAACAGTTAAAATATAGGAATTATTATCTATATCTCTATCAATAGGACCTACAATATCTAGAAATATTCTTTCAAACGCACTTGATGTCGTAGTAGTTATAACCATAGGTTGTTTAACATTACGAGAATATTTCATTTTTTGACATTTGTCACACTTATTAATAAATTGTTTAACGTCATTTTCGAGTTCTGGCCAGTAGAAATGTCTCTTTATGTTATTTATCATTCTCCGTACACCTGCATGCCCCGCGGTTGGCAGCAAATGATAGTCATTTAAAATCAATTTAATTTCATGTTTATCATAAATTCTTTTTACTCCTCTTAAGACACATATTCGTGGACCGGTCCATGTCTTAACTCTTCTTACTTCATTTATTACTTCTTTTATGAATAACGCGTTACTATCATCTTTAATTATACATATTTTGTCGACATTTATTTTATTACAAAAATCACTCAATTTCTTCACAAATTCTGCTCGAGTAAAATGTGATTTGAAATCAAGGTTAATGTATAACATATTAATACTTGACGCATACGCAAAACACTCGGTTTCAACTTTAATTTTTTTTTCACGCTTGACATCCTTCAATTTTTTACCATCTACAAGCTTCATCTCCACCGAACCACACGGAATCCGTAATATCTCCACGACTCTTGGTTGATCAGTCCAATTGTCAAGGGGTTTACTAGGGATTTGAGTGGCAGTTGAGTCTGTATTTTGGTTTAGACGTTTAGTTTGCGCTCTTGTTAATACGGATACTACTTCATTATTAAGTTCTTTTAACTCGTCTGATGTGATACATACTCTTGATAAAGCATCTGCTACTACATTATCCTTTCTTTTCACGTACGCAATTTTAAAATCGTACTCTTCTAAAATTAATCTGAATTTTAATAACCTACTTGAAGGGTCTTTAATGCCAAACAGGTATACTAACGGTTTATGATCTGTCATTACTGTGAACTTTCTTCCAAACAAATAGGGTCTAAAATACTTTACCGACCACACTATGGCAGTCAATTCTTTTTGAATAGTGGGGTAATTTCTTTCCGCCTTGTTTAAGGGTCTGCTAGCATATGCTATTGGTTTCATGTCACTGTTACAAAGAACAGATCCTATGGCAACACCTGATGCATCTGTTTGTAGTATAAATTCGTTATCTTCACAAAAATTTGGAAACTGTAGTATGGGTGGTGACATGATTGCAGATTTTAAAAGTTCGAAAGACTCTTCACATTCTTTTGTCCAATTGAAATTTACATTTTTCCGACATAAAGCATTAAGTGGCAGTGTAATGAAAGCAAAGTTTGGTATAAATTTTCGATAGTAATTACAAAATGCAACAAAGCGACGTACTTCGTCTGACGTCGTTGGTGTTGGGTACTTTTGAATGACTGAAATTTTATCTGGATCGGGAAAAAATCCATTTGATGAAATTATATGCCCTAGGTATAACATTTCTGTTTTTAAAAATTGACATTTGTTTGGATTTAATTTTAAATTTACTTTTCTCAGCCTTTCAAGGACATCGATTAAGTTTTTATTGTGAATTTCTAAATTCCTGCCGAAAACGACAAGATCGTCTAGATAAACGAAACATTTTTCATATGTCAAACCAGACATTGCAACAGTCATGACCCTGGAAAATGCGTTAGGTGAAATTCGTAGACCCATTGGTAAACGTTTCATGGAATATTGGCCTGTATTTGTTGTAAAAGCTGTCAGTTTACGCGATTCTGGTGTCAATGCTACCTGATAATAAGATTGACTCAAATCCAAATGTGAAAAATATACGGATCCTGACAAAGAATCTAAAATGTCACAAATATTTGGTAACGGGAATTTATCATCCTGAATAGTGTTGTTTAACTTTCTATAATCAATTACTAAACGCCATCCCTTTTTTCCTGTCTGATCTACCTTTTTCGGTACCAAAAGAATGGGACTAGACCACTCACTGTTGGTCTCTTCTATAATATCATCCTGTAGCATTTGACGTACTTGCTTATCTATCTCCGGTTGTAAACTTTTTGGTAATCTGTACGGTTTTACATATGTAGGAGAAACACCTGGTTTCAATTGAATTGATTGTTCGTAAACATTTGTAGTCGTCAGTTTATCGCCCGGTAGGTAAAATATGTCCGCATACTTCGCGCAAATAGACTCTATCGTGTCACGTTCTTGGGAATGTAAATGATCAAGTTTCAACTGGGACAGTAAAGTTTTTGCTCTTCCCACGCTGTTATTCTCCGACTTGAAATTGCATATATAATATTCACTTAAATAACACAATTCTGGTTTAAATATAGGTAACTCTACCGTTTTTTCGCTAACGTTCAAAATTTTAATGGGAATTACCCTTTTATTGGGTGTAACTATCATACTGGCTAAAAAAATATCTTCTTGTAATTGCTTCGGCAAAACAACACAATCATTAGTAATATTTTGATCTATTTGTATATAATGTATAGATTCACATCGCGGTGGCAGTTTTATATAGTTAATCGAAATCTTCGGTTGACTGTACATTGGCAATGTTTGTTGTGAGTGCAAATTTTTAAAAGTAATAGTAGAAGTTTCTAGGTCTATATGGGATTGAAATGCATTTAAAAAATCTAGTCCTAAAATGCCATTGGTTTTACAGGGTAGATTGTCAAATACGTAAAATTTATGTGTGTAAGTGATGTTATCTTGTGTTGTTAACGTCAAAATAACATAACCTTCCGAATAAACTTTTACACCCAAGCCATTTACAACAATATTGTCGTTGAATAATTGCACATGTTGAGAAGACAACGCACGTTTATCTATAGCGCATAACGATGCGCCTGTATCTATAAGCCATGAACATTTCTTAGTTCCTAATTGCAAAAGTATATATTTCGTGTCACTGTCGAAAGTAAATACATGATGTTTAATGTTAGTCTCGAAAAAACTGACTTCTTCCCGATTCAATATTTTCTGCCCTTGGTAAGGGAGTATCTACTCCTGGTTGTTGTGCGGTGTACACTTGACCTTGGTTACCTCTAGGGTAACGATTATTATAACGATTTGACCTTGATCCGAATCTCCTAGGGAAACCGCTAGTGTTAGTGTTGGGCCGTCCCCTGTTGTATCTAGGGTAATACGAGCTACCCCCACGATTGTATGAATATCCTTGGTTACGAGGATAATATCCACGTGGTCTATAAGTGGAATTCGCTCTGGCTCTATCGCCTCTATAATGTGAAAATCTATTTGGCTTACCTCTGTAGCTGAGGACCACGTTCGACGATGAGGGCTGCGCCAGCTCCTCGTCCTCGGCAGCACGCGCCGCATCCTTTAAAGTTGAGTAGTCGCGGGCTGCTATTATAGTGCTTAGGCGTCTGTTTCTAAGCCCATCTGCAAACTTTTTGATTGCAAGTTTCTCGTTTATGGGACTTAAAATTTCAAAGGCTTGTTCGTTAGAATTCGCCTGTGAAATTGTAAGATCCACAAACAGTTGTTCAATTTTATCCGCATATTCAGAAATTGTCGACTCTTTTTGAGAGATGCTGTTGAGTTGCGACAGTAATGAATTTGATGATTTTCGCGTTAATAATTTTTGTTTCATATCAGTGATCAGTTCCTCGCAGCTGGTATAAGTCTTTTTTAATTTTAATTTAGCGGATTTTGAAAGTCGCGTTTTGAGAACAAAATTTATAAGCATATTTTTGTTTGCAGCATCTTTCAAATAAGAGTTGTACATCTCAACACTATCAATAATTTTTTCTGTAGTTTCTTCCGTACCGTCCATTACCATCACCAAGCTAGTTGCCGTTTTTATTTCAAAGTTATCCATTTTTATGCCTTTGTTTATAACCGACTCACAAGTAATATAACTTTTTATTTTGGCATAAACTGCCTCAATTTTCTCTATAATAACATCTAAAATATAATCCGACAATACTGGAGACTTAAAATCACTAGAGGTACATTCCAAGTTTTGCAAAATTATTTTGTATTCTGCATAGTACTTATCTGCTAAAGCTATCTTATTTTTAACTAAATCCTTACTTGTTTCTCTCTTTGCACCCAGTTTTCGTAAGCTTACTTGAATTTCTGAGATTTTTGAGTATATTAATTCTAATTCACATGCCATTAAAAGTAAAATAAGTAAGTAATTTGCTTAATTAATTTAGGGATTTTTAAAGTCTTATTATAGAGAACCGTCCAGGAACCAGGAATACGAACATAAACACTCATTAACACTATTTCTATAATCACTCACTGTTGTCGTGTGATAGCCATTTTCGCCGATTGAACTGGAACTAACCTTGACCGTCCGCTCAAACCATGTCCTCTTCTGGCGCCGTCGGTTTCCGTCCGGATATACGCATTGCAGTGCGGCGTATAAATTCTGCGCTTATAGTTCTCCGTATCCACTGCTGCTGCTGTTTTTTATATTTCTTGTATAAAATCAGTAAGGCTGCCAATCCAATCGCAGCCAGAAGGATGCCCACCATAATATTGTTGAGCGCCAAGTCGCCGTGAAGGTCACTGTCGCTCTCCGAGGCTGTATTTTTCCCAGCCCCCGCAGTTTGAGTTATTATTACCTCCTTATCTTCAGTTTTGGAGTAACTTTTCCCCATTTTTGTTGTACTTGTACAGCAACACAAAAACAGCAATTGATACA
Source organism: Pammene aurita (assembly GCA_947086415.1). Lineage (NCBI taxonomy): Eukaryota > Metazoa > Arthropoda > Insecta > Lepidoptera > Tortricidae > Pammene > Pammene aurita. The sequence goes on from OX352310.1 coordinate 3,388,629, forward strand.
AAAAGTTCAACGATCACTAGAGAATAACTGTTAGCGCTTGGTGGCGGTGACTGTCCGAGTACGAGTAATGCACTGCACTGTCTCGCACACATAATTCAAGGTGATAACGTCCTATTCTAAAATTAATTATAAGAGAGCACAGTTGCACTGGCTACGTGACCGAAATTGTCCCGTCAGCGGTTTCGCGGCAAGCCACGGCGTCAGGTGGCAGGGTCGCCATGAGGTGTGGTGCGGGGGAGTAGTAAATAGGAATACGTGTGAATCGTGTTAAAGACTATTTATTACTGAATTCCACAATACAGTGAGTGATATACTTACAGCTAGGGTTGTCACACATAACTATAACTAGGGTCTCCACCTCAGTAGCGCTATTTACGTGTCTCACTGTACGCGCTATACACTTGGAGGTCGTGCCGAGCCTGAGCGGGGACTCTGCGGTCATGGCGCTACGACGATTCATCGCGCGCCGAGGCTGCCCCACAGAGATATGGTCGGACAACGGGACAAACTTCCATGCCGCGGACAAGGAGCTACGACGCGCCGCAGCAGAGGCCACAGAAGAAGAAGCGTCGCGTCATCACATACACTGGCGGTACATACCTCCTGGCGCCCCCTTCATGGGAGGGGGGTGGGAGCGAATGGTGCGATCGACTAAGGAGGCCCTCTACGCTGTACTCACGGACCATCAGCCCAGCGAAGAAGTTCTATCGACGCTGCTCGCGGAAGCGGAATTCACGGTCAACAATCGGCCGCTCACTCACGTGTCCGTGGACCCCGAAGAGCCCCTGAGTCCCTGACGCCGAACCACTTCCTGCTAGGGGGCTCCGCGCGGACGCCGCTGCCGGGCGCCTTCAACGACGCGGATCTAATCGGCCGCGCCACCTGGCGCACCAGTCAACGCCTCGCCGATCAGTTCTGGACGAGATGGGTACGGGAGTACCTGCCATCACTTCAAAACCGGCGGGAGCCTTACGGACGCGGCCGACCCATAGGAACAGGAGACATCGTGCTGATCGCCGACGGTAACATGCCTCGCAACACTTGGCCGCTGGGCCGGGTCATCGCAACGTTCCCGGGCCCCGACGGAGTCACGCGGGTGGTCGACGTGCAGACAAAAGACAAAATTCTACGCCGAGCTACGAAGAAGCTGGTGATCCTGCCCACGACCCCCTCCGACGCTGTCGACGTGCACTCCGAGGATATGCAACACTCCGGAGAGTGATGCACGGCGGGAGAGATGTGCACGACGAAATTAAATATATGTACAAATTAACCATTTATGTTCCTATTTAGTTATAAGTTAATAAACATTACAATTTGATCTCTTTTAATTGCCTAGGTTGTAAGAAATAATAGATATGTACTGATAGAAATAAGTCTGATTGTTACCTATATTCTCAAGTTTATCTTTAATAAAATATATTATTTATCGTCTTTTACTCATACTATAACGAATGACCTAGTGACACTGAAAAATAGAGAGCACTAGGACATCCGTACCGCGCGCCGGCGCAACGGGAATGACGGGCGAGCGCGGGGGGGAACGCGGGAGTATATCAAACTGGTTGGGGGACGAGGTACATAAATACGCCGCATTCCAATGGCCCTGCACTACCGGTGTCGGTTAAGGAAGTCCACGATCGAGTAAGGTATCTTCGAGTAAGGAAGTCCCCGGGTGCGGATGGCATCTCCAACCGCATGCTGAGACTTCTGCCCGAACATCTCTTACTCATTCTGGTCGGCATCTTCAATGCCGCCCTGTCCAATAGTCACTTTCCAGCCGCGTGGAAACGTGCCACGGTCATCGGAATAGCGAAGCCCGGCAAACCCCGGGCCTCGCCAGCCTCTTACAGGCCCATCAGCTTACTCAGCTCGCTTGCTAAGCTGTATGAGCGAATCATCCTCGCTCGGATTCTCAGGTTCACGACTGAGAATTCAATTATCACGGACGAGCAGTTCGGCTTTCGTGCCGGACACTCGTGCGTCCAACAGGTGCACCGCATCACGGAGCACGTGCTGGACGGCTTCTCGCGTCGAACAGGGTTGAAGACGGGAGCGATCTTTCTTGACGTGGCGAAAGCCTTCGACAAGGTCTGGCATAACGGGTTGATATACAAGTTATATCAGATCGGTATGCCGGACAGACTCGTACTCATAATACGAGATTTCCTTACGGACAGAAGCTTTTGCTACCGACTGGAGGGAACGCTTTCACCTCCACATCCTATTAGGGCAGGAGTCCCGCAAGGCTCCGTCCTCTCGCCTACACTCTATTCGTTGTTCACGAACGACATTCCTAGGCACCCGCGTGTCGAACTAGGGTTGTTCGCGGACGACACCGCGCTCTTTACGACGCACAATCGCTACATTCTTGTTCGGAAATACCTCCAAGAGGCAATCAATGGCCTAGGTCAATGGTTTCGTCTTTGGCGTATTGAAGTCAATCCGGACAAGAGCGCAGCGATTATCTTCCACCCTACTGCCATAGGTCCGACAGGCAGGAAGGTGGCTCCGGTCCGGCTTTTTGACCAGCCCATTCCGTGGGTTAACGAGGTCAAATATCTAGGCGTCACTCTCGACCGTCGTATGACTTTCAAAAGCCACATCCGTAGGGTACGCAACAGAGCGCTGTTCGTATTAGGAAGGCTAGGGCCGATGATTAACAAGTTTAGTAAAATGTCACTTAGAAATAAGCTGACACTCTACAAGACTTGTGTTCGTCCAATCATGGCATACTCAAGTGTGGTTTTTACCCACGTGGGTATGTCAAGTCTCGAGCCGCTTCAGGTCGTTCAGAATCGTTTCCTCCGTAGGGCGACTGGGGCCCCGTGGTACCAGACGACCCTCAGTTTGCACCATGACGCGGGGCTTGACTCCCTTTATGGTTTCTTTAAGCAGACTGCCCGGCGTTATTTTGACAACGCTCCGCACAGTAGTAATCCGCTAGTTAGGAAGGCTGCGAACTACATTCCCAACCCTCCCCCCCTCGGACTCTTAACACGGAAGTCACTGATTAGAGGCCGCTCGGTTCGGCGGCCTAGGCACTACGTCACGGACCAGGACGACGCACTCCCAGCGGCCATTCATGAGAAATGGAACGCTGTGCGTGCGCCCTCCCCCACATGTACACTGCGGCGCCCCCGCCGGCGGGGACGCCCACCTCGGAACAGTCGCGACCACATCGACACGTTCAGTCCCTTATCCACCCGGTACCGCCGCATACCGGATAGAGTCACCCCGACAGTCGTCGGGCCTAGCTGAGTTTCTTGCTGGAGTCTTCTCAGCTAGGCTAGGAGTAGCGAACCAGCGACAAAACCCCCATTAGCTCGATCCCCCCCCACTCACCCAGATCAGGTTGAACTCGCTTCAACTGATCTCGCTGGAAGCGCAAGCTCGGTAGGAGCATTCCAGCGTAGCAAACTCGTCACGTTAGGTCGCGGAAGGGTCCTGGATTTTCCCCCGGCAACCATCCCACCAAACAGTCCGCCCGCTTTAGCGCTCCAGAAGCATAAAGCCCAAGTCAGGCTCAAAAAAAAAAAAAAAAAAAAAAAAAAAAAAAAAAAAAAAAAAAAAAAAAAAAAAAAAAAAAAAAAAAAAAAAAAAAAAAAAAAAAAAAAAAAAAAAAAAAAAAAAAAAGGCCCTGCACTCAGTCTGTAGCGACCGGCGCTCCGAAAACATATTAGAATCTGCTTAGAAATTGTTAATTTATCTAATAAGAGTTATTTTATTATTAAGTTTAAGAGAATAAATGAGAAAAACCAATGTAAAGAAAAATGTTGAAATAAAGACCCGTGGAGGGGATAGAGCGAGAGTGGGGAGGCTGGACCGTATAAAAGTAGGATCATTCCGGCATTATTCATTAAGGCCCTTAAGGCTGTAGGATTAGGGCTTGCCAATAGGAACCCGCCGCCCTCAGTGCCCTCGTCCCAGGGGGGCCCCGTTGCCCGAGGTACCCCCGCACCTCAAGCAGGCCGGCCTGCCCCAGGTCCCCTCCCAGTTTCTATACTGGCCTCAAAGACCCTCTCTCCCCAGGAGCAGAGGGAATATGAGGCTTATATAGCAAACGCTAGCAATTACTTCTTCGCCTCAGTGTTAGGCCGTCAAGTCGCTCTCTACCAGAATGAATAATAGTTGCCTCAAGCTTAGACCCAGTTCGCTAACCATCGGTTTTTATAACGCCGATGGCCTAAGCCGAATGAAGGATGAGATTACACTCTTTCTGCGCGATCATTCCGTCGACATCTTCCTAGTACAGGAAACATTCTATAAACCGTTTATGCAATGTTTCCGCGTCCCTGGTTACACTCAGATTAGAAACGATAGGATTGGTAGGGCCCGCGGGGGCACTTGCATCTTCTATAAAAGTTTCCTACATTGCATCTCTCTCAACCCCCCTCCACTGACAAATATGGAAGTGTCGGTCTGCCGCATATCGATGGACCTAAAAGATTTTTTTTAGCAATTTAGCCAGAAAACTAAGTAGCGGCACATGAAACACACCTCTAGATAAAATTTCAGTAATATATGTTTTATAATAAAAATGGCTGTGACATACGGACGGACAGACGCACATGTTTCAAAAAACGTTTCAGGGTTCCGTTTTTACCATTTTGGCTATGGAACCCTAAGAAGTGTTTGCGCTGTGTTATATTTTAAAGATCTAAATTTAATGGGCTTACAGCTCTCATTTGTATGACGATTTCATGCACAAATACCGCTCCTTACATGTGCATTTTTACTATTCGCAACTCGCAACAGGCTTAGTTTTGTTAATTTATCGTAATTAAGTGAATTTTTACGGTTAATATTTAAAATCGCAACAAAAAAATAACCATCTATTAAGCTCACTTGCACAGCAAAAAAAATCCGAATTCACATGAAAACACCGCTTTGCATTCAGTTTTTTTTGCTGTACTAGTCAGTATTTTTAATTTTTTTTCTGATATGCGGAATATTTTTAACAATATTTCGTAAATTCATAAATATTTTGCCGCTCACTGTAGGTACTTCAAATTCATAATCTAGGTTTTCATTTTTTTACATAAAAATCTACTAATCGAGATCGTTATTACTTATATTATTTAGTAGCATTCCTAAAAAATGTCACCGTAGTACTTAATCACAGTATTCAAATCACAAAACATCCACAAAAGGATTAGGTATGATTATTATAAATCTGCCCGCGCGCCTCTGAGTAAAGTCATATTCTATGAACATTATTGCGGTGCATCGCGGCGGATTTACGCACGATCGCAATGAGAAGGGTACGCGGGTGGCGCGGGTAGAGAGCGCCCAAACGCTCAAGGACACTCCGGCGACAATCGTCTTAATAAGCTTGAGCGTATTCAAAATGCCTGCATTCGGTTCATTTTCGGATTACGCAAATTCGACCATGTTTCTAGTTTTCGTTCTCAACTCAAATGGCTCCCTATCCGTCACCGCCGTAACTCTCACATACTTTCTTTACTCTTTTCTATACTTTTTAACCCTGTAACTCCCCGCTACCTCAAAGAGCGTTTCTCTTATCTTAATTCTATTAGATCCTCTCAAAAATTGCTCATAAAAGTGCCATCTTCATCTTCCAAATTTTATAATTGCTCATTTACGTTCCAGGCCGTTCGTTTGTGGAATTCTCTCCCTCTCAACATAAAACGCGCGCAATCTATTGGTAGCTTTAAATCGCAACTTAAGGAATACTATTTATCTCTTCCTTAGGTTTTTAAGTTGACACTGTTGTTTCTTATTGTGTGTATTATATATGTATATATGTACGTATATGTATGTTTATTTTGTATTTGTTTAAGTATGTATATTCATATGAATGTGCTGTGTTATCTATTTCGTCTCTGTTGTTTCTATGCACCACCTACTGCTTATTGTTTTTCTCTAGTCTCCACTACCCAAAGGTTGTCTGGAAGAAATCGCTCATTAGCGATAAGTCCGCCTGTTGTTACCTCTACCTAAATTTATCTAATTGTAAAATTTGTGCTTGTAACTGTATGAGGTGTGCAATAAAAAGTATTTATTATTATTATTATTAGTTAGAGAACTATTTAAAGAAATTAATATTTTAACTGTTCCGTCTCAATATATCTATGACAATATTATTTTTGTTGTAAAGAATATACATACATACAAAAAAAATCTGACATCCACAGCGAGATATAACACTAGAAATAAAAACAAGCTTGCTATCAGAGAAAGTCGTATCCGCAAAGCATATAAGTATTTTTTTAGGGTTCCATAGTCAACTAGAAACCCTTATAGTTTCGCTATGTCTGTCCGTCCGTCCGTCCGTCCGTCCGCGGATAATCTCAGTGACCGTTAGCACTAGAAAGCTGAAATTTGGTACTGATATGTATATCAATCACGCCGACAAAATGGTAAAATAAAAAGTGGAAAAAAATGTTTTATTAGGGTACCTCCCCTATAGGTAAAGTGGGGAGTGATTTTTTTTTTCATTTCAACCCTAACGTGTGATATATTGTTGGATAGATATTTAACAATGAATAAGGGTTTACCACAATCATTTTTTGATAATGTAAATATTTTCGGAAATAATCGCTCCAGAATTTAAAAAAAATGTGTCCCCCCCTCTAACTTTTGAACCATAAGTTTTAAAAATATGAAAAAAATCTCAAAAGTAGAACTTTATAAAAACTTTCTAGGAAAATTATTTGGACCTTGATAGGTTGAATAGTTTTTGAAAAAAAATTACAAAATAATTTCTGAACTAAGTTTGTAATTTAACCGTATAAGCAGCTGTTTATTGTACCTATAATTTCTACAAAATCACCATGAAATGACGTGCTTTCAAATAAAGTAAAAACGGTGAAAATCGGTTCACGCAATAAAGAATTATCCCATAAAAATCATCTTCCATAATTTAAGCTCGCGTGCAATAGTTTACTTAATTTGCCGATAGATGTCGCTGTACGTGGAACGCTCATATCATATATCCTACATGGCGGTGTTATTTTAACTCTTAAGTGGGGACACTTACTGTGACGGACGGAAAACTACGGAACCCTACACTGAGCGTGGCCCAACACGCTCTTGGCCGGTTTTTGGTCAAGGTATTCACATTTATAACAAGTTACCCGTCGATGCTTTAAATTTATCATTTCCCGCTCTTAAGAAATATTGAAAAAAACTCAAATGTTATTATAGGGTTATTACAAAGTCGAGGACTATTGACGGACAAAGATGCATGACCCAAACCAGAAACTACTACAAAATCATCTAACATTCAGAGGACACAGTTCAGATAGGAAAGCATATCAAACGTTTTGTGAAGTAATCAGAATTGGATTTTATTAATATTGTTTCATTTTATTTTATATTAATTAAACAATAGGTACATTGTCTGTCTCTCAAGCTGTTTTGATATGTCTTCTTATAGAACTACGCATTATTGTGTATCTTTAAGATCTAATGACTGCTACACAACACACATAAAAACAAGCTTGCTATCAGAAGTAGTCGTATCCGCAAAGCATATGAGTAATTTTTTGGTCAAGGTATTCACATTTATAACAAGTTACCCGTCGATGCTTTAAATTTATCATTTCCCGCTCTTAAGAAATATATGAAAAAAACTTTAATGTCAAAGGGTTATTACAGAGTCGAGGACTATATGACGGACAAAGATGCATGGCCCAAACCAGAAACCACTACAAAGTCATCTAACATTTAGAGGACACAGTTCAGATAGGAAAGCATATCAAACGTTTTGTGAAGCAACCAGATTTGGATTTTTTTTATTTTTTTTATTTGTATCTTCTTATAGAACCACGCATTGTTGTGTATCTTTAAGATATATTATTACTGTATTACTGTTTTGAAAAAATAAGTCCCGCCGAGTTTCTTGCCGGTAATAATACTTCTCGAGTAAGAGGTGTAGGGTTAGAACCGGTGGTAGTTTTTTTTTCTCTGACGTTCATAAGTGCATTGTTATGTGCCTAAATTGAATAATAAATATCTTTTATCAAATAAACATACTTTTTTGGATAAAAAACGTTCAAAATTCAGTGATGGTATGTCTATAAGTCACTGGCACGTTTTAAAGTTTTTATTTCTCTGAGAGTGTGTCATTATATATCCATATAACAGACAGAAAGTGATTTGTTTTCGCCTTAGGACGTTTCACTTTTTAATTATATGTAATCATACATTTTCTACATTTCAGTTTAAAATAGATTTTTAATAACTTTAAACTCCCGATTTTATAAATAAAAAGATAAAAGATATATAGTAGTTTATGTAACTGTTACGTAATAAGGCCTAATTACGTACAGCTGCATACACTGCTTTATCTACACACATATTATAAATCATAAATTATATGTTCGGAAACCAGTAGATTGACCGCCATTGCACCGCCATGGCCAACTCGATTGTGTCGGCGGTCGCGCAGGCGCGTGCCGTAGATAATGAACCGTAGTTAATGAATTTTCATACGTTTTTACCACACTGTCACAGATAATACGTTGATGTTACGTTACTGGTTGCAATAATGGTAGTAATTACATACGGTTTCCGAACGCGGAATAGAGGATTTATGATATTGGTGTGGATAAAGATATTTATTCTTCAATTTAGGCACATTACAATGGACTTCTGAACGTCAGAGAAAAAAAACTACCACCGGTTCTAACCCTACACCTCTGACCCGAGAAGTATTATGACCGGCAAGAAACTCGGCGGGACTTATTTTTTCAAAACAGTAATACAGTAATAATATATCTTAAAGATACACAACAATGCGTAGTTCTATAAGAAGATACAAATAAAAAAAATACAAATCTGGTTGCTTCACAAAACGTTTGATATGCTTTCCTTCCTTTCCTTTATCTGAACTGTGTCCTCTAAATGTTAGATGACTTTGTAGTAGTTTCTGGTTTGGGCCATGCATCTTTGTCCGTCATATAGTCCTCGACTCTGTAATAACCCTTTGACATTAAAGTTTTTTTCATATATTTCTTAAGAGCGGGAAATGATAAATTTAAAGCATCGACGGGTAACTTGTTATAAATGTGAATACCTTGACCAAAAAATTACTTATATGCTTTGCGGATACGACTACTTCTGATAGCAAGCTTGTTTTTATGTCTAGTGTTATAGCTGTGATTGTCAGAATTTTTTTTTTAATGTATGTATATTCTTTGCAACAAAAATAACATTGTCATAGATATATTGGGAAGCAACAGTTAAAATATTAATTTCTTTAAATAGTTCTTTAACTGATGCACCTGCCTGTAAGTTATACAGAAAGCGAATGGCTCTTTTTTGTAAAACAAATATAGTCTGTATGTCAGCTGCTTTGCCCCAAACCAGAATACACTATGAAACAATGAGGGTTGTATGATCTACACAATCAAACGCTTTAGAAAGATCAGCGAATATACCAATTGCATCGAAATGTTTTTCCCAGGCAATGAAAATATGTTTAATGAGTACCGCAGCAGCGTCGGTTGTGGAACGTCCCTTTGTGAAACCAAACTGATTGCTTGTAAGCAATCCGTGTCTGTTGAAGTGGCCCAGTAGATCATTTAACATTAGCTTTTCAAAGACTTTACATAGTACAGGAAGTATTGATATCGGCTGGAAGTTATTCAGATCACTAGAATCACCCGATTTAAAAAGAGGTATGACTTTACTACATTTCACAAGATCTGGAAAAACGCCTTGTGAAACTGAATTGTTATAAATTAAGGCTAAGTAAGGCGCTATGACGTCTAGGATATGACTGATGACTACAACTGATGTACCCCATAAGTCTTCTGTTTTCTTTAAATTCAGAGATTTGAATATTTTTACAATTTTTTCCGAATCTACAGGGTCAAATTCAAATATCATCTGACATTTCTTAATATTAGCGCAAAGTAAGGAATGAGCTTGAGACGAAGATGAAATGATGATCCTTTTGCCCCAATCTATGACAAAAGCGGAGAGTGTGTATAGAGGCGCACAGTTTAAGAACTATTGTGGCTCCAAGTCTAAAGCGCCATCTGAACGAAAGCAAAAAATAGTCACTCCCCCATAAAGTCTATTAACGTCATATTTTCATCTAAATTTGATGTTTTTGTCGACTCTGCCACATTTTGTCGTTTACCAAAGTTAGTATTATCAATTTGTGATTTGTGATAAATAATAAATAGTTGTACTTATTAGTTAACATTAGATTTTGAATTAATGACATTGTAAGAATTACATTTTTAAGGTAAAAATTTGCACACCTGCACGCCTATGATGGCAGATTATATCAGCGGATAAGTTGATATAAATCTGATAAAATGACAGTTGCCGTCATTAATATGATCTCTATCCGTTTTTCATTTGACATCTGATAGCGGGATAACTTGACATATTGTCCACTGTACGCACGCATGTTTTTTTGAATGTGTGTGTCTAAAAAAATATCGTTTACACTATGGTTATATCAGTTTTTTCACTTTTGACAGCGCCAGCTGATAACTTGATAATCTATCCTTTTTTGACAGCAAAACTTGTTAACTTTATATAGGTGCTCATCGGACCCCGATAAGAGTTGTCGGGAACTAAAACGTATGAAAATTCTTCTTTTTGTCATTGATTTCTAGTAAGTAGCTGTTTTTTCAGATGTAACAAAAGTTACTTTTTAGAATGATTCTATGCTTTCTATGTTATTGTTTTGTAGGAATGGTGGCATTTAATTTTTTTTGGCAGCTGCTGCTGCCGAAGAAAAACAGCAGAGAAAACTCCATTGTAGAGCTTATAGGGATGTCTGTAATCCATTCGATATGCCTGACGAATAGTTTAGCACATATCATCATCCTCCTAGCGTTAAACCCGGCTTTAGCCACGGCTCATTTGAGCCTTGGGTGCGCTTGGCAACCTAATCCCATGAATTGGCGTAGTCATTAATTCTTACGAAAGCGACTCAGAGGAGAAACTAGGTTATTAGGATTACGTCCGATTTCCTCACGATGTTTTGCTTCACCGAAAAGCGACTGGTAAATATCAAATGATATATAGTACGTAAGTTCCGAAGAACACAGTGGTTTGAACCCGAGACCTCCGGATTGAAAGTCGGACGTCTTACCGCCCGGCTTCAGTTTGGCACGTAATTATACAATGAGAGTGACTGAAAACTTCAGATACCCCAAATAATTAATCAGTAGTGATTCTTTAAACAGTTAATAATTGCGAAATATATTCGTATGGTTAGTTCTCCTTGCAGTTTTATTTGATTGTTAACTGTATACATTCGCGAGTACAATACAGCCAAGTACAACCGTGTCTAGATAGATAAGTTTTATTCGATTGTTAACTGTATACATTCGCGAGTACAATACAGCCAAGTACAACCGTATCTAGATAGATACGGTTGTACTTATCAAAAATCGACATGACACAAAATGTGCGAATGTATACAGTTAACAATCGAATAAAACTGCAAGGAGAACTAACCATACGAATATATTTCGGAATTATTAACTGTTTAAAGAATAACTACTGATTAATTATTTGGGGTATCTGAAGTTTTCAGTAGGTATCTACCTACTGTGCGCACTGTGGAACTCTTTACAGTTTGGACTAGAGCCTGTCTGGAAAAAGAAGTGCCGTAGAATGTATGAGTTTCCATCTAAACAACGTACAGTCAAGTGTAAAAATATGGGTGTACTCATCTTACTCAAAAATATGTCCCATAGTATCTTATTCCGTTGTAATAAGTGCGTAGTACCATATTTATGAGACGATTTTTTCGATACGTATTTTTGCACTTGACTGTACCTGTATCACAAACTCTAACAAGGAAGTATTTTTAGTTTATAAGCAGGCAACTCTTAATTAAAAAGGTTAGGATCGGAAGTAGATATGATGACCATTTTCACAGGCAATTTTACGTGTTTAGCTTAATAAGCGAAAGAATCACCATGAACGATTATTAACTTCTAAGTTTATGAATTTAATATTTAGGTATATTAAATAGGCAGAAAATAACATAAACATCTAATTATTTTTTCATTTTTAATGCCAAGTTTTACTTACATTTAAGCTCAAAACACAGTCAGCGTTTCAGTTTCTGCCATCGTACTCGTATACTATTAATAGAGTCACTCTAACATACTACAAGTTGAGCGGTGGTAGTTTGGGGATTGGTGCACAATATGGCAGCACCAACATATCTCATCGAGACAGACTGGATAACAAAAACTATACCACATGGAAAACGAATTTCATCTACAATTTATTATTTTTTATTTTTTATACCACGACGGTGGCAAACAAGCATACGGTCCGCCTGATGGTAAGCAGCTACCATAACCTATGGACGCCTGTAACTCCAAAGGAGTCACATGCGCGTTGCCGACCCTTTACAAAAAGGAGGATTCACTGTGTTGACGACTAAAGGAACAAGAAGGTCCCTCATCGTCAACACACTGGGTCCTCTTTGAGCTCTTTGGCAACCTTACTCACCAGCAGGAACACAACACTATGAGTAGGGTCTAGGGCTATTTGGCTGTGGTTTTCTGTAAGGTGGAGGTACTTCCCCAGTCGGGCTCTGCTCCAGATTTGAGCGATGACATTCGCTGAACGTGCCCTACCACACTTAGCGAGATGCCATTCGCAGTGCCCATACCTCTCTTTTTGGCGTAGTTTAAGGACATACCCAGGTCCGGACGTAGTTTAAGGACATACCCCGGGTCCAACAATTCTACATGATTGAAGAATATTGTTATCCGCCCATGCTTCATCCCTTAATCAGGAAAATGGTGTCATGGATCCTGGCCCGACTAAATACGACAAGATATTAGAATTAAATGATTGCTCAAATTCATCATTTTAGGTGCTATTTAGTGCTCCTAGTCATGGGACTATGGTATGGGAATTTGTGCAGCATAGTTTTCAAGTTATCGTGGTACCGTTGTGGTCGGGCTGGGGTAGGTACAGGATCCTGGCCCGACCACCCCATTCAAAGAAGATTTGGTGAATGCACAAATTAACTAATATTTAGGTGTCATCTAGTGTCTTCAATTCCATGAATGTGATCCACATAGTAATCACGGTACCTGTACCCCCACCCGACCACAACGTTACCGCGACATGACATTGGCGGCACTAAAAAGCACCTAAAAATGATGAAATTTTGCATTCACCTTATCTCGTTTGAATGGTGTGATCGGGCCAGGATCCTGTACGGCCCGACCACAACGGTACTGCTATAACTTGAAAACTATGTGGCACAAATTCATCTGACTATAAGCACTAAATAGCACCTAAATATGATGAATTTGTACAATCATTATATTCCAATATCTTGTTGTGGTCGGGCCAGGATCCATGACACGGAAAATGGGACTCAATAACGAGAGCTAAGAAAATGCTAGTCATTCGCGGTAACCGAGCGCAGTGGGTAAGTGCAATGCGAATATCTTAGAAGTCGAATGGGGGAGGTGGCCGCATATGATCCGATTGGAGGCGCAAGAGGGGCGAAGCAAATCGGTTTCGATGACTCACTGCGCTGCACAACGTTTCATTAAGAATATTTTTGCAAAAATACAATATTAGTTGCCTCATTTCAAATTTGTTTAGCATTTTGGAAAGCCTTGTTATGTGAAAAGTTGCTAGCTCAAAACAGTGAGTCTATTAAATATCAATTGAGTGTATATTTAAGTGTTTGAAAATTTAAAGTTAAAATCGTTGCGCAAATGTAGTGGCGGTAATAAAAAAATTGGCTTTCTTGGGAAAGCGTGCGCGGGTAAGTGTGCACATTTTCTGTATGAAAATGACTCAATTACATGACAATTTCAACAGATTTTTAGACTTATTAGTTAATTTTAATTACTTAACTGACAACATTTATAAAATGATTATTTATGGTAACGAAACAAATGCAAACACTTATCCTGAATATGCCTAGGTACTTACCCCGTAATGGTAAGCACATTTACCCGCATTAAGGGTCAAGTATGCGCATTCCGGTTTGTCCTCATTATTTTTATTCTGCTTCAAAAAAAAGCTACTGTTTTGATGATTATTTTCATATATACTCCAATTGTTCTTCTAATACTATTTTTTTGTGAGGTATGAAGTCAAAGACAAGAGTGCGCATAGTTACCCTGAATGGCTCTATCCTTATTTTTAGATCCTGGCTTCTGTCAGTTATTCATCGGTGGAGGCTTAGATAAATAAGTAACTAAGCGTATTAATCTCTCTCTTTCGCATTATATTTTGTACTTAGGTATGTTAAAATAAATATATAGGCCCTGTCCGCTATGAAAGAGACACCTTTTTAACTACTTTGATGTTCCTTTTTCCCAACAGATTTACTGTCGTATAACTCTAACCTCCGCCGATGATTAGCTACCAGTTGCCTGGATCTAGTCATAAGGATAGTATAGCTAACTAATAAGAGGAGTTTCACCGTTCTCGTTATTTTGTCACAATTTTCACACTCTTAGTCTATTATTTTAATAAAGACGATGTGACGTGGAAGTTTTGTGCAAATTGTGCTAAGTGTGCCCAAATTGTACGTTTTAACAGTGGATTTATATAAAAATAAAAGACAAGAGAAAATAATGCGCATATTTGGCACAGCTCGCCCAAAACTTGAGATAGGTACATATTCAATTATTCACATCATCTTTCAGAAATAAAATTTATTGATTAGAAACTAATGATCCTCCTAATACGTGGGTGCTGCAGATATCCTCAAGTATTTTTTTAACAGCAGATACCACGTTTTAGGGACAAAGTAAAATTATTTAATAATATTAAATGCTGTGTTTAGTGTCTATGAAGGCTCTCGGCTTGGCGTATTTTCTTGACACGGAACTGTGGTTTTTGGCGTTTTACATACGAAGACACGAAGTTGCGTGATGAATCTTTAACTCTTACATATAGATAGAGTTGCTTTTTAATTTTCAGGTACTTAGGTAATTCTGAAAAAATAATGATTGTTATTCCATTTACTTGTGGCGATTATCAAAATATTTACCAGTCAATCTAAGCATGTGTCGATACGGTTTTTTTTTCAGGAAAAAGCAGTGCAATATTCGCACAAATATGGAATAGTAGGTAACAAATAAATAAAAGAAACAACGCTAGCAGCACCGCTTTCTCATGACTTGTAAAGAACCGACTGATAGAATAAAAATATTACTAAAATATTTTGGTAATCCAATCGTTATGTCGTAGGATATGAACAAAATAAATCAAAGAATGAGCACCACTGTCCGTCTAGAAAATTTGCCGTATTAGTTAGTTACTATGCGACAATACAAACATACTTACATAAATACGAAAATCATAACCTTCCTTCGGCGGTCGGACAAAAAGGTGGGACGGACAGACGAATAGACAGACAGACAGACTTACACGACATGACTTTTTTTTCTTTTTGAGATATGGATTTGGAACCTTAAAAACAACGGACACCGGACGAACGGACGGACAGTTAGACATCTACTATATGATTCTATAAAAAAAGAACGGACAGACGGACAGGCGGGCAGACGGACGGGACGGACGGACAGACCTGCAGATGGACGGACGGACGGACGGGCAGACAGACATCCACTACATGATCCTATAAAAAAAGAACGGGCAGACGGACGGACGGACGGACAGGTGGGCAGATGGACAGACGCACGGACGGATGGACGGACAGGTAGACAGACAGACAACCCTCCACGCCATGATTCTATAAGGGTTCCGTTTTTTCGTTTTGAAATACGGAACCCTAAAAAGAACGATTATACTGACGCAGGCACGGACATATAGAGAGAGAGACAGATATCCAAGACATGATCTTATAAGGGTTTTTTGCTTTTCAGATACGGAACCCTAAAACAACATACAGCCAATCTCCTTCTTTTATAATTTTGAAGTCTGAAAACTACCTATATGTAAAATCTTGCCTTCATTCGGTATATCTCGGTATACCTACATATCTTATATATAGTTCTACTGTTGATATTTGATATTTCCTTATAGACGTTACATGGAGTCGCACAGACAACCACACAGTCTAAACCGTTCATTATTGAAAACAT
Organism: Pammene aurita; assembly: GCA_947086415.1. Taxonomy (NCBI): domain Eukaryota; kingdom Metazoa; phylum Arthropoda; class Insecta; order Lepidoptera; family Tortricidae; genus Pammene; species Pammene aurita. Next base: position 3,404,669 of record OX352310.1, read on the forward strand.
CACCGACAAAAATTCATCCTTTATTTTTCACTTCTATTCCCATACAATTCGGTTAGTCGCTACATGTGAAAAAAAAATGTATTACAATATATTACATAGGTAGCAATATACTTTTATTTACATCAAAATAAATAAAAAGGACAAACAACTGAACAGAAAACTATTCTAATCCTACGGTTCTTGAGATGGGAAAGAAAACCCCGCTATAAGTCGAACGCAAGGACAGAGGGACGGACAGACAGACATCAAGAGCTTAAAAATATTGTAAATAGAAGTGACTTTTCATTTATTGCTCTTTGATTATGGAACTCTAAATAAGGAACAAACATTATTTATTTCTATTCTGTTTACATGAAACGGTCATCATTTTCCGGAAAGTTCGGCTGACATCACGGATTGCATTTCCTACGATGCAGAGTAGCATAAACTAAAATGCACTAGACGTTTTGATTGCTCGCATGATGTGTATAGTCATTTTCAAGAGAATTTAAAATTAGTTAGGTCTGTGTTGAGGCCTAGGCTCCTATTGTAGCTGATGCAGGGATGCCTAAGTGGATCTTCAATGAAGACTTGTTATTTAAATTTATGTACAATTTTTATTGCTAGAACTATGGTCTAATTTACAGCTTGGTATACGTGTTGGTCGTTCAATGGATTTGAAGTGATTGTCGTTGCTGGCTGTCGGCGGCGGTTATCCCGATCCGTTGCCGATCTTCAAAATTCGGAAGCGAACGGCCGTCCGTGACGTCACTTCGGATGCGTTCTGAACATGCTCCCGGCGTTGAAGTACTTCAAGGTACCTATAATTCAGAGCAGGATGTGAGAAATGGTGCAAATGCTGCATGCACGTTACATGGAAGCGGGCAGGGGACAAATATTGTTAAACGCCCGTTTTATTATTCCCCGTTTCGTTTTAATATCGGCTACTCGGGCTACTCCATCTTTGCCCTTATAAAGTTTTACTATGCGACCGAGTAGCCACATTAACGGGGGTACCCCTTTTTCCTTGACAATAACTAGGGCTCCGTCCTCTAGCTTGTCATGTGATGAAAACCATTTGGTTTTTTGCTGTAGTTGAGATACATATTCCAATTTAAATCGGTTCCAAAAATGAAGCCTCAGCTGCTCCACTCGTCGATACCGCTGCAGTGTGTTGATCTTCTCCTCAGCCACAGGGTTCTGTGAATTAGGAACAAACATAAGCGGTCGTCCAATAAGGAAGTGGGAGGGGGTGAGAGCGGTTAAATCGGATGGATCACTGGACATTGGGGTCAAAGGTCTACTGTTCAGGGTAGCTTCAATATCCGCCAGACAGGAGCTCATCCCTTCGAAGGTCAAATGCGTTAAATTTAAAATACGTCGCAAATGGTGCTTCACTGAGCGCACGCATCTTTCCCATAGTGAGCCGAAATGCGGTGAATAAGGGGGTGAGAAAACAAAGTTGATTTCCGATTGAGCTAGATCTGATGCAATATTTGACCTTTGAAGTACTTTGTATAGTTCATTACAAGTACCCGTATAATAAGTGGCATTATCGCAGTATATATTCTGTGGTTTACCCCGGCGAGCAATAAACCGGTTTAGACTAGCCATGAATGCGTCTTTGGTGAGGTCTGAGACAAGTTCCAGATGTACGGCTTTTACTGCAAAACATACGAATATGCATATCCAGGCTTTGACTAATCTACAGCCCCTACCTTTACGGTCAGCTATCAATATTGGACCTGCGTAATCCGTACCCGTGTTCAAAAACGGGTGTTCTAATTGAGCACGTGTTGCAGGCAATTTACCCATGATAGGTTGTACTGTTTGACCTTTGAACCTGCAACATGTGGTACAACTATCCACGGTTTTTCGCGCCAAGTTCCTGCCGCCTAGAGGCCAATAAAGCTGCTTGACGCTATTGAGCAATAACTGGGGACCTGCGTGTAAAAATTGTAAGTGAAAATAAACAAATATCAATTTTGTGAGACGATGCTTACTACATAGTATGACTGGATGCTTGACGTCATCACTGTAATAGGTGTTGTCAAGTCTCCCGCCTACCCTTAACAGCTGATCCGTATCAATGTACGGAGTGAGAGAAAGCAGTCTATTTTTAGCAGGAAGGGATTTTCCTGCTTTCAACACAGCATATTCGTCTTCAAACATTTCTTTTTGAGACAAAGATATAATTGTTTTTCGGGCTACAGTTAATTCTGAACTTTGTAGGAAACCCGTTGTTTTAGTTTTGTTTTTTGAACAATTGTTGATGAATCTCATGACATATCCTACGACTCGAACTAATTTAGAGAATTTTGAAACTCGATCCAGGAGAAGAGAAAATGGAGATTCCTCAATGTTTGTCACCAGACAAGTTACCATTTCAGGTAAATCTTCAGGCAACTCGGGTTGTGATTTGGACCAGGAAGTTGAATCCTGTTTTAGGAACTCTGGACCGTTCCACCAAAGGTCTGAAGTGGCAAGAAGCCTAGCATTTAAACCTCGAGACGCTAGATCAGCGGGGTTCTCTTTTGAGGGCACGTAGTGCCACGTATGACCGGCAGTAACATCCTGTACCTCGCTCACTCGGTTGCGTACAAAAGGTTTAAGATTGGCGGGGGATGACGCTAACCACCCTAAAATTATCATTGAATCGCAATAGAACGTACATTTATTAAATTTGATTGTGAGTGAGCTCAGTATTTTAGTAAACAGTCTTGCTCCTAACAATGCCCCAGATAATTCCAAACGGGGTATCGTGGTTGCCTTAATTGGCGCCACTTTGTTCTTGGAGGCTAAAAGATGGACCGTAGTTGTACCTGTGCCATCCTTCGTTTTCACATAAGCGCAAGCACCATAGGCGGCTTCAGACGCGTCTGTGAATATAATTAATTCTACCTCTTGACTAGAGTTCCCTAAAACCCAACGCGGAATTCTAATTTCATTGAGAAATGGTAAAGTGGTTTCGAATTTACTCCACTGTGCTTTAAGGGTGGGGGGTATCTCCTGATCCCACGAGCACTTTTCCTGCCACAATTTCTGAAGCAATATTTTAGCTTCCAAGACACAAGGTCCAACTAAGCCTATCGGATCGAATACTTGCGCGATTGACGAAAGTATGTGACGTTTTGTGACGTTATTACAACCTTTTAAGCTTATATTAAAAAATAAGGTATCTGTGTCACATTGCCAATTTAACCCTAAAGTTTTTGCTGGAGCCGACATGCTTAAACATTGAACATTTTTATTGTCTGCTGTGCTATTTTGCAATTTACTATTTGATTGAATATGATTTTCCAACGCTTGTAATATTTCAACATCATTCGATCGTAATTTTCGCAAATTTAACTGAGCTGATTTTAATGTGTCAATTACTCCTATTCCTAACTGTATAGCATCATCAATGCTCGTACTCCCACTCAAGTAATCATCCACATAAAAGTCATGTATAATTGATTGTTGTATAACTGGCTCTGTCGACTCTAATCCTAACTGCTTTAAACAGCGGCAGGCTAGATAAGGAGCCGAAGCTGTGCCGTACGTAATTGTATTAAGTGAGTAACACTCAAGACGATCAGTTGGATTAAAACGCCATAAAATCTGCTGAAGGCATCTTTGTTCAGGTGCAATTAGCATCTGGCGGTACATCTTTTCGATGTCACCGGAAATTACATATTTATGTTGTCTATATCTTAGTAAAATTGAAATTAGGTCATCTTGAACAGTAGGACCAATTCTTTGAATACCGTTCAAGCATACGCCTGATTTGGTGGGGGCAGATGCGTCGAAAACGACCCTTAATTTTGTCGTGAGACTACCCTCCCTTATCACCCCATGATGAGGCAAAAGGCACTCTACCTCGCTATCATCTGACTTGTGCGCGGAAAGAGACATGTGACCTAAGTCGAGATATTCAGTCATGAACGCGTTGTAATTCTTCCTAAACTCGTGATCATGTTTTAATTTTTTTTCTAAAGATAGGAAACGACACTTAGCCATCTCATATGAGTCGCCTAGAACCTTTGGTGATTCTTTAAAAGGCATACTAACGACGAACCGCCCATCGTCAGTTCGCGTTGTAGTTTTCTCAAAATGTTCTTCACATTTACGTTCTTCAGGGGTCAAATTATGAACCGGCGAGACACTATCTAGCTCCCAGAAGCGCGTAAGTTGATTATCAATGTCAGTGTCAAGTAATTCTGAAGCATGACAGACAATATGATGTTTTTGATTACCTAGGACCGAACCGGAAATTAACCAACCTAATTTTGAATTGTAAATTTTAGGTTGACGTTTACCTAAATCGATTTTTGTGGTACCTAGGACTTCCCAGAATATTTCCGAACCTAATAACATGTCTATGGCAGACGGAACATTAAACTTGGGGTCACATAACTGAATGTGCGATGGTATTTGCAATTTTTTAGTATCTATGTATGACATAGGTAAGTAATCAATGATCTCAGGAAGCACACGACACCTAAGCTCCATCTCGTAATCTCCCGCCATTGATTGTATAGTTAGGTCGCAAGACTGATTACTTTTTGCTAATAAGGATTTGTTAATACCTGTCATAGTGGAGCTCGTGGAAGACATTGGAAGTTGCAGCTTACTGCGAAGACTCTCGGTGATGAGGTTGGTTGAGCTGCAATTGTCCAGCATGACTCTGACGACGTGCAGAGCACCCTTGGCGTCGCTGACTCTCACCAAAGCTGTGGAAAGCAGTGCAGAGGATTGTTGAGTCGGATCACTTTTGTAAGTGGTTACAGCAGTTAACTCTACTGTATCCTTATCAGTTTCGGCATGAAGCAATGTGTTATGACGTTCACTACAATATTTACACGTAGATAAACGACAATTGGACAACTGGTGACCTGGCCTTAAACACAGTTGACATATGCCTAACTCATTGACTTTCTTTTGACGAAGGTCAACGGACAGTTTACGAAATGAATCGCATGAAAACAAAAAATGATTTTGTCTACACATAGGACAACTGAATTTAGATTTATTTGTTTTATTAGTCTCATTAAGAACGAGAAAATTCTTTTGTTTATCCGAATTACGGTTAACTTTAAATGAACTCGATTTTGACTCCTCTAGAGTCTCTAATAAATCAGCCCTATTTGAAATAAACGTTGTAAATTGTTCTAACGTCGGAGGATTGTCCAACGTGTTTCTAAATTCTTCCCACTCGCGGCTGGTCACTGAATCTAACTTTGAAGACATCATGAAAATAACAAGGGTATCCCACTCAGAGGTTGGTTGACCTAAAGTGTTAAGCGCCCTAAGATTCTTATTTGTAATGTCCAAAAGATGACGTAGTGCCCGGTGAGATTCTTTATGAATTTGTTCGACATTAAACAAAGCTTTCACGTGATTGTTAACTAATAACCTCTTATTGTCGTACCTAGCTAACAATAACTCCCAAGCAGTTTTATAATTCTCGGCTTTAAAATCAAGACTTTTAATTACTAACGCCGCACTTCCCTGTAGGGAGGAACGCAAGTAATGGAACTTGTTAATGTCGTCTATAGAATCGTTAGTGTGAATCAATGACAAAAATGTATCTCTAAATTCCAAAAAATATTGATAGTTGCCGTTAAAGTGAGGTAGATCAATCTTAGGAAGCCTTACCAGATTATTCTTATGCTGACAGGAACTGGAACCTGCCTCAGACATAACCTTACTTTCGGCATCCACCTTGCCACGTTTACGCAGCAATTCCCGAGCGCCAGCCAAAATAGCAAAGTATTGGTTTTCGAAGTCCTGACGCTCAGCATATTGCTCACTGGGGGTCTCCGAAGTTACTTCAATCCGCTCCTGCAATTCATCAAATGCCGTATACATTTCCTCGATCTTACTAAGACGGCACTCAACTTCACTTGCTTGTACGTCACTTAACGTTGGAATAGATAAATATGGCGTAAGGAACGTCTTAAAAATTGTTAATTTACATTTAAATGTTCCCCGCTGCTTAACTAACTGCGCTAACGACATTTTTTGCACTAAATGAACTAGAAATCGGTGTAAAACACGTTAACTTAAATGCACTAAAGGATAATTACCGTAAACACCAATAAACACCAATAAATAAGATATGAATAGTTAACGCTCGATATTCACGGTCACAATAGGTAGGTACTAATTAGCGATAAGGAAAACATGCGATGCGCTCGGTGACTATGGATATACTAAATGCACCGTTGCCTTGACCTCTAAAAGTGAATTCGATCACCTGTTATGCGCTCGATGATATACTTGTTTGCGCACAGCTGATTATTATAACTGCAAATTAGTTTAGGTAATTTTAAAGATATGTTTAAATTTAACTTTGACCGTTGAGATTTAAAAAAATATAAAATTTAAATATTATTTTTATAAATGAGCAATATCAATTCGATATTGAAGCTGTGTGGTAATTAACCACTGGAAGGGAAGAAGAATTACTTCTTTAGGAATGAAAGAAAGGATATTGAAACGACCTTACTTGTGTTGAACCGTAATTCGACCTGTTCTTGTAGATCTGCCGCTGTGCGATTCTCGCGGGATCTTGAAGTGGATGTATGACACTGCGCACGACGACGACGATATGACGCTGAAAATCGGGATCTTGTAGTTTTCTTCAGACTTCTCCAACTCTTCGACGAATGAAAGTTGCTGAAGATACCCTTGATGAAACCCGTTGACGGTTGAAATCGTCGCTTCTTCGCCTGCTTGAGTCGCCCAGTCCTTTTCGTGGGATGCTGTAGACGCCTCGCGGAGTTCCTCTCTCCGGAAAACAGGATGAAGCTGCGTTGTGGACGTGTTTTTCGCAGGCGCTGGTACCGAAGTTGAACTCGACGCTCTTCTTCGACGGGTGAAGGACCAATGTTGAGGCCTAGGCTCCTATTGTAGCTGATGCAGGGATGCCTAAGTGGATCTTCAATGAAGACTTGTTATTTAAATTTATGTACAATTTTTATTGCTAGAACTATGGTCTAATTTACAGCTTGGTATACGTGTTGGTCGTTCAATGGATTTGAAGTGATTGTCGTTGCTGGCTGTCGGCGGCGGTTATCCCGATCCGTTGCCGATCTTCAAAATTCGGAAGCGAACGGCCGTCCGTGACGTCACTTCGGATGCGTTCTGAACAGTCTGCATTTCACTACTTACTACCAGCTTGTTTACTCACTTTAATAAACATATTGCTTACTTTTCCTTTTTTTTACGACACTTTAGTTGCATTCTAGTAGCCATAGCCTGAAGAAGTTCACAGTTTTTCGTGCGATAGTCTGAAAATGAAAAGAAGTTGATGATGAGAGAAAAAAATATCAAGTATCGGTATCAAGCAAAACCGTAATAAGAAAGATACTTAACCAAAAAACTAATATAAAAAACGCATAAGAAGCCTATTCTAGCCTGTTGATGGCTGTCGATATCAGAGAGCTCAGAGAGGTGCTTGCTATGGGAAAAACACATTGCTCGAGGAACCGATGACTTTGGAGGCGTCTTCTTATAATGCTTCTTATAATATTATCTACATTTACTTACCCTCATATCCGGATTGTTTTATTTTATTTCTTGCTATTTTACTTATTTTGGGTACAAGTATTACTGGTATTTTGCTTGGTGCCGAATTATAAATATAAATCTCTAAAGAATAAAAAGCACTTCAGATAAAAATATGACATTAATTATTATCTTTTTACTTTTGTCATTATTGACAAGTACGAAAGCAATCGTGCTAAATCTTAGAGAATTCAACCCGGATGGAGTAGCCATGTCTGTCATTTCCGATACAAAAAATTTGCCGATTTTTGCGGGGGAGGGGAACGTCAAATGTATGGCTATTCGTACGTAACGTACAAATACTACGTCAGATAAACGCCAGTCCATACATGTGTATGACCACTGGTTATATGTTTTCGGCAGAGAGGAACGCCTATCAATAGGAGTCGCTATTGTTGGTTGGTTGGTTGAATTCTCAAAGTGCTAAGCCCACGGACCAAGAGAGAAACCGGAGATTACTCTATTTCCCTAACCGTTGAACCTTTTTACCGAGCACTACTACTATGACTAGTAATAAGTAGTAAAAACGGTCTGATAGAGAGCATAATGTAGGGGGCGGTGTCTCACTCACACTTGTTACAAAATTGTCACATTTGACACATATTGCCATTTTGATTGTCTATTGACGTCATTACCTCCTTAGTCAAAACGAGACACAGTCCCCATCATAACTCTCTCTTTCGGCCTCGCTTTGTGACCGAAGGGTAATACTCCAGTTTAAAATGATAACTTCATGGCTAAACCATGCATTGATCGTATTATCTCGGCCGCACGTTTTTCTCGGAGCTCGGGGTCTGCTACAGAACCTAATCCTAAGATTTGGCATACACACCAGTTTTTACGAAAGATACAGACCTTTCAACCCTGACGGGAAACTAGGGATTGTTGGGATTAGGTTCGACATTCCTAGAATGTATTTCTTATAAACTTATTTACATATAATATTATACAAAGGAAATGTATTTCTTCACTGACTTGTAAATATCAAATGACTTGTGGTCACAACATATTATTTTGAACATTATCGGTTTAGCCATTTTTGAGTTATCTGCAAAAAACATCTTCCCCTCCATTATGTGTGGTCCGACACGCACTTGGCCGGTTTTTTATACATATTAAAGATTAAAGCATTACTTTTTAGAGTATGACTACACATGGACTAGACTATCTAAAAGAAGTTAGTACTCCTTAAAGTCTTAACCTATTTTATGGGTTTTAAAAAGCTAGTCGTAGACAATCGTATACACTGTGGTACACACACACTACTGAACCATGTCGGCAACTAGCCGACAACTTGACATATTGTCATGTTATCTGGCTATCAGCTGATAACTTGATAACTTGTCAGTTTATCATTTTATCAAGTTATCCGCTGTCAGTGACCATCATAAGCCTGCTGTACTCGGGTTCAATACACGTGAAATTACAGATGTAAGATCTTATGTCACCGTATTCTTGGAAATAAATAATTTCATTTCATTTAAAAAACTCTGAATAATGTAGTTAGGATGCTATGACGATGAAGAGGGACGCAACAATACATGGGAAAGAGAAGCTTTACCTTCAATCAATTACATCCCTTTACTGTCTGACCGAAAACGTGTACAAATACAATTTGGACAAAAATCTAATAGTAGTTTATGTAACTGTTACGTAATAAGGGTCCTTAAAACATGAGTGTGGTTTTATGAAATGAGCCGCAGGCGAATTTCATAATAAGATCACACGAGTGTTTTAAGGCCTAATTACGTACAGTTGCATACACTGCTTTATCTACACTCATCTATCTATTATTATTATTATTATTATTAAGCCTTTATTTCTCACACAATATAAAATTATTTACAATGTATGATATAATATAAACTAACTAAATTAACATAATTTTTCTTTTTAAGCATATTCTTTTATCGTTTTACATTTTCTTAGCAAATCAAATTATTTTTGTTGAATAAATATTATTATCTAATTCAGTTTCTAATATAATTATTATCTTTAACTTTTAACATTAATCTTACAAAATTCTTACATCTAATGAAATTATTGATGATTAGCGTGAGTAACCCATCTTCGGGCATAGGCCTCCTCCAACCTTTTCCAATTTTCTCTGTCGTGGGCGTGGCGCGTCCACTGCGGGCCGGCCAGCTGCACGAGGTCGTCGGCCCAGCGCCGGCGCGGGCGGCCGGGCGGGCGCGTGGCGTCGCGCGGGTACCAGTGCAGGACTCTCTCGCTCCAGCGGTTATCAGTCGTTCGGGCGACGTGTCCGGCCCATCTCCACTTTAGTCGGCATGCTAGTTCGACGGCATCCGTTACTTTTGTGATATTTCTTATGTCTACGTTTCTTTTCCTGTCTTTTCGACTGATATTTAGCATGTTTCTTTCCGCCGCTCTCAAAAATACATTTATTTTTTGTGCGATGGCTCTAGTTAGAGTCCATGACTGGCATCCATAAAGTAGAGTCGGAATGACTATTGTGTCCATTGCTTTACGTTTCAAATGAGTAGGAAGTTTTGATTTAAAAATTTCTTTTAACGACCAGTATTTATTCCAAGCTTTGCTTATTCTTCGGTCGACCTCGCTGGATGTTTGATCAGTAAATGACACGCTTTTTCCCAAGTATATATATGTATCTACATAGTCTATTATGTGGAATTCTGTGCTAATTGGATGTTTCACTCCATTTGTCATGGCATACGTCTTCTGAGAGTTCATGTGCAGCCCGCATTTGCGACTCTCCTTGTCTAATGAGTCCAGCATGAAGCAGAGCTCCGCATGGTTTTCTGTAATTAGTGCGATATCATCGGCGAAGCGCAGGTTGTTTAGATATTCACCGTTTATATTTATTCCTATTTTATCAAAATTTAAGTTTCTAAATATGTGTTCCAGTAGAGCTGTAAAAAGCTTCGGCGAGACCGGATCCCCTTGTTTCACGCCTCTTTGTATAGGAAAGGGATCTCCCTTTGCTTCCAACTTTACGACCGCTCTACTATTTTTATATATTTCCTTAAGTATGCTTATATATGTTATTTCTACTCCCTGTTGTTTTAATGCCATCCACAGAGGTTCATGAAGGATAGAGTCGAATGCTTTAGAATAATCCACGAAAGCTATGTAGAGCGTCTTTCCATGTTCCGTGTGTTTCTCTATCAGTTGTGTTAAGGTAAAGATGTGGTCATTAGTCGAGTAGTTTCTCCTGAATCCTGCTTGCTATCTATCTATACATATAATAAAGCTGAAGAGGGTCCAAAGTCTGTACATGGAAGATAATCGAAAAAAAGTTGGCTGGGGATACTTAGAATCGAAAACAGAATACGTTCCAACAATTTTTAGAATTTTTGTCTGTTTATCTGTTTGTCTGTTTATCTGTTTATCTGTTTATCTGTTTGTCTGTTTATTTGACCGCGCATCACGTGAAAACGGCTGAACGGATTTTGATGAAATTTTGTATAGAGATAGTTTGAGTCCCGGGAAAGGATAATATATAGTTTTAATCCCGAAAATCAACCCTGGTGGGGGTGAAAATGGGGTTGAAAGTTTATATGGAGAATTTTTAACCGCTGAAACGATTTAGATAGAAATGAGTATGGAGATAATTTGAGTCTCGAGAAACGTCATAGGATAGTTTTCAAACCCTTGTGGGGGTGAAAAGGGGGTTGGAAGTTGGTATGAGATTTTTTTTACCGCTGAACTGATTTAGATGAAAATTGGTATAGAGATAGTATGGGTCTCGAGAAAGGACAAAGGATAGTTTTCAACCCGAAAATCAACTCTAAAGGGGTGAAAAGGGAGTTTTGTATAGGGAATTATTAACAGCAGAATCGATTTAGATAAAATTTGGTATGGAGATAATTTGAGCTCTGGAAAAGGAAATAAAATAGTTTTATCTCGGAAATTATCCCTTAAGCGGATGCAAAAGAGGTGGAAGTTTACATGGGGAAGAAACAAAAAATAACCGCTGTACGTATTTAGATGAAATTTGGTATTGAAATAATTTGTAATTTTTTGGTCAAGGTGTTCATATTACAAATTCAAATTCAAATTCAAAAATATTTATTTCAGACAACATGGTCCATTTTGTTAGTATACATTCTAAGTTGTTAGTAAGTAATCATATTAACATACTTAAAATAAAGCATAAAACATCTAAAAATTATATTCAAAATTGGACTTTACCAGTTTGATCAACCTACCGATCTCCGATCTCCGATCGACTATCGGGCAATCAAATCTACCGGAAATCATCCTCAGAATGTTGTTGCTACTGCATATTTATAACATGTTACCCGTCGATGCTTTAAATTTACCTTTACCCGCTCTTATGAAATATTTGAAAATGTCATGAATGTCAAAGGGTTATTGCAGGTTCGAGGACTATATATGACGGACAAAGTTGCATGGCCCAAACCAAAAAACTACTACAAAATCATCTAACATTTATAGGACACCGTTTAGGTAGGAAAACATATCAAACGTTTTGTGAAGCAGTCAGATTAGGATTTTATTTTTATTTATAATTAAACAATGGGTGCATTATCTGTCATTCAAGATGTTTTGATATGCCTTCTTGAAGAACTACGCACTATTTTGTATCTTTAAGATCTAATAATGTATTACTGTTTTGAAAAAAATAAGTCCTGTCGAGTTTCTTTTCGGTCATAATACTTCTTGGGCTCAGGTGTAGGGTTAGAACCGGTGGTAGTTTAGGAACGAAGTTCCTTATCGGACGGTTCGCGGATGGGGGGCTAGGCGAAAAAAAGTCACGTGACCGTCACGAAAAAGCGTCACGTCACGAAAACGCGACACCCATACGATTGAGAAACATGTAAAATGGAATGAAATAAAAAATATATAAAATAGAATAAAGTGAAGTGAAGTGAAGTGAAGTGTAGTGAAAAGTGAAAGTGAGAAGTGACAAAGTGATAAAAGTCGAGAACCTAAAAGTAAAAAATGTCGAAAATGGCAAAATTTCTAAATTTGTTAATTACAAAAATTTCCAAAATTTCCAAAAGTTCAAAAATTTCGTATAATTTAAAATTTCATAAATAAATAAATTTCCACAATTTCAAAATAATTAAAAGCACAAATTTTACGAAAACGTCAATAATAATATAAAATAAAATAACATAACTTCGTTCCAATCGCGTGTTTCACGACACTCGTGTATTTTATTTTTCTCTGACGTTCATTAGTGCCAATGCACTACAATTACTGTGCTTACATTGAAGAATCAATATCTTGATCTATACCAATATCATAAATCCTCTATCGGAACCGTATGTAATTACCACCATTATTGCATTCAGTAACGTAACATCAGTGTATTATCTGTGACAGTGTGGTAAAAACGTATGAAAATTCATTACCTACGGTTACGTAATGAATATCCGCCCCCCGACCGCCGGCGCAATAAGGTTGGTCATGGCGGTGTAATGGCGGTCATTCTAATGTTTTCAATGGATATGAGTGTAGGTAAGGCGGTGTATGCTTCTGTACATAATTAGGCCTTATTACGTAACAGTTACATAAACTACTATTTATCTCTTTTTAGGGTTCCGTAGTCAACTAGGAACCCTTATAGTTTCGCCATGTCTGTCCGCGGTCTAGCTCAGTTACCGTTCGTACTAGAAAACTAAAATTTGGTGAGGCCTGATAAGAAGGTTCAATATAAACTATATTGAATAAAATCGGTTCAGCCGTTTTTGAATTATCAGTCAAAAACGCATATTGAAAGGAAGTGCCGAATAGTAAAATGACGTAAGCGCCGCCGAATATCCCTTAATAAACCACCTTTTGAACGGATGCTTTGTAACAGGGCGGCATCTATGAAACTCTACACCGAGTATCGCCCGACATGCTCTTGGCCGGTTTTTTTTGCATTGTTATCCCGAAAATCACCCCTTAAAGATTACTAATTCCAATTCATGAAAATCCCCAGCCAGGTTATACGTAGCCTATAAAAATTCAACGTCTAAAAGGGGGGGGTAGCCACTACACTCGATTGAGTTTAATTTGCATGGGTCATGGACCCCCCCCCCCTCCAAGTGCACCACAAATAGAAAAAAAAACATTTCTGCATTTGTGACACCCCCCTACCCCAATTTCAACCGCGCCTGTTCTTACCTTTCATGCTTAGACTGATTTGACGGGAGGATCGATTTGGATGACATTTACCGTGGACATGAACGTATAAATACAAAAGTGGTCCTGTATCGTCCGATATACACCTACTACTCTATGTCGTTTAAATCATGCCAAAAAAAATTATAAAAAAAGTATTAATTTTTGAGGGTAGTTTCATTTAGTGGTAATAGTAAAATATTTTATTAGGACTACTGTCCTCTAGCGTATCCATCTGTCAACTTTACTTCAAGTTCGGCCTCCAGGGAAGCGGGAGAGAAATTAGGGGTGAATTAGCCGCTTACTGACACAGACCGAATTCCACGCGGGCGGAGCCGCGGGCACAGCTAGTATTATATATATTAAATTAATTGTTCGGAAACCATAGAATGACCGCCATTGTACCGTCATGGCCTACTCGATTGTGCCGGCGCTCGCGCGGGACCAATCGAGTTGGCCATGGCGGTAACATTATGTTATCAAATTCGATGTTCCAAATTTGAAACTCATTGCTTAACAATATTTGAGCATGCATAGTTAAAATTACGTTACTGCCGCAGATAAGAAACTTATCATAGTTAAATCGTTTGTTGTAATGCTTGTCATTGTCTACGGTTTTTGAACGCATTTTAGAGTACTTACAGTATGAGTGTAGATAAAATATATTTTCACAACAAAATCCCTGAGATTTCACGAGCTCAGACTACCTAATCTCTGGGCCATCTCTTTGTTATTTTGCTCAAATTGAATTTAAAGTATATTCTTTTCTTATCGTGTTTCCCCTTTGTGAACTTTAACAATTCGACACCAGAAATAAGGAAATATTTTCATTTCAAATCTAATAGTCTGTAAGGAAACAGTTTCTAACCGACTTTCCTACATATTTGGTAAATATATATATTTTTTTAAATTTTGGACATAGTCTGAGAAGATGATCTATGGATTGTGGGGTGGTTACGTCGCATGGGCAGAGGTCGTCGGGAGTGATTATAAAGCGATGTCGGTATCTTTCATGATAGCCGGGGCCGGTGAGAATTTGGGTGACATGAAATGTAATAGAGCTCTTATTTCTGAAATATTTGAATATTGTTTAGAGAGGGCAGCCAGCTTTTTAGGTGACATCCGGTGGTCGAGTTGAAATAGAGTTGGCTGCGTGCTTCGTTTGTCTCCTTTCGGCATAACCATAACATTTGATGAAGGACAGGGAGAGGACGTCGAAGTCTGGTGCCTTGTGGAGGGTGGCAGCTATTTTGGCATCTTTGTCAGCGTCTATTCCTCATTTCCCGTCATTCCGACTTGTGCTTTCCGCATGCGGTGCCGGTGCACGAGCGAGATAGCGATCTGCATGTGTATAGCGCTGTCACGCTTGTACACCGTCCGGTTGCGGCGTCAGTGTGATAATCAACTTAGTTTGCTATAGGTACTATGCTTATTTCTAGATCTGGGCATCTGGCAGCTGTAAAGTGGTGGAAGTCAAAAAATGCAAATAACTTGAAGAAATCAAATCCTAGAGTTCTAGGTCTTATGCAATATTATGGGTAATTATAATTATGTAATTGATTAGATTAAATCATAGCCAGAAGTTTCTGCTGGGGGAAAGTCGTGCCAAATGATGTATAATGAAATTTATAGTTAGTCGCCTACTGTTTTTTTCCCCAAAAATACACAATGTTAAATTAATTTTGTACTAAGCAGAAACGTCTGCAACCGAAATTACAATTATAAAATTAAAATATAGGTACAATGTTTTTTTTTGTAATTCTAAAATCTATATTTTCCTGCTGCCCTGTCCTCTATAAATGACACAACCTCGGCAGTTTTTACCCATTTTTGTATTACTTTTTTCCTAAAAAACTTTTTTGGTCTGTCACTCTGACCTCCACCCATTAAAAGCTGCCAGATGCCCGGATCTAGCAATAAGCATAAAGAAATCTAACTAGACAAGTTTCATTGCTCTCATTATTGTGTCATATCTGACGTGGCCAGCTCTTAGTCCGTAAGGTGTTATTTAATTGAATCCACTTTACCTATACCTTTGAAATATCTACCTATATTATTATTATATCTTACGAATGCACCTACTGAACGATGATATTTATTATTCAATAAAGGTTAATCTAATAAAAACCTACAAGGTGTAACTAAAAGGCTGGTTATTCGTTTAAAAAAATAAAATATATTTTATCTACACTCATACTGTAAGTACTCTAAAATGCGTTCAAAAACCGTAGACAATGACAAGCATTACAATAAACGATTTAACTATGATAAGTTTCTTATCTGCGGCAGTAACGTAATTTTAACTTTGCATGCTCAAATATTGTTAAGCAATGAGTTTCAAATTTGGAACATCGAATTTGATAACATAATGTTACCGCCATGGCCAACTCGATTGGTCCCGCGCGAGCGCCGACACAATCGAGTTGGCCACGCCGACACAATCGAGATGGCCACGGCGGTGCAAAGGCGGCCATTCTATGATTTACGAATACGGCATTTATAATAAATAATATGAGTGTAGATAAAGCAGTGTATACAACTGTACGTAATTAGGCCTTAAAACACTCGTGTGATCTTCTTATGAAATTCGCCTGCGGCTCATTTCATAAAACCACACTCATGTTTTAAGGACCCTTATTACGTAACAGTTACATAAACTACTATTATTTCAGAACATTGCGATT
Organism: Pammene aurita; assembly: GCA_947086415.1. Lineage (NCBI taxonomy): Eukaryota > Metazoa > Arthropoda > Insecta > Lepidoptera > Tortricidae > Pammene > Pammene aurita. Next base: position 3,421,003 of record OX352310.1, read on the forward strand.
CCATAAACATTGTTAGTATACTTAAGCTACATGTTAGTGCATACAAAATAATTTGGTCATTTAATAAATAATTAGCGTCATGAAATCATAAAAGTTTAAGGGCGTAATTGTTATCGTATTCTAAATTCTAGGTAATTATGAAAACTGACAAAAATAATAATTAACACTTTCGCAACCGGGCAAAATATTGAACAATACCCCAGAAACCGACAGAACCCGCCAGGCGGGCTACGACGTGCAACGCAATGCCGCACGCCGCGTGCCCGGCATCTGACCAAACATTACGAGTGCCTACCAGGCGGGTTCTCGGTAAGTAGTCAAAGTGTTAACGATAATAAAAATGGTTTTGTATGAAGGGTTGGCCGGCTAGGACGACGTGCCCCATATAAAAAAAATCGCGTTTAAAAAATGTTCCTCCTATAATTTTGTTTAGTCGCAATACGATGCCAATTATTAATCCGCAAAAACGCCTAAATTGAACAACTTGTGGCTGAACCAAATATTAATGGTGTGACAAAGGCGCAAAGGCTTCGGTGGCTCGGTCATCTTGAGCGGATGGGAAGCGAACGGGCGGTGAAAAGAGCACACGAGGGAAAACCGACAGGACGCCGCCCGGTCGGTCGGCCTAGGTATCGATGGGCGGATGTGGTGGATGCGGATCTGTGCGAGCTCCAAGCTGGCGACTGGCGAGAGACTGCACAGGACCGGGATCAGTGGCGCGCAGTCGTGTTGGAGGCCAAGACCCACTTTGGGTCACTGCGCCAGACGAGTAAGTAAGTAAGTACGATGCCAATCATGCCCTTAAACAGATCACCAGTAGTTTCGTTACACCCTGTTTACTAATAAACCCTGTAGGATTTTATTTAAATACCTATATTTAAAGGTACCTCATTTAATTAAATCAATATCGGACACAAAATGGAGTCGCAATGAAAACCACCTCCTCCATGTTCATAAACAAGGTAAGTTACTGGCACCTCTCAAGGTCACTATTTCTTAAATAATGATCCTGATCCTTCAAGCAACAATGTAAAGGAGCTAAAAAGACAAGATTTATGGCCTGTTTCACAATCTCCAGTTAAAGCATATCTGTCAGATAAATGTTTGCTGTCCTTTTCATTCATATGACTGGAGAAAAGGATATCAATAATTTTAACTGGCAGATAAGTTTATCTGAAGATTGTGAAACAGGCCCTTACTGAAAATATGGCTTCTGAAAATTTGTAACCGGCCAATCTTATATCGCAATAAGACTGTCAAAGAAAGAACCGCCCGAGTCGTTCTGGCGGTACTGTTGTGGAGCCATTTGATTAAGCTGATTGTGGCACTGGTCCCACCAAGAGCGAGTAAGCGAGTAAAGTTAAGCGAGTACCATCACATTGCGGTTTATCGAGGTATAGAGTGATCTATCGACCTTTCAAGGCCCGCTATGTGATGCTACTCGCTTTACTTTACTCGCTTACTCGCCGCCGGTGGGACGAGTGCCTGTGTGATGACAATCGTTTGCAGAAAACGAAACGAAACGCTACACCCTCTCGCTTACTCTTCCGTATTTGTGCGATAGAGAGACGGATAGCGTTTCGATTCGTTTTCTGCAAACGATTGTCATTTTGGCTAAGCCCCCGTGCAAACCGCTATCAATTACAATTGGCTACTTTCCTAAAAAAAAATATTTAGTCCGTTAGTTAGATTATCAAAAAATAATGGACACGTTTTTTTTATTTTGTCAATCAAACAAAAATTGGTGAAGATATAGCCCGTTAAAGTTCCGCGTGACGTCACATTTCAGTACAATTTTTAGTATAATGTGACGTCACGCGGAACTTTAACGGGCTATATCTTCACCAATTTTTGTTTGATTGACAAAATAAAAAATACGTGTCCAATCTTTTTTGATAATCTAACTGACGGACTAAATAGAATTATATTTTTTTTACCCAGGAAAGTACCCAATTGTGCGAAAGGAAAGGGCTTGTGGTTTATACGGGAACTCATGAGTAGACTAGACTATGGTTGCGAGATACATGTGATGGGTCTTATATCAAATCAATAGGTATCCGGATTAGGTCACTATACACGTCAGTGCATAGTGCCTACCATATACAAGATATCTCTATACTCAGCGCGTTATTTCTTTAAAACCTAAGCTGCCAAAAAGAAGGGGTGCCGGAGGGCAACTCGCAATGCTAGACAGGGAACGCGCGATTCTTCCGTGGGGCGTAAGAGAGAGTCAGACATTAATAGCTGCCATGGAGACGTACTATGTTTACTGTCACTTCCAATATTAGTGTCTCACTATAGAGTGAAATTACTTAGAGCGTGGCGGCGGGGGTCGCCCGGCTATGCGGGGTCTTGGGTTAATTAGTCTATGGTGCCTACGATTGTGTGCTTTTGAGAGCCTAATAGGTTTCCATTTTCAAGCACTGGGACCAGTTGCGGTGTAAGCTATATTTTATGACGTATGTACGAAAGCCTAAATTCTTAGGATTACAGGGGCTACAATGCTGACAGTCCAGACGGAATATTTTATGAATTCAATAGCTGGCAAACGACGAAGTTAATATAGTATTTTATAGTAATTATAGACGGAGAGCTATCCACGTCAAATATGACAATAATGAGAGCGATGAAACTCCTCTCGTTAATTTGCTATGCTTATTTCTAGATCCGGACATCTGGCAGCTGTAAAGTGGTGGAGGTCAAAGAAGTTTTGATCGTTCGAGTTCGATAGAGGTTATGATGCAATATTATGAAAAAATATATAAATAATTAGATCATATCATTGCCAAAAGTTCGGCCCATGCCACCATTGTGATTAGTTGTGTTCTCAGACGGAATACTTGAAACCAGTGATTTTGAGCTCTCGCTTACGGACCTTAACCCGGCGGTGTCTCGCACGCGTGGTTTTTGATAAGGTTGTTTACAATTCTTCGCATCTTTTTGCCTCTTACCTGTGTTTTGCCTACCCTTAATCTATAATGGAGTGTGCCAAATGTACCGAACCTGTTTTATGCAGTGCATGTAAAAAGTACTTACATTTTGTATGTGCTGGATTAGCGGAAACCACTGTCAGGCGGATGACTAATGAGAAAAAAGCATCCTGACGTTGCCCCGTGTGCCGAGAGAACCAGCAAACGCCCCAAACTTCACAGGAGACCACTTTAACGGACCTGCTTGCTGAAGTTAAAATATCCAGAACTTCAATTTAGGGAAAAATTTATAACGTTCAGCAGCATGTTACTGATTTGAGTCATAAGTGGAGCATTTTGGAATCACGCCTAGATGGTATGGAGAACAGAATTTCGAGTACAGAAGATAAATTGGAGACCTTTGCGCCACTGCCGCCGAAAATGAAAGAGGTACAGGACCTCGTCACTTGCCTCAAGAAAGAAAATAATGATCGTGACCAGTTTGGAAGGCAAAATAATGTGGAGATCATCGGCGTTCCGCTTCGGTCGGGAGAGAATTTGAATTCTATACTTAGCAACGTATGTATCAAGGTTGGCTTTGTCCTTGACCAATCGGAAATTGATTGTATACATCGGATTAGAGTGTTTTCTACGGAAGCGAAACAACAAAATCTTCGGCCCCCTTCGATTATCGTCCACTTCACCCGGCGCGCGCGCAGGGACGAGCTGCTGGCGGCGGCCCGCGCGCGCCGTGGCCTCACCACGGCCGACGCTGGCTTAGACGGTCCGTCGTCTAACGTTTACTTGAACGAGCACCTTACGCCCGCAAATAAGTTGTTGTTAAAGCGCGCACGCCAAGTAAAAGCTGAGTTGAACTTTGCTTATGTGTGGGTGAAAGAAGGCAAGATATTTTTGCGTAAAAATGACGCCTCGAGGGTAATACGCAATGTCACGGAATCCGATTTGTTAAAACTTAAGTGACTTTTATTCTTAACTAATTTGTGCCACGCTATGTACTACTCTTATACCCGTAGGAGTATTTTTAAAGTTAAATGTTATATGTATTTTTCTCTCTTTTATTCCAAGCTTATCTCGTATTATCCGTATGTTATGTATTGTTTGTTGTTATGCTTATACTTGTACAAATGCAATTTACTGTTGTTATTAAATGTTCTTAGGTACCTTTTAAAACATAATTTTTCTAATGAATTCTGGAGCCGCGCTATAACCCCATATCTTACTTTAAAGTTTATAGCATTAATAACTTACGCATTTATTATCAGAACGTGAGAGGACTCAGAACTAAATCGCACTCTTTTCTAGATAATATACTTTTTTCTAATTACGATATTATATGCTTAACCGAAACCTGGCTCACGGAGGACTTTAGCGACGCGGAATTTTTCTATCATAATTATGTCGTTTATCGACGGGATCGACCGGCGACGATGGCGGCGCGCGGTGGCGGCGTGCTGGTGGCGGTGCGGCGCGGCTTGCGCACACGCCGTACTGACGACTTCTGTAGTGCCACACATTCCGAGGAGGTATGGCTGTCTCTGCCGCTCGCTGCAGCGGGTTTGTCGCCTACCGATGCCGTGCCGGAGCGAGCAAGCTCTTTACGCATAGCTTGTGCTTATTTCCCGCACAATCGTAATCATGCTGATTCGTTGCAATTGTGTTTTGATAAAGTCAATGACCTCATATGCCGTCACCCTAGCGATACTTATCTGCTATTGGGTGATTTTAATATTTCTCATGCAATTTGGAGCCGCGATAATTTTTCAACCCTGACACTTAATCATAATAACAATCCCTTAGCTGTTGCACTTTCTGACTTTCTCGCTTGCTCTGGACTACAGCAGTATAACGGGTATGTCATTGCTCATGATCGTATCTTAGACCTTGTCATTAGTGGTGTTAATTGTGAAGTATCAGTTTGTTCGTCTCCTCTTACACAAGAAGATTTACATCACAAATCCTTAGTAATTTCTTTTCCTTTGTCGTTAATGAAATCCTTAAATTCATCAATACATTATAAATATCTTTATCATGCAGCCAATTTTGACAATATTCGGCAGGGTCTCTCCGATGTTGACTGGTCTGTAATCGATGATATGGATATGGAAAGTGCTACAAATCATTTTTATTCTATTTTAAATGCTCTAATTGAGGATTTCGTTCCGAAGCGTAAGACTTGTTTATCTTCTAGATATCCACCTTGGTATAACAGACCCTTAATTAAAATTATTAAAAACAAATTGAATGCTCATCATCATCATCATCATCATATCAGCCGAAAGACGTCCACTGCTGGACATAGGCCTCCCCCAAAGAGTGCCACAATGACCGGTCCTGCGCCACCCGCATCCAGCGGACTCCCGCGACCTTCACCAGGTCATCAGTCCACCTTGCGGGGGGGTCTACCCACGCTGCGCCTTCCGGTTCGTGGTCGCCACTCGAGAACCTTTCCACCCCAACGACCATCGGTTCTACGAGCAATGTGCCCCGCCCACTGTCACTTTAGTTTAGCGATTCGCAGGGCTATATCGGTTACTTTGGTTCTGCTGCGGATGGCCTCATTTCTGATGCGATCACGCAGAGAGACTCCAATCATAGCCCTCTCCATTGCCCTTTGGGTGACTTTGAGCTTTCTTATGAGGCCCATTGTAAGCGACCACGTTTCAGTACCATATGTCATCACTGGCAACACACACTGGTCAAAGACCTTCGTCTTGAGACACTGCGGAATATTGGACAAAGAGAATGCTCATACCAAGTGGAAAAAATATAATCACCAGATTGACTATGCCGAATTTAAATTACTAAGAAAAAGAGAAAAGAAACTCAGTACCTAAAGAATGTTATACTAAATATATTGCCCTCAGTGAAAAGAAAATAACTTCTTCTCCCAAGTATTTCTGGAGCTTTATAAAATCTAAATTTTCTGCAAATGAGGTTCCATCTAACATGCATTTAGACGATGATTCTTCTTCTGATGGTAATGTTATTTGCGATTTGTTTAATAGCTATTTCAGCTCTGTATTTGTCTCGGGTGGTAATCAATCACGACTTTCTTCTCATCAGTCTTCGTCCTCCCTTGTAGATATTTCTAGTATTAATATTACTGATGATGTAGTATACAAGCATTTAAAATCTATATTCGTTAATAAAGGTGCTGGTTTTGACAACACTCATCCATTTTTAGTTTCTAGACTTTACGCTGAGCTTACGGTTCCCTTGGCTAAGCTTTTCAGAGAATCTCTTAGTGAAGGCATTGTACCTAGCATCTGGAAGCGTGCTATCATTACACCTGTGCATAAGGGCGGCGATAAACATGACATAAAGCTTTATCGACCGATTTCAAAACTCTGTATCTTCGCCAAGATTTTCAAAAAATTATTACTAATGAATTGACCGCTGTTGTCGCTCGCCACATATCTGTACAATAACATGGTTTTTTCCGAGGCAGAAGCGTTGACACTAACTTAATCACTTATACTGACCATATTATTAACTAGCTGTGCCCGCGGCTCCGCCCGCGTGGAATGCGATCTTTGTCAGTAAGCTGCTAATTCACCCCTAATTTCTCTCCCTTCCCCTGGAGGCGGAACTTGAAGGTCTTGAAGTAAAGTTGACAGATGGATACGCTAGAGGACAGTAGTCCAGATAAAATATTTTACAATTACCACTAAATAAAACTACACTCCAAAATCAATAGTTTTTTCGTCCTTATACACTCGCGAGCAGATATACGGGTCAGTGACAAAAACCCTTATATTTTGAAAATTAATAGCAGTATGTGCAGGAAACTAACTGTGTATTAAAGAGAATTTAATATCGAATTAAATTGAACCTTCAATGTTCTACAAGAATTCTGGAAAAAGTTTTATTAAAAAAAAGTCGCATTTGGTACCAAATTCAAATTGAGCGTATTTACTTTTGATTGTTTTCTCACTTTTGTTTTCAATCTGTCAAAGCAAAATGATAAAAGGAAGTTTTTGTTGACTTTGATGGTCATTATTGAATTACTATCATGTCGCTAACACAAGATGAATATACACGTATCGTCACTTTGTTACAAGAAGGCAGAAGTCAGAGATATACAGCAAGAAGAACAGGCGTGTCACTATCTACGGTGCAGAGGGTCCTCCAACGTTTCCTACAAACTGGCAGGAACCTTCGAAGACCAGGAACCGGCAGGCCGAGATGTACTACGGCTAGAGAAGATCGATTTATTGTAACAACAATGCTCCGAAATCGGCATCTCACTGCAGTTGAAGTCAAAAACCAACTTCGGGAGACCCGAAGAGATGACATCAGCGAGTGGACTGTAAGGCGGCGGCTTCGTGAAGCTAATTTGACCCCACATAGACCGGCAAATACCCCAAAACTTGACAGGGGGCATCGAACTGCAAGGAAACTTTATGCACGCGAATACAGGCGATGGTGTGCCGTAGAATGGGCAAGAATTATGTTTTCTGACGAATCCAGATTTATGCTCTATGCACATGACGGGCGGCGAAGAGTTTACAGACGGCCAGGTGAACGTTTTATTCCAGTCTGTTTTGAAGAAAAAGTTGCTTTCGGCGGTGGGTCTGTTATGGTTTGGGCTGGAATCTCTTCAGAGAGTCGCACGCAATTAGTTTTGATAGAAAATGGAACGTTAACTAGTGTCAGGTATGTGGAAGATATTCTTAATGAGCATGGCCCATATTTAATTAATATGGGTGAAAACTCAATGTTCATGCATGACAACGCCAGGCCACACACCGCACAGATTGTGGAAGATTATTTTGAGGAGGTTGGCATCAACACTATGAACTGGCCCTCGAGAAGCCCGGACCTAAATCCGATTGAGCACGTATGGGACGAGCTCGGAAGGCGTGTAAGAAATCGAAACCCCGCCCCAGCTACACTTAGAGACCTGAAACAGTCATTAGTGGAAGAATGGGCTAATATCCCGCAAGAACGCATAAGAAACTTAATAAACAGTATGCCCAATCGTTTAGAAGCTGTAAGAAGAGCCCGAGGAGGCAATACGAAGTATTGATATGTTTTACTTTTTTTTTGTTTTTAGTTTTGTGTGTGAGGTACCACGGTTGCTTTTTACCTATAATTAATTGATATCGTGTTTACTATGTTAATTAAATAAACAAGTGAATATCATCTCTAACTCTTGACGTTGTTTTATTAACTATGCATTTATCTATAATATACAATTTAATTCAGGCTCCTAGCTTTATTATTTTAGCAGATATTATAGTTTTTCGTACTGACCCGAATTATTTGCACGCGAGTGTAATTTTTTTTGACATTATTTAAACGACAAAGAATAATAGGTGTATATCGGACGATACAGTACCACTTTTGTATTTATACGTCCTTGACTGTACCTATTCATATCATGTCCATGGCAAATATCACGCAAATCGATCTTCCAGTCAAATCAGTCTAAGAATGAAAAGGTAATAAAAACAGGCGCGGTTGCAGCTTAAAATGGGGGGGGGGGGGGTAAGTATGAAATTGGGGCGTCACGAATGCAGAAATGATTTTTTGAGGGGGTCAGTAATGTTTTTTTTCTATTTGACGTGTACGATTTGCGGGGGGGGGGGGGGTCATGTCATGTCAAAAACAGCTGAACCGATTTTATTCAATATAGTTTTTATTGAAAGTACATTTCAGGCTTCACTTCCATTATTTTTTTCAAATTTTTTGGACCTACGGTTCAAAAGTAAGATGGGGGAGGGGGGCGCTCTTTTTTGAAGATGAAACTATCCTTTGTCCTTTCTCGAGACCCATACTATCTCTATACCAAATTTCATCTAAATCAGTTCAGCGGTAAAAAATTCCTCATACCAACTTCCAACCCCCTTTTCACCCCCACAAGGGTTTGAAAACTATCCTATGACGTCTCTCGGGACTCAAATTATCTCCATACTAATTTCTATCTAAATCGTTTCAGCGGTTAAAAATTCTTCATACAAACTTTCAACCCCCTTTTCACCCCCACCAGGGTTGATTTTCGGGATCAAAACTATCTTTTATCCTTTCCCGGGACTCAAACTATCGCTATACAAAATTTCATCAAAATCCGTTCAGCCGTTTTCACGTGATGCGCGGTCAAATAAACAGACAAACAGATAAACAGACAAACAGACAAACAGATAAACAGACGAACAGACAAAAATTCTAAAAATTATTGGAACGTGTTCTGTTATCGATTCTAAGTATCCCCAACCAACTTTTTTTCGATTATCTTCCATGTACAGACTTTCGACCCTCTTCAGCTTTATTATATGATGATGCTTGATAAAAGAAGTGCTTCGATAAAATAGGTCATTCTATTTTACTTCAGAAGTTGTTTGAGATCCTTGAGTTAAAGTCCTACATTAGTAATAGAAGTCAGGCGGAGGCACTGAAGGGCTATTGATCTAAATTCTTACCCATTCCCTCAGGAGTACCCCAGGGCTCGCACCTAGGACCTTTTCTATTTGTCCTGTATGTGAATGATATTAATACTTCATTTCAGTCTTCTTCTCATATTCTTTATGCAGACGACACTGAAATTTATAAAATTATTAAAAGTTATGAAGATTGTGTGGCGCTACAATCAGATTTTTCTCGGTTTGAGGACTACTGTCAGCGCAATCGTTTAATTCTCAATGCTGATAAATGCTATACTATCATGTTTTCCCGTAAATTGAATCCTATTACTTATGATTATAAATTAGCTGGTAGTGTCTCACGTGTGTCGTCAATTCGAGATTTAGGTATTACTCTGGACAGTAAGCTTTCCTTTAATGAACATATATGTAGATAATATTGTGGCAAGAGCATATAAAAAATCAGATATGTTTCTGCGCTTCAGCAAACCTTTCAAAAATATATTAACATCAAAAGTGTTGTATTACTCTTTCGTCCGGACCATATTGGAGTTCGGCAGTGTCGTTTGGAGCCCACACTATGGTATTCATAAGTCTCGACTTGAAAGGATTCAGAAAATACTTTGTAAGTCCTAGGATTACAGAACCGGTGTCCATAACCAGGATTATCTCGCGTCGGCAGCTAAACATAGTCTTCGTCCATTAGAAAATCGAAGAGTCTATCTGGATGTTTTGTTTTTATTTAAAATTATTAGAAATCATATAGATTGTAACGTTTTATTAGAAAATATTTCTTTCAAAATTAGCGTTTCCACTCACGTTTTAAGCCTACCTTTTCCATCTCATCTTGGGGATCAAAGTATGCAAAAAATTCTTTCTTTAGGCGCACTTGTAGTATGTATAATGTTTCACTTAATCAAATTGATATTTTCGCTCATAGTATGTCCGTTTTCAAGAATAAGGTTCGGAAAATTTTGTTTTGACAATAAGAAGTAAGCGTTTATGTTATACTCTTAGTAGCAATTCTCTTTTCAACCGACTTCAAGATTTCGAAGGAGGAGGTTATCAATTCGTCGGGATCTTTGTTTTTACTTTTTTTTTTTATGTATGTTTACCGATTATTCGAAGACGGCTAGACCGATTTGAAAAATTCTTTTTTTATTTGAAAGAGTATACTTCACAGTTGGTCCCATTGCAACCAGGTCAGGATCTGATGATGGGATCCTGGAGAAATCGAGGGAACTCTTCAACTATTATAGGCACACCTATAGTGATTCGAGTTTTTTTTATAGCAGCTCGAGCATTTGCTTTTGGAAAGGTGGATGTTTAGTGAAGTCGGTTCTTTTTTGTTCAAAATTATTTATGTTTTGATATTATATTGGCGTGTAGTACACAATGAAATATGTGACATTAGTTATACAATTTTCTAAATGTTTACGTAGTAATATAGGAAACTTTAGGCCTAATCTGTGTCTATTTTCGAAATGACTGTTTTTGTATATGGCTGTTTTTTTTCTAAAAAAAAAAAAAAAAAATTGTCGCTTACTGTTTCTGTTTCCGAAATATTACGCAATGTTTTTTGTTCTAATGTTAAAATATAGGCCCCATCCTCTATAAATAAGATAACTTCGGCCGTTTTTACCTATGTTGGTATTACTTTTTTATAATTCAAAAACCTTGCCAGTCTGTCACTCTGACATCCACCCATTAAAAGCTGCCAGATGCCCGAATCTAGCAATAAGGATAGTATTACAATCTTACTATATGGGTTTCATTGCTCTCATTATTGTGTCATATCTGACGTGGCCAACTCTTAGACCATTAGTCTCGTTGACTGGGAATTGCTAGACTAATTATTTAGTGGACTGTAATTATTTATTATTTATTACTAAGAATAGAATTTGGCATATGACTAAGTCATCATCATCACGATCATATGCCACGACACGCATTTTTCGGCATTAAAATATTAAATTTTACTAATAAATTGGCCCCAAGTGTGAATTAGTGTAGATTATGTACTCTTATTAATCCCGGGAAATCCCGCGTTCAATAAAAATAAATAATATTTTTTGGTGGTTGTAACCACTCTTAGTTAGGTCCTCCTGTGAAGTTTAGGTAAATAGGCACTACCTATTCCGAGCTCTGAGAATAAGCCTTTTTGGTAATATTCTATGTCGACTGTTTGGTTTGAACTTAGGGAATTCAACCAACCGAAGCGGCCATTGACAGGCGTTCCCCTCTGCCGGAAACATAATATATGACCAGTGGTCATATTTATTGTATGGACTGACTTTTATCTGACGTGGCTATTTGTACGTTACGTACAGAAAATGATAAACATGGCCGCTCCGGTTGGTTAACCTTTAACTGACGACCTATACGTCTCACAGACGTCATTACTTTTATTTTGAACTTAACTTTAAAACTACGTGACTCGCGGTGCTCCCCCTCCCGCTACCTTCCCCGTTCCGCGTTGCTAGCCGGCAGTCGACGCCACGAGCCCGGCGAGTGCGTACGTGACCCTAGCGGAGCTATCGCCGTCTGAGAGACGTAAGTACGGTGTTAATGTATAAATAATACGCACGTCAGTTAGTCGTCACCTCGGTGTTTTAGTGCACAAACTCATAGTGTCTTATTGACGTGACCTCGGTTTTGATGGTACATATTTTTTATTTCAGAATGCCTAGAAGAAAGCAAAGCATTTCTAGGAAACGAAAAGCAGCTCCAGCACCTCCTAGGTATCCAAAACGAGTAAGGCCTTTAAAAGATCAAGAGATAATTGAAAATTTAGTGGCTGAGAGTGATGATGACTGCAGTAACTTTGATGACAGTGATGCCGATCCAGATTTTTTCATACAAAGTGATTGCGATACGAATTCAGAGCAATCTGATAACGAGGAAGATCAGAACACGTTGGGAACTGTGAATGCTCAAACAGAGGGGGCTCTTCAAGAACCTAGCAGGTATGTATTGTTTTTTTTTCAAGGTTCTTTGAATACAGACACAGTATGTCCTCCTGAATTTAATTCCATTGGAGACGCATGGAAACTGTTCTTTGCTGATGACATGCTTGACAAAATAGTTGAACATACTAATGGAAAGCTGATTGAATATAGAGCTAAATTCAAGAGAGGAGAGAAAGAGAGGTCCGAACTTGTACCTATGAGCAACATGGAATTAAAAGCTTTGATTGGATTATTGTTCTATTCATCTGTATTTCATTCAAACCATGAGAACGCAGAGTTTATATTTGCGACAGACGGCACTGGACGCGAAATTTTCCGTTGTGTAATGTCTAAGAACCGATTCTTGGTTTTATTGAATTGTTTGCGTTTTGATGATTCTTCTACAAGAATCGAAAGGTTAAAAACTGATACACTTGCTGCCATTTCTGAGTTATTCAATGAATTTATCAAAAACTGTAAACAAAATTTTACTGTGGGTACTCATGTCTGTATTGATGAGATGCTTGTGGGATTTAGGGGCCGATGCAAGTTTAGAACGTACATGCCAAACAAGCCAACCAAATACGGAATCAAAGTGCTTTTGCTTGTGGACTGCGATACTTTTTATGTATATAATGCATATATTTACCATGGTAAGGGGTCTGATGGTGAAGGCTTGGATGATGCTGAGAAAAAACTTGGGATTCCTTCACAATCTGTTATACGGCTGTGTAAAGGTATTGAAAACAGTAACCGCAATATTACTGCAGACAATTGGTTTTCCTCGATAGAACTATTAAATGCTTTGAAGGAACGCGGCCTAACATATTTAGGTACTATAAAGAAAAACAAAAGGGAAATTCCTCCAGAATTTCAGGCTCATAAAACTAGGACTGTAGGCTCCTCATTGTTTGGGTTTACTGCAGATCATACCATTGTGTCTTATGTAACCAAACCTAAAAAAGCTGTTATATTGGTATCGTCTATGCACCACAATAAGGATATTAATGTCGATACCGGCAAACCAGTCATGATTATTGACTACAATAAAACCAAAGGAGGCGTTGATGAAGTGGATAAGAAATGTTCTATCTATTCATGCTCTCGAAGGACACGACGTTGGCCTATGGTGTTGTTCTATAGATTGCTGGATATGAGCGGCGTTAATGCTTACATTTTGCATACTAAATTCACAAACCAAAATAGAACAACCCGTGGCCAGTTCCTTCTCGGACTTGCACGAGATTTAGTACTACCCGTAATGAAATTACGCGTATATAATGACAGAATGCCCCGCGAGTTACGACTCACTATAGAGCGAGTCATTGGACCCGCTGATATGCCCGAGCCCCCAGCTAAAGACGCCATAAATATGGCTCCAGAGGTTCGCAAAACTTGTGCCATATGTCCAAGCCGCCTAAAAAGACGTACGAAGTACTCTTGTTGCAAATGCAACAAACCTATGTGCCTTACGTGCTGCCTTGAGATATGCAATGACTGCAAATTGGGCCATTAAATGTGCCAAGTCTGACTGTTGTCATTTTTTTTATGTTTTTGTTTAGAAGTGATTTTATGTTTTCAATATGTTAATTAGTTCAAGAAGTGAGAGAATATAATGTTTTTTTGTTATATTTTTCATAATTATATGAAACATGGAGACTGAACAATGTTCCTAAAATTTAGTGCTAAGATTTTATGATCTCTTTAATAAAGGCTGTTAATTCTCAAAATAAAGCTGGTATTATTTTTATTATTCCTTAATTAGTTACGTTTAATAAGTGTTCACGCAATAAGAAACCTAAAAAAAAGGAAGCATCTAAATTGTATTATAATAAATAGTATAAATAATGTACGTCTCTCAGACACCACATCGGTGTAAGTGCTACGTAAAAACCAGGTCGGCAGTTAAAGGTTAAATTCTCTAAGGGTTTGACAACTGTTGGAAAATAAAAACGACAGAGTTTTTTTGAATGAAAGAATGCGTCAAAAGAAAAGTTAATAGTTCGAGGTTCTTCGCAAATAAAAAAAAAATTGCCCATCTTATTTACCGGTTTTTCCCGCGGGTAAGTCAGGTTCGAACTTTAATTATATATTTGTTTTTATTTACGTGGTCTTTATTTTTATCTATATTTTCATCCGCAGTTTTTCCTTTCGGGAAAGTCTTTTACTATCGCGTACAAAAAATATGTGGATGCGGAGTGTGACGCATACGATACAATGTTTTCTATCTCTAGTTTTAAGTAGTTTAGAGTGTTTATTATATTTTTATTGTTGTGTTGAAATAAATATTTTCTCATGTTTTCTACACAAGGCGCCCAATTCAAAGGAAGTGACCAACTTTGTTATTTATCAACTTCAACTAACCAAAAACTAAATCCTAGTACAATAATTTTAAGATAAGAAGAATCTAGACGGAGTTATTTAAATATTGAATTTTGGTATGGTATTGTCATTAGTCGTAAGCCGTTACTTACTGGTATCCGTGGGTAACATTACCTAAGACTTTTTCAGCTTACCTTATTTATATTGACAAATTGATTTCGGTGGCATTTACTTTTCTAAATTCTCATGATTGTCTATTAACTGATTTCGGTGGCACGTACCTTTTAAAAGTTATTTTCATTTATAGTACTTGACTTCCGTGGCATGTGTTTATAATGTTCTTTTCAGCTACAATGTATGACAAAACAACCTAATTTTAAATAATCGTTTCCTGTTTTCTTCGACTTGTTCCTTGTTGCCCTTTGCTCGATTTCGTCAATGCATTTTTAATACCTACTTATGTTTTGATCTCCGCTCCGGGTTCATTCCAGTTGCAAAAGGTTGTCCATCGTGGTTCACCTCAGCCTACCATGACGCGGGGTAGGTTATTTGACTAAGGGATAATATTGTAACTGTGTATTTATGACTGTTTATTTTTTTTATTTTTGTATTCTTGGAATTTATTGTGTAAATAAATAAATAATAAATAAATAAATAAATATTATGGGACCATCTTACACAAACCGATCTAGTCCCACAGTAAGCTCAATAAGGCTTGTGTAGTGGGTACTAGACGACGATATATATAATAGATATATATAGATAAATACTAAAATACATAGAAAACATCCATAACTCAGGTACAAATATCTGTGATAACCACACAAATGAATGCCCTGACCAGAATTCGAACCCGGGACCTCCTGCTTCGTAAGCAGTGTCACTACCGACTGGGCTAGGAGGTCGTTAAATGTGTAAATATGTATAAATATTTGTTATTCATTATTTAGTAAATTTTATGAGTAGGTATTGTAGCATGACGCTACGTATCGTACGACATCTGTCGACTTTCTTTAGAACTTCTGAACTTCTGTGTCTAAGGCTAGGTCACGGTTGATATATAAAAAAGCGTACATTGTGATTCACGGCATTACAGGTAGATGGCGCTTATATCAGTCCGTATTTTGTAATACGTCTGGCAGTTATAAAATTGAGATAATACTCGCGCTAATTTTGAATGTGAATTTTTGAGGTATTCCAGATTGTCAAAAAGAAAAAAGTTGATTTTTGATTGAGTCTGTCAGAGCGCCGTGAGATTTTGGGAAAGAAAAAGAGATAATCTGGATTTGGTCTGGGGTTTTTGCTATAATTTGCTTAGTTGCATCGTGGTGAAGTGCGATTTATTTCAAACATTATATAGCAAGTGCTATTAATACATTATTGGAGCAAAAATAAAACCAAAACCATTGCCGGGCAAAAAAGGCCATATAAATTATATAGCAAGTGCTATACACTGGAACCGCCTGATCCGGAAGGATTCCGGAAGGCGCTTGTGGATGCCGGGCCGGCGGGACGGTCTGCAGCTGCCGCGATTTCCGCGGGTTTCTTCGCCACATCATCGGAGAGTTAGAGTCCGCATCCAGCGGGCTCTCCAAGTGAGAAAAAGAGTTCAGCGAGCTATTGGGTCCGCCTAAATCAAAGCGGACACTTGCCCACGAACTCTTTTTAATTTAAAGCAACAGCTTTAGCCATGCATCTCCCTACCAAACAAAGAAACAAACAAACAACAACACAAGAAAACACAAGAAAACTAACCCCAAGCAACAAAAAACACAACTTAATTCTAAGGCTAAAAAAGGTACAACAAGAGAACCCTAAACGAATTACAAAAAAAACAAAACCAACCAGTTATTAAAATTACCCCTAAAGACTAATCTAATAGATTAAGAAGATGACAAAACGCCAACCAACGCGTCACGCGGTCCAAGACGTGACGGCCGGGATAGGACAGAAACTGCACCTGGCCACAGATCTTAATCCCTCACATCGAGTCATCAAATTATACAACCATGCTATCATAGACCGGGAAAGATAAACGAAGCCTTAAGCACCAACGGTAAAAAAAGTCAAACCTGGAAAAAGGAGCAAGGAAACGCTCAAACGAAAACAAAAAACGATAAGAAACGAATCAAGCAAGGATTACCGATAAGGGAATGGCGGACTACAGCGCATTTTAGAATTTTGAGAATACTGAACGGGCCGAAAGAAGAAACTATTTCAAGATATCTTTAATATGATAGGTACCGACGTGCTCGGAATCGGTATCAGCCAGTACATATACCTGTGGAGACACCCGTCTAACCACACGGCACCGAACGAAACGTGGAGCGAATTTACCGCCTCGAAAAGGATCAGCGGATCCACGCTGGAAATTCCGGCGCCAAACGATTTGGTCACCAACGATTCTTGGCGAAGAACGGTTCGTGTTGAACTTGGCGGCGTTACGATGAAAGGCTAAAGCCATCGAATCAGAAACTTTATCGTACACCTCACGAAGCGTCTGAAGATTCGAAGCGCGTTCCATCCGGCTGAGTCCCACATCTTGGTCCACAACCTGATTCTCAACACGTTCACGAATCATTGACAACTCGCGGCCGTACATCAAAAAATTCGGTGTATAAGCAGTAGCCAAATTTATACAAGAGTTTAAATAAAGAGCGACCCGATGTAAATGACCCGACCAACTGCGTTGGTCATTTTCAACTAAAATGCTCAAAGTAGTAATCACGACCTGGTTATATCTCTCCACAACATTCGCTTGTGGCGAATAATATGGGGTATAACACGGACCTGGAATATTATAGCTCGCCAGGAAATCCAGAAATTGACGACTATGAAAAACTGTAGCGTTGTCACAGAGAATGTTAGTAGGAACACCGTACCGCAAAATAACCTCCGACTCTAATGCCATCGATATTGACCTCGCATTCACCAACTTCAAAGGGACCAACCAAACAAATTTGGTAAAAACGTCAACCAAAGTCAAAATATAACGACACCCATTGCGGCTAACCGGTAAAGGACCAATTAAGGCAATGGAAAGAAGATCCATTGGAGCCGCAACACGACGAGGAAATAAGCGAAGTCCACGAGGTTGTGAATTTGCAATTTTATAAGACTTGCAAATCTGACATTCGGAAAGGAACCTTGTAACATCACGGTACATATTCGCTGTAGCATGACGCTACGTATCGTACGACATCTGTCGACTTTCTTTAGAACTTCTGAACTTCTGTGTCTAAGGCTAGGTCACGGTTGATATATAAAAAAAGCGTACATTGTGATTCACGGCATTACAGGTAGATGGCGCTTATATCAGTCCGTATTTTGTAATACGTCTGGCAGTAAAATTGAGATAATACTCGCGCTAATTTTGAATGTGAATTTTTGAGGTATTCCAGATTGTCAAAAAGAAAAAAGTTGATTTTTGATTGAGTCTGTCAGAGCGCCGTGAGATTTTGGGAAAGAAAAAGAGATAATCTGGATTTGGTCTGGGGTTTTTGCTATAATTTGCTTAGTTGCATCGTGGTGAAGTGCGATTTATTTCAAACATTATATAGCAAGTGCTCTTAATACATTATTGGAGCAAAAATAAAACCAAAACCATTGCCGGGCAAAAAAGGCCATATAAATTATATAGCAAGTGCTATACACTGGAACCGCCTGATCCGGAAGGATTCCGGAAGGCGCTTGTGGATGCCGGGCCGGCGGGACGGTCTGCAGCTGCCGCGATTTCCGTGGGTTTCTTCGCCACATCATCGGAGAGTTAGAGTCCGCATCCAGCGGGCTCTCCAAGTGAGAAAAAGAGTTCAGCGAGCTATTGGGTCCGCCTAAATCAAAGCGGACACTTGCCCACGAACTCTTTTTAATTTAAAGCAACAGCTTTAGCCATCCTGCTTTCGAGAGTATCAAATTATTTACATTTTTGTTAAAAACGTTATAAATCGGATTCCTTTTCTTTGTATCCAGTATTTTTGTGCCATAATAGTTTTTTTTTTTGTTTTGCTAAATTCCCCAAATTCCAATTGCCTCGTTTGACGGGCGTATAAAGACCTGGCTCTTTAATTTAGGCTACGTTCAGCCAGCGAATCATCTGTCACCATCCATATCACCCGCCTCATTAACCCATTATTTTCCTGCAGCCAAATTATTACTAGCCGAGTCTTTATTTTTACTTACCGGTTTTGCTAACTATTGAATGTGTAATGTCCTTTTTTAGGTACAGTTGTCTTCATTTTTAAGTGAAGTGCTAATATTAAATATTTTTAATTATTGTAATTTAATTACATTCTGGTCACTAGGGAGGTTGTTGAATGTGAAAGTGAAATAGGTACAGTTGTCTTCATTTTTAAGTAAAGTGCTAAATTTAAATATTTTTGTTATTGTAATTTAATTGCATTCTGACCACTAGGGAACTTATTGAATGTGAAATACCCTTATTTAGATGCCGTTATTGTGATTTTTACGTGAAATGCTAAATTTTAAATAATTGATTATTTTTGCTAATATTAAATATTTTTACTTTGTCGTCAAAATTAAACGTGTTAATGCAATTAAGAAGTGTTTTACTGCAGTATGTTATACTACATAACAACATAACACACTACATATAAATCCTTAAACTGTTACGTGGTTACAACTAAATAACAGGGTAAAGTCAATTCCCGGTAACAATCGATTACCGCTCAAGTTGATTGTTACATTGTCTGCTTCTCGTTATTATTTAAGACAATACAACCACAGAGACTGTCTGTAAGATCCGTTGTTCAGAAACAAAAGCTGTAACTAGCAAGGGGTACCGTTAGGAACACGAAGTAACAAAACTGGAGGAAATACCTGTAGTGTATTGGAAATCATTTACTCTGAATTCAGGTGCCGTATTGTTATTTTAAAATACATAAACAATTAAAAACACAGCTATCCCCAACATAACTCGAACAAATAACAAATAATCAACCATTATTGGAGTTGCGTCGGAATAATTTTCAGGCTTATTCTGATTCAGACATTTCTGCATTAGCTGCAGTTAATGCATTGGAGTTGTATTGAAGTTGTATCGTATCTAAACGTGTTTTAAAGTTGGAATACGGCCCCAGGAACCAACATGCCAAACTGTACACGTGCGATATTACTTATTTGACGCATGTACTTGATTGATTCAAAGTGCTCTAACTAGCGACTATCAATTTTCGGTAGTCGAATTGAGCTCTTAGTTTATGGTGAATTCTGGGTCGTGATTCAGAATCACTTTTTCAGACTCTCAGTATGTGTCAGTGCAGGAAAAAAGGTCACACTTTGTCGATATGGAGGTATCAGTACTTACTCCCTAAAACGAAAGAATATACGATATATATTTATTAGTGAAAGATTTAAGTATCTATGTGTACCGACAAAGTGGGACCTTTCACTAAACTTGTCCACAAATATCTAGTTACTATACAAACCCTAATAAGATTTATTATTACAAAGTAAGAAAAAAGTTTCAAACATATAATACTCGTGTGTTGTGTAGGAGTTAGTAACGCAATGAGATTCAGAAAGTACTGATGCTGTAGCGTGATTTGCAGTTAACAAGTCACTTTGCAACACAAGCATAATGCTTTTGGAGTAAAAGGAAAAGTTGTATAAGTATACTTAATAATTAATGAATAATAAATAAGGAATAATTTTCAAGCAAATTCTGGTATTTCTGATTCAGACGTTTAGGCGCTTGCTGTATTGCGTAGTTAATGCGTTGGAGTTGTATAGAAGTAGGATTGTGTCTATACATGTTGTAATATGGCAATTCAAACATAACTCCAACACACAACAAACAATCAACCGATATTGAAGTTGTAAAGGAGTTGCATCGGAATAATTTTCAAGCAAATTCTGGTATTTCTGATTCAGACGTTTAGGCGCTTGCTGTATTGCGTAGTTAATGCGTTGGAGTTGTATAGAAGTAGGATTGTGTCTATAAATGTTGTAATATGGCAATTAGCCACTTTTAGTGTTTAGCGTGATTCAGAATCACTCTTTCAGACTCTCAGTATGTGTCAGTGCAGGAAAAAAGGTCACACTTTGTCGATATGGAGGTATCAGTACTTACTCCCTAAAACGAAAGAATATACGATATATATTTATTAGTGAAAGATTTAAGTATCTATGTGTACCGACAAAGTGGGACCTTTCACTAAACTTGTCCACAAATATCTAGTTACTATACAAACCCTAATAAGATTTATTATTATAAAGTAAGAAAAAAGTTTCAAACATATAATACTCGTGTGTTGTGTAGGAGTTAGTAACGCAATGAGATTCAGAAAGTACTGATGCTGTAGCGTGATTTGCAGTTAACAAGTCACTTTGCAACACAAGCATAATGCTTTTGGAGTAAAAGGAAAAGTTGTCTAAGTATACTTAATGTTATCGTACAAAAAAAAACTCTTAGTAATAAGCCAGCCTGTTCTAATCGCGTTGATTTTGGATCAAAATATTATATTTGAATGATTTTTTTTTTCCAAGGGTTCTGGCGTTAACAGAGATAAAACATATAACGATCATATAAATAAACTATAAATATCCCATCGGTTGAGGTTACGACTCAAACAAACAATCGAATCCACGAGCATTTGTTTGAGCAGTTTCTAACCTTCCCGCTATATCATACATCGTCGCTCTTATTCAGTAACATAAGCATAACAAAGTAACCTCAGAGAGGAAACATCAGGTAATTGAAGGTTTCATTGTTAAACAACTAATTAATTCAACCTAATCCTTTCTACATATTTACCCCGACTGTCGACGAGGGTTATGTTTTACGAGAGTATGTTTGTTTGTATGTCTTTTACTTTGACCCGGTCTAGGTACAGCCTACATTGTTGGACGGATCTGAACGTGTCAGGTGTCATTCGATTCGTCTTAATTGTGGAAGTGAAACAGGGTATAGTATAATTTTTGCCTAAAAAATATAATTACTTGTAAAGCCACACTCGGAATTTTAAAACTTTTTAATTTTACTGTTTTAATTGCTGGTAAGATAAAGTGAAAGGTACCAAAACCTAAAGGTAATAGCTTCAGGTAAGTTAACCAACCGCTAATTACCGTAGCGCGGTCAGCCTGACGCACGGTTAATGTAATTAGAAAGACCTTCCTGCTATCTTACCAAGGATGTACAGAAATGGATAAGTTGTTATTAGTGCTACGTCATCATCATTTTTCGAGCGCTTGTCTCACTTGTGGTCATCTTGGCAACCAAACCCTTGGAATTGACGTTGGCACTTGTGGTGAAGGCTGCGTTTCCACCAGAGATGAGCGATGCGTTGCGAAGAATGTGTTTGTTAAGCACCAGTTCATTTGTTTATCCTCGCATAGCGCAGCTTTAGGATTGGTTCATAACAAAGACATTCTTCGCAACGCATCCTCGCTCATCTCTGGTGAAAACACAGCCTTAAAATACTAAAAATTAAAATTTTGTTTATCTTAGATAAGTGTGGAATATTGATCAAAGTCAACAAAAAATAATTAATAGTTTGTAGCAGTAGTTGGTACTTTATTGTTCAGTCTTAGTCAGCTGTATTGTATGGACACCTTCATTTTGCCGTATTCTAATTTTAAAATACATTAACAATAGATTAAGACACAAGATAGAATCTTTTTCAAACATAACTCCAACACACAACAAATAATCAACCAATATTGAAGTTGTAAAGGAGTTGCATCGGAATAATTTTCAAGCAAATTCTGGTATTTCTGATTCAGACGTTTAGGCGCTTGCTGTATTGCGTAGTTAATGCGTTGGAGTTGTATAGAAGTAGGATTGTGTCTATACATGTTGTAATATGGCAATTCAAACATAACTCCAACACACAACAAACAATCAACCAATATTGAAGTTGTAAAGGAGTTGCATCGGAATAATTTTCAAGCAAATTCTGGTATTTCTGATTCAGACGTTTAGGCGCTTGCTGTATTGCGTAGTTAATGCGTTGGAGTTGTATAGAAGTAGGATTGTGTCTATAAATGTTGTAATATGGCAATTAGCCACTTTTAGTGTTTAGCAGTAACACTCTGGTTTACTGGAACCTAAACGCATATTGCTTGTGTCAGCGACAACCTATGTGTATAAATAGGTAGGCATTCATTAATAAAGTTGAACTCTATACTCGACTACCATGTAATGTGTTTCAATACTACGCCGTCTCCCTGACTCTGCCCGTCCGTCCATCCAGAACCACCATCAATCACTTTTCATTATTACAATGTTTTAAAGTTAGAATACGGCCCATTATCAATTTATTCATTCATCAATGCATTTTCGCAGTTATTGAACACAAAACAGTAATAGTATAAGAGCCCATGACACTGAACCTAGTTCGATAAGTCTCCTAGATGAGATACGAGTATATATAATTAGTCGCGTCTTCAATGGGGGAACACGAAATGCCGATGCTGCAATGCAAAAAGAAATTTCATACATCTACAATCTTTTGATGTTGCTGCCACTGACAAGGCCACGCACGGGGGCTTGCAGCACCGCATTATCGTATAGCCCTACCCCTCCCCTGCTCCGAGGAACAAAGGAAATCTAGGAGACTTATCGTACTAGAAACACAATTTTTTTTTTATTCAAAAAAATGTTTCAAATACGCCACCACTTTTTTTGCATTGCAGCATCGGCATTTCGTGTTCCCCCATTAAAGACGTGACTAATTAATCTAATTATATATATCTCATCTAGGAGACTTATCGAACTAGGTTCAGTGTCTAGTCCTTTAAGTATAGTAACAGGTACAAATGTTCTGTCTCAGGTCCGATGTGAATCCCTCAGGTCAGCTTAGTACGTAAGTAGTTACCACATGCATGGTTTTGTAGCATTTGGTAAACAACACCTTGGCCTGTATTTACACACTTTCCGTACCACAGTTTGCTACGCTCGTAGCCGTGGCTGAACCTAGCGTTTTACCTATATTTTTTATTTTTTTTATTTGGAAATCCAACAGCTGTGACACATACATTAAACATTTTAGCAAATACAGGAAGCCAATTATAGGAACTCTCAGGTAGTGACAAGATACTTATCTAATAGGTACTAAGGTTACGCACTAACGCAACCACATATGCAAACAAAACGAATACAAATCATACTTTGATAGTTTTCACTGAAACTGAAGTAGTTACAAGTTAATTACTTACGCATTAAGTATGTAATAAAAATAATTTGGCAGTAGAAATTGTAGACACTAATACATAATGAGTAACAGGATAAAAATATGTATATTAATAAGAATTACTCGTAAGTAGGTAATTAAGAAGGCGACAACACGCTCACTCAAAAGACTCGAAATATCGCTGCACTAGATTACGTCTCACGCTAGGGATTCTACAGTTGAATACATCAATATCAAGATTATTAGAAGACTCATTTAGGCTACGGCTGGCGCGCATTAAAAAACTATTCTTTCTATATTTGGAAGATGCATCTTTGTATGCTATTGGGGGATGGTACCTTTTAGATGTACCTATAGACAAAAGAGACTACGAACAGAGAGCTTAGCGGGTTCTTTGTATCAATGTGTTAAGATATATTTCAGACGATCTATTGCTAATACAGCTCCACGGCATATGCAAGAAGTTGTGTTGGAAATTGTATCAAAATCATTTATATCTACACAAATTGTGATTTAAGCGCTTCTAGCTAGCCTGTTGCTATGGGTATTTATTTTGGGAACTCCATTACCTCGTAGCTCTGCCTCACCTGGACCAGGAAAAATGTCCGATGCTCAATAAGGCCCGAGGCATTAATTTGTCGAGTATTTCGCGCTCCAATATCCATTAAGAGTCCGGTAACGATTTGAACTTTTCGATACTATTCTGCAGTAAATAACAAAACTTCAATTCGTTTTATACATATTTTGAAAAATTACCTTAATGTAACAGCTATTTCGCGAGTTTTGCTTCGAGAGATGAAAAAAGTAACATTTTTATTGGTAAAAATTATGTTAAACTAGACGCAAAATATATAAAAACGTTAAAAAATTAGTTATTAGAAATAAGTGGAACAGTTTTTTTCATTTTCATATATATTTTTAAGCAAGAGTATGTTTAGCTAGAGCAATTTTAAGAAAAATTGCCTAAGTTTAGGTAATATTTTTGGAAATAGAAGTGTTTAATAAAAAAAAATGTAGAAATAAACTTGACTTTCTGCTTTACTTAGCTAATATAAAAATAAAATTAGAAGGCATAAAAAATAATAACAAAAAATTAAGCGTCATATTAACACGAATCAACGTCCTCACTAAACAAGCTCTGTTCGATCGAGTTTTCGGATATTAAATAATAATGTATATGGTCCTAAATTATTTTTTTGCAATAACAAGACTTCAAACTATATTCGCATTCAATTCACGTATGTTATTTAATTATACGCGATTTTTGTTTTCAAATCGTTACCGGACTCTTAACTACACAAAAACATTTTGCAAACTTTTATAACGTTTATTTAAAGATACTGGAAAATGGGCACTGTTGTTTGATTTTTGGCGCGGAATTAGGTCTGTAAAATAAATAGATAACTTCAAAAATATTTATCTTAATTTTATAAAAAATTAATGAGATTTTTACCACAAGCCAAGCTATATAGTTATCACCAGAGGTCAGCGGGGGTGAGCTATTTGCCTCGTAATATGACGTAAGACATGTCTATATAAGGCAAATAGCTCACCCCCGCCGACATCTGGTTATCACACAGTATATAGCTTGCAATGCTTTTTTTATACACGGATAGACAGAGTCAGCGTAAGTGTTCCTTTTTTAGGGTTCCGTAGTCAACTAGGAACCCTTATAGTTTCGCCATGTCTGTCCGTCCGTCCGTCCGTCCGCGGATAATCTCAGTGACCGTTAGCACTAGAAAGCTGAAATTTGGTACTAATATGTATATCAATCACGCCGACAAAGTGGTAAAATAAAAAGTGGAAAAAAATGTTTTATTAGGGTACCTCCCCTACACGTAAAGTGGGGAGTGATTTTTTTTTTCATTTCAACCCTAACGTGTGATATATTATTGGATAGGTATTTAAAAATAAATAGTTAACTAAAATTATATAATGTAAATATTTTCGGAAATAATCGCTCCAGAAGTAAAAAAAAATGTGTCCCCCCCCCTCTAACTTTTGAACCATAAGTTTTAAAAATATGAAAAAAATTTCAAAAGTAGAACTTTATAAAAACTTTCTAGGAAGAATATTACAAAATAATTTCTGAACTAAGTTTGTAATTTAACCGTATAAGCAGGTGTTTATTGTACCTGTAATTTCTACAAAATCACAATGAAATGACGTGCTTTCAAATAAAATTTAAAAAAAAATTACATAATAATTTCTGAACTAAGTTTGTAATTTAACCGTATAAATAGGTGTTTATTGTAGGTACCTGTAATTTCTACAAAATCACAATGAAATGACGTGCTTTCAAATAACCCAACCATGGGCCCATTTTTTTAACTCTTAAGTGGGGACACTTACTGTGACGGACGGAAAACTACGGAACCCTACACTGAGCGTGGCCCGACACGCTATGGTTATGGACCCTAAAATAAAAAGACGGAAAATGTTAAAACTGCAGGCGCACATGGTCGTTATTCCATATTTTTTTTATTTTGCTCCCTTGAATGTATATTTTATTTTATTTTATTTTATTAGGTACAATAACATAATGTAGGCAAACAGCATTGTTAGCGACACAACCGAACATAACACGAACGAGACTCCAGCCCATACGACGGAGCGAGACATCACCGAGGAAGCGAGAAGGACGACGAGCGGCGAGCGACTATCCCCGCGTCCTTAAAGCTGGCGACCGTCCTGAAGGCTGACGACCGTCACTGAAGACTTATCGTGATATGTGATTTGTTATGTTATGTAAATATGGTTAAGTTTGTATTCGAAATAAAGAAATTTATTATTAAGTAGGTAGAGTCAAACTTAGAATGTAAACTATTATGATTTGAAATATTTAAGTGAAATACGTGTATTAGAGTTAACTTGGATAGTTTAAGTGAAAATTGTAAGTTTGTATGGATGAATGGATAGGAATTCCCCAATAAATCCCTTATCTAGAGAGCGGATAGATAGGTAGGAAATTATTGTCAGGCATAGATAATTGAAGTACATTATCTAACAATAAACATTAACCTTACGCCCTGAGTCCCTACAATAGGTAAAAGATAAGGTAAAGTTATAATAAAACAATAATGTATGCTCGGAGGTTAAAGAGCTCTTTATTGAGGTAACCGAAAGGTCTATCGCTAAACGCATAGACTACGTAGGTAACTGTTCGGACTCACGACGTAATGGCAGTCATAGGAAATCTGAAAGAAAGAAAAAATTATAAAACATAGTGAAAATCTAACTTACGAAAATACATTTTTGGAATAGGGTCGGCCAATCAGAGCGCCGATTAAAAAACCAATTAGATCCTAGAAGGGATATGACAATCAGAAAGAGAGGACATGAGAAAAGCGCTCTGATTGGACGAAATTCCAATAAGAATCCAGGCAGGTATATCCTATTATTAATAAATCAAATCGTGCTATAAACATCCATACAAACCGGTGTAAATGATTCAGTAATTCGGACAAGCAGCTAGAAGATAATTTTTAAGAAAAAAAAACCGACTTCCATGGGGGTAGCCGGTGAAGCATTATTGTAGATGGTGCACTTAGATTCCATACAATGAAATAACTTGCTTAACAAACGCAGCGGAGAGGACAAATCGCCAAACCTGAACTATGCGTCGTTGAAGAGTTCCGTTCTGATCATCATCAGCAGTTCCACTTCATCAAATGTCACTCTTTTGAATGAAAATACTTGATTTGTTGATAAAAATACAAAAGTCACTTTATGTATACCTTTAAGATTTGAGGAATTCCCTCGATTCCTCATGGAACTCATCATCAGAACTTGAGCTTGACGAAAATTGGTCCTGACAATCTAACTTGCTTAACAAACACAGCGAAGGGGACGAATCGCCAAACGTGAACTATGCGTCGTTGAAGAGTTCCGTTCTGATCATCATCAGCAGTTCCACTTCATCAAATGTCACTCTTTTGAATGAAAATGCTTGACTTGTTGATAAAAATACAAAAATCACTATGTGCAAGCCCTTAAGATTTGAGGAGTTCCCTCGATTCTTCATGGATCCCATCATCAGAACTTGAGCTTGACGAAAATTTGTCCTGACAATTAAACTTGCTAAACAAACACAGCGAAGAGGACAAATCGCCAAACGTGAACTATGCGTCATTGAAGAGTTCCGTTCTGATCATCATCAGCAGTTCTACTTCATCAAATGTCACTGTTTTGAATGAAAATGATGGTTTTGTTGATAAAAATATAAAAATCACTATATGTATGCCTTTAAGATTTGAGGAGTTCCCTCGATTCCTCATGGACCCCATCATCAGAACTGCGTTTTCAAAAACGTTTCAAAAACGGGACCAATCTGTATATATATACTTACAATCAAAAAAAGAATTTTCAAAATCGGTTCAGACATGACGGAGTTATGGAGTAACAAACATAAAAAATAAAAAACATACACGCCGAATTGAGAACCTCCTCTTTTCAAATCTTGAAGTCGGTTAAAAAATAAACTAGAAGAAAACCAACTGGACTTTTGGAACACCGCTCCCCTCCTTCAACAGGAAGATTTTCTACGGGCTACTCATCGAGCGTCGGCTGGCAGTGCGGCGTGTCGTCTGTTCGTGCCAGAGCCCTCGAGACTCTGTCACGTGGTCCTACATCTACTTACGGAGCTTTCGTCGACGGGGTACTTCGCTGAATCAGCTCCGCACGGGTAACGGCTGAGTTAGGATCGGCAACCGTGGATATACAACATAAGCTATCGAAGGAAAATACCATATTACAGGGAGTCTATTCGACATGGCATAACTGACAGTCGCATGCGAGACAACTATGATATCACACTTTTGTGACAGTTGATTCACCTAACCACCTACGTCAAAATCAACAGGTCTCACTAGAGGAATTTCTCTATTGGCATGGGCGCCATCTTATTGTTTTGACGTTGACGTCAGTAAATTATGGGAATCCCACGTAAGGCATTTGTTTACCTCTAGTAGGTAAAGAGAGCCTTGAAGCATTTTATGAAAACTTATTTGAAAGCGACATCTCTGAATGTCTTGTGAAACTAAATACGTGTATGAGTATGTGTGTAAATCATACGTGTATTTTCGTGCTACAATACTAGGCTAGAATTAGGGTAGTCTACATAGACGGCTTACAAGCAATTTTTTACATTTGACGATGCATTTTTGGGTGTAGCAACGATGACTAAACCTGTGCTTTGGGTAAAAGATATGTGACAAATATAACATATTGAATAAAAATTACTGGTATGAATGATTTTAAGATTTCTTGTAACCAATAAATGTTTTTGTCACAAGAAATAAAACAATATATTGACTTGTAAACCGACCACGTAGATCCAATATTATGTAGAATAGGTTTAGTGTAAATAAATTATAATATCAAGAATACAACCTTGATATCTATCTCACGTGTTTATATCGAGACCCGAAAAAGGGAATGATTACAAAATTATAACTAGTGTATGGTTAATAAAGTTGTATCTTGAGCGTTGCGGGGGGCACTAGAAGCAAACAAACTGCTGCCGAGAGTATTACAACATTTTTCACCACGCCACGGCAAAAAAATACAAGCTTAGGTAAATACATAAAACAAAACAAATTAATTCTGCCAAATATTTATGGTTCAAAATCATCGTTCTATAACGTAAAGTAATAACTGTTCTCCCTTGTGAAAAAAAAAAAAACAATTTTACTGACGCTTTAAAAAAATCAAGATAGGCGGTGGTGCTGATGTGGTGAAAAGCATTCACACACAAGAAAATAATTTTAATAAGAAAACCTAACTACTAATAATATAATTATTTAATTTTGCAATATTTCTGTCTGTTTTAATACCTACTTATAGTGCTGCAGTCTTTGTTACGTCAACGTCTATGGAAAGTTTGAGGCATTTGAAAAACATCAGAAAAGAAATTAAATTCGAGAAATAAATGAATCTTACACAAATCGAACTAGGCCCACAGTAAGCTCAGTAAGGCTTGTGTTATGGGTACTAGACGATATATATATATATTTGATAAATATGGATAAATACTTAAATACATAGAAAACATCCATAACTCAGGAACAAATATCTGTGATAAGCACACAAACAAATTCCCTGACCAGGATTCCAACCCGGGACCTCCTGCTTCGTAGACAGGGTCACTACCGACTGGGCTAGGAGGCCGTTATTTCTATCGGTAGCCTGGTAGTCAGTGCCTTAAAGCCCTTAAAGGATTGTTTGACATTTGATACTTCACGCAGATAAACATAGTAGAAAAATGGAGCAACAGTATAGTAATTATCAAAACAAACTCTGGTAGCCTGGCGGCCAGACGCCCGACTTACGCTCTAAGGATCGCGGGTTCAAACTTGGCTCCTACTACTGCCTCCTAACTTAACTAAGGTTTTAGACACTTCAAACAATATTACACATATTCTTCATAGATTCTAATTTAATGTAAGACTCTTATATTACAAAGGTATTCCTAATCCTGAGAGTTGAGGATGCTATGGAAATATAAACATATCAGGTAAATAAATACAGTGCACAGTAGTACTAGTCATAATCCTCATGATTATAACTAATTGCCACTAACAAGACCCAAGTTTTGAATTACTATTTAGGAGACTCGGGATATGAAAACCAATGGGTCTTCATTTCAAAAAAGAAGTTGACGTTTACTGCAAGTAAATGTAATTGTGTATCTGACTGACTTACGTGTAAGTTATATTCCAATATTATATCATATTATATTTCTTATATAATGAATTGATATGGTTACACATGGCACTTTAAACTATACATACTTGTTTCTTTAAACATCGATTTTTTTAAAGGGTGTTCAATTTTTCAGCTGCTTTCGCCACCGCATCTGTATGTTTATTGGATCCGGTGAGGTGAGAAGCCGCCAGTGTGTCTACGCATGTAGTATGCACATGTACATGGGGAAGAATGGCTATACAGCCGCATACAGTCAAGGCGTTGTAGGAGATTTATTGCTAGTGGCTTGCTTAATCTGAGGAAATCTACTCTAACATATCATCCAAATTACACAAAATAATGCAGAGCACAGTGAATGCAGGGTACTGTAGAGATATTCAGGGTGGAAGAACCCTATAACTCATCGCAATTTTTGATGTTTATCCATTCGCTCCTCGGCCAGATATCGACATTTCTTTTATGGCATATTAATTGAACTTTAGGTTAAATAGGTAATGCCAATCATATTATATTTTAACAGTTATATATTTTTAATAAATACCTACAATTAATAATCATAAAAATTATAAATATTAATGTGCTCTCAGTGAAAATGTCTTAAAATCATATCAATTTTAATATAATACTTCTAGAGGTATCTTACCTAGTTTGAATAGCCAGAAATCAACTTCGCGCAAAAGTTTCGTGGGGGCAATTACTAGAGGTCGCCTCCATCATTACTATCGGTAGCCTGGTAGTCAGTGCCTTAAAGGATTGTTTGACATCTGATACTTCACTACTTAAACATTATAGATACTGGTGCCGGCTATACTGTAAATTTATCAAAAATCTAAAATTACCGGTCGGCTTCCATATAGCGTTGACAGCGTTGTAGAGCCCATCACGGAGATATTGAAAACATAAGTCTTAAAGGTCGTAAATGGGCGCTAGTATGTGTGGCGTCAAGTTAAAAATACAAAAAAAAAACCGGCCAAGAGCGTGTCGGGCCACGCTCAGTGTAAGGTTCCGTAGTTTTCCGTCCGTCACAGTAAGTGTCCCCACTTAAGAGTTAAAATAACACCGCCATGTAGGATATGATATGAGCGTTCCATGTACAGCGACATCTATCGGCAAATTAAGTAAACTATTGCGCGCGAGCTTAAAGTATGGAAGATGATTTTTATGGGATAATTCTTTATTGCGTGAACCGATTTTCACCGTTTTTACTTTATTTGAAAGCACTTCATTTCATTGTGATTTTGTAGAAATTACAGGTAAAATAAACACCTGCTTACTCGGTTAAATTACAAACTTATTTCAGAAATTATTTTGTATTTTTTTTTTCAAAAACTATTCAACCTATGAAGTTCAAAATAATTTTCCTAGAAAGTTTTTATACAGTTCTACTTTTTAATTTTTTTTATATGTTTAAAAGTTATGGTTCAAAAGTTAGAGGGGGGGGGACACATTTTTTTTTACTTCTGGAGCGATTATTTCCGAAAATATTTACATTATCAAAAAAATATTTTAGTAAACCCCTATTCATTGAATACCTATCCAACAATATATCACACGTTAGGGTTGAAATGAAAAAAAAAATCACTCCCCACTTTACGTATAGGGGAGGTACCCTAATAAAAAAAAAATCCACTTTTTATTTTATCACTTTGTCGGCGTGATTGATATAAATATCAGTACCAAATTTCAGCTTTCTAGTGCTAACGGTCACTGAGATTATCCGCGGACGGACGGACGGAAGGACGGGCAGACATGGCGAAACTATAAGGGTCCTAGTTGACTACGGAACCCTAATACGTTAATTTATCGTTACGCTTAAATTTTGACACACGGCGAAGCCCACTTACTTAACCACCCACAAAATCTACATACTTACCAAATTTAAGGCCATTACGGTGGGCGTATAAGGTTTTAAGACCAGTTGAAATCGCAATTTGTTGAGCCTTAATTTTTTTTTGAGCTTACTGCTCGAAATTTTTACAGAAGCTATAAGACCCGTTTAGTAAGAAAATACCAAATTTAAGACCATACCGGTGGGCGCATAAGGATTTAGGACCATTTTAAGAAATAGTCGGCTTCATAACATCAACTGTAAGACACTCCTCCGTCTACAGCTCAGCCAGCCTCGTAGGTAAAGTCACTAAAATCTTACAGGACCCCCACCCCCAAACCATGGAACTGTGGGCTTAGAGGAGGCCAAAAAAGCTTGGTGAAGTGGTTGGCGGGTTAGGATGTTTTTACCCATCCAAATTGTCAATGGAGCTGGGAAGACGTATTGTGCCAAATTTCTTATGAGTCACTCACTCCTAAGCCGCAGCACTGGCTACCGGCTTACAGTGTGGACAGCTTTTCCAGACACTGTCAGTAATAATGACATTAATTCTCTACTCATCTTGCTCATCCTTCATTCATATACATAGAAAAGGATGGGTACAGAAATATTGACATTATTAATCGATAGAAATAAGTCAAATAATAATAACATTAAATAATTAAAATACTTTAAAAAAAAGAAAAAGAAAAAATATATAAATGTACAAAAATCTATAACATAAAAAAGTTAAAAACTAAAATAAAAACGTCTTCTGAGGCTTTTCCACAAAATATGCACTTAATGAATACACACAAATCATATGTAAGTTAACCAGTGAACGCACCGGGTAGTTCGGTTTAACTGGTCCCTATGCACAACATTACATTGTTGCATTGCGCTTGGTGTTACCGAGCGCCTTTGTTCTTAACTCGTCCACCAGTTTTTGCATTCTACCCTCACCCATTTAGCTTTAAGATAAATATTGTTTTCTCAGTAAGTGATTTATGTAAATCTTTTTGAGAAATAATGTCTTAAACCGTATAGTACCTGGACCGGCACCTGATTCATTGAAATCTTATTCCGGCTTTGAGTCCGTGTTTGTGCTCCACACAGGTGTTATTGCGGTACTTAAGTAAATACCACATGCGTGCCTGTGGGATGCTATATGCGTAGACACACTGGCGGCTTCTCACTTCACCGGAACCAATAAACAAGCAGGTGCGGTGGCCAAAGAAGCTGAAAAACTGAAGACCCATAAAAAGAATTATATACCTTTCGTAGTCGAGACTTTGGCGCGTGGGGACCCAGTGCTCAGTAACTTTTTAAAGAACGCAAAAAGAGGCTCGTCGACTCAATTGGTGACCAAAGAGCTGGCAGCTTCCTCGCTCAACTCATAAGTTTTGCGATACAGCGGAGAAATGCTGCCACCATCCTCGTTTGCTAGTTTCTAACATGTCGATACATATAATATATATCGGAACCTCGACAAAACAAATACCCACGGTAAATACCCTGTTTTAAATAGTTTTTGTAACTTCCATAAAAAAAATTGCGTTCTACGACGTTAAAAAAAATTGATTTATTTAGAACGTCATATAAATATTGAATACCATTTTTTTTTTCAAAAATAAAAAAATATAAGGATGAACATTTAAAGCATTCTTTTAGAAACATGAATGAATGAATGAATGAATGAAAGATTTATTCATGACAATTACAAAAAACATAATAAACAATAACATATACAACCCGAAACATTAATTGCCACGAAATCGTCGCAACTCAGCGTTAAATGCCGGCAGGGCCAGCGCTGGTCTTCCGTTGCAACCATTTGACGACACGGCGCATTGACGCCACGATCACATCCCCAAAGTAAGAATACATTAATCAAAACAAGAGAAAAAAAACAATAAAAAACAGGAAAAAAAAACATATACCTGTTATACACTTTATAACGGCATGTTAAACTATAAGCCACTTAAACATGGATATCCAGTTATCCGTGTGCCAATTAAGTAAATATTTGAAACTTTTTAAAGAATTTTTTTTAAAACTGTCCCGCAAGGTTAACTTTTACGGTTTAAAATTTAAAATAAGGCGGTGAAGTGCCTAGTTAATGGTCAAAAAAATTTAGAGTGTTAGCTCAAAAATAATATAAATGCAAAAATTGCGATTAGATCCCAATCTTAAAATAGGCATGATGACACATATTGATTTATGCAATAAAATTTAGTTGATAGGATGCAAAATGATCAATATATCCAACTAAAGTGAAAATTTATAAATTCTTTTGAAGTGGCTCAAAGATATCAAGCTGCAAAATTTCAAAATTTTACGATTTTTTAAAGTGTGAATTGAAATGATTTTTAACATTGTACTGTAAAATAAATTGTATGGCAACCATACACATAAACGCAACATTTCACTGTAAAAATAGCAATTTCATATTTTTTCCATACTTTAAACAGGGCAACTATGTGATCGTGACGTCACTTTTGCACGTCATTTTGTTAGGAGCGTTTTGAGAAACAAATGCAAATCTCGGACTTTAAGTCTCATTTCTGACTTCTCTGTTGCTTTAACGCAATTGGCCCCATATAGACATTTGATCCTCACAACAAAACGAATCGATTGATTTCATACATGAAAAAAATTCACCATGCCTATTGTATGCTCCCACCGGAATTTGGTATGTAGGTTATTTGAAGTAGACTTTACCGTGAGTACAAATTTGGAGCGATAAAACCACTGATTAATTAACGTTATTTTCTTGTATTTTCAACTTGACGCCATTGATATGATATGATATTTATTCAAGAACAATTTACATCGTGTTATACATACTAGCGCCCATTTAAGACCTAGTAAGACTCATTTTTTCATGATCTCGAAGATGGGCTCTATATCGCTATATGGAAGCCAACCGATAAGATTTTTGGTAAATTTACAGTGGGGCGGGCTAACAAGGTGTAATCTGTGTTCGTATCACGGATTTATATGAAGTGGATCTTTTTCTTAAATCTTGTCCCTAACCAAGGATATGCATTTCTGTCATTGAATTTGACAACTAGTATCCGATACGTTTGCTTAAGTGAGAAAGAGAACTTGCCATGCGTGAAGAAGGGACAACATGATTCGTAACGTCAAAGAGGGACCTCTGTATAGTACTATTGTTTACTCGGTGCCCTAGCCACAGTTGAAAATTATTACCGAGTAAAAGAGTCGTTCATAGGCGAGTAGCATAAAACCGGCCAAGTGCGTGTCGGACCACGCATAATAGAGAGTTCCGTACTTCCATGGAATAAGAACCAAACTAATACCAGAAGGTCGTATCTGATACATATGGAAGAAGTTTTTTGGAGATAACTCAAAAATGGCTGAACTGATAATGTTCAAAATAATTTTGTATGTAATAGAAAAATAAGATAATCTTCTCAAATTTTTTTAAGTTTATTATATGGACTTAGGGTTCGTTACGGGGGGGGGGGGGGGGGTTCACTCAATTTTTCTTACTTTCAAGGCGATTATTTCTGAAAATATTCACTAAATCACAAAATGTTCAAAAAAACCGCAATGTTATTTTTAAACACCTATCGATTGATGTGCAACATGTTGATATTAGGGGAAAAATTGTTTTTTGTAATTTAGTTACATGGAGCGCCCCCCATAAAAATATTTTCTCCTTCAATTTAACTACATATAGTCTGTCCAGCCAACGAAAGCAGTAGCAATGTACAGCGACCAAAAGTATGACAACACTAAGAATCAGTGAAAAAAGCAGCAACGATCATCAAATTCTATGTTTTTAATTTTAGTTGGTATTTCCACCCCTTTCATTACGTGACATTCACGGTGTGTAAAAAGGAGACGGATATATTTCGTCTGATCTGTCATCAACTGTAACAAATAATCTGGTTGAGGCAATTGACATATGCCATAAAAACGAATTTAAATTCAATGTAGAACGTTGCAGGAGTTCTATCTCACTCGCGCTTAAGACGAGAGAGTGAAATGCACTAGAAACAAATTCAATGTAAAAGATATGTGAATTGAAATGTTCGTCACGAACACGGTGTCTCATCACAAAGGGTCGGCACATGTACGTATTTTGAATTTGCCGCGCTTTTCTACTGAAAAAATGGTTTGCCAGACTATAATTAAATAGCGGCATGAAAAATACAACTTATGTCTAAATTTTATTTTATTCGTCTTATAGTTTCCGAGTAAAATGGCTGTGACATACGGACAGACGGACTGACGGACAGAAAGACGGACATGACGAAACTATAAGGGTACCGTTTATGCCATTTTGGCTACGGAACCCTTAAAAGTACTAAAAACGGTCCGATAGAGAGCATAATAGTGGGGGGCGGTACCTCACTCGCACTCGTTACAAAATTGTCACATTTGACACATATTCACATTTTGATTGTCTGCTGACGGCATTACCGCCTTAGTCAAAACGAGACACTTCCTTAGATAAGCTTCTCTGTCGGCCTCACTTTGTGACCGAAGAATGAGATCCACTTCTTATACATCCATGGTTCGATACCTACGTATACCTACTAAAAAAAACCACCAAACTCTCTGCCATGGGATTCCCTACGTCCTGTCAACATATCTAAAATGGTGGCCATAGCCATAGACAAAACGCTCTAGCGAGACCTACTGACAGCTTGACAGTTAGGTGTATCACTCTATCACCTAGTGAGACAACTGTGAGAGCAACGTCTTACAGTTTGGCATCTCGAATAAGGGCCCAGGCTGCGGTCTGTAATATTTTGGTCCATTCTCACCGGGATAGCTGTTACTACGTGTGGAATTCAGTGAAGATCGACGGAGGCTACGTGTTCGTCGTCGACGGGAAAGGATCGACGGCGCCGTGGAAGATTGTTTGGAGCATTCGCGGGTAAAGGCGTCGTGAATTGGTACGACGCCGCGATGCACAAGCGCAAGGCGGGAGCAACTACGCGATCAGTCACATCTACAATGGACGATGAAGAGCGGCGACGTTTCCTCGAGGCCGGAGCAGCGGCCGCGGAAGAGGCGCGACGTGCTGCGGAACAAAACCAGAACCTGAATCAAGAACAAAACAAGGACAGGACAGCGACGGGGAACGAGACGTCCCCGCCCCTACCTGCCAACGAGTCGGAACATGGCCTGGACAACGAGGCGTCGCGGAACCGTGTCGCGCCGAGCGGAGAGCTGCCGCCGGCCGACAGCAACGTCTACGCCAGGGACTCACCACTATCGCCTTCGACGGAGACACAAGGCACCAACAACGAAGAAGCTAGAACGCGAGCAACGAAGCGACTAGCTAAACCACAACAACAGAAGCAACCGGAACCAAGCCCGAGTCGAGTTTCATTCGCCAAGCCGAAGCCCGTGCAATGCGCGCCGCGCCGACCGCGATCAACGTCGAGCAGCCGCGCCGCGACGTTACGAAAAGATGCCGAGCTACAAGCGCAAGAGGAATTGGCGGAGCTACAACGACAAGAAATTCGTCTCAACCGGGAGCTAGTGAACAAGCGTCTGGATACACGCTTATCACACATCGACGCACAGTCAGCGAGAGACAGCGCTTCGGAACATTCGGGTGACGGCTATGTGAAGGACTGGCTGGAATCTTCCCAAGCGACGGGCGACCGACGACGAGACGGTCCCCACCGTGACTACGAGCCTGCGTCGCGAGTTCCTGAACGAGGAGGAGCTAACTCGCCGAGGCACGAGTCACACCGTACGGCACGTTATCGAGCGCCGGACGACGGAGCGCCTAGGCCATCGCCGGAAGACACGGAACCTAGGACGCAGTGTATGACGTACACACGAGACACGGCCGCCGAGAGTGCAGCGGCAAGCATGATGCAGGTTTTCGAGAAAATGCAGATGGCAGCGAGACCCGCACCGAAGGAAATATACGAGTTACCTCCGTTCTACGGCAATGTGGGTGAATGGAGAAGTTTCTACAACACGTATCGAGAGACATCGACGCGCTACAAGTTTACTGAATACGAGAACGTAGCGCGCCTACGCATAGCACTGAAAGGCGAAGCGAAGCAGTGCGTACAACACATATTAGCGACGGCAACGCGACCGGACCTTATTATGAAGATACTTAAGAAATTCGGACGTAGTGAAGTACTACTGGATCAAGCTTTGGAAGATTTACGTCGAATGGCACCGGTAGGGCCGAGTGCACACGACCTTAATAACTTCGCGATCAAGATTATGAACATCGTGTCGACAGTTATGGACTTGGATCATCGTCACTACGCAGATAATCCAATGTTAATTCGGGAAATCACGGATCGATTGAGCCCTCATCTACGCAGTCGTTGGTGTGAATACTCGAAGAACCATCGACACAATATGGACCCGGAAATAATGCAGCTGGCAGAGTTTCTAATGCAGGAAAGTGAACAAGAGCTCCGGTATTCACATGCGCGTGCGCCGACCGCGAGTCGTCGAGCTATGGTGACGACCGCCGCCGGGCGCGCCCGATATACAACAGATAGACAGCCCGCGACGAGCGCCGCCAGAACATATACGGTCGGAGGTCAACCGCGCCGCGCTCCCGTGACACCGTTGTCAAATAGAGTGACCTACGTGACGCAACAAGATAAGAACGTGAAATCTACGTGTCTATTCTGCGGAGGCGCTCACAATACTACGGACTGCCGCAAGCTGTCATCTCTAACGATTGGAGCGCGCTGGGATTGGGCGCGACAGAACAGGATGTGCTTCAGGTGCATGGATGCAAAGCATATGAAGTATCAATGCAAGGCGAAAGGGTGCGACAAGGACGGATGTTCGCAGAGCCATCACCGATTATTACATGAAAACAGAAACGTGGAGGGCGCCGCGGACGAGGCGCCGATACTTACAACGCGGGAGACAGCCCCGCCGCCCGTACCTCGAGAAGTTACTAGGAACGGGACAATGGAACAGGAAGCTATTGAAGAAGTCGTAGCGAAGACTTATACGACTACCAGTTCATCGAACGTGCTGTTAAAAGTATTGCCGGTCGTCGTGGAGGGCCCACGGGGAACGGCTCACATTTTTGCGATGCTGGACGACGCATCTACTTTATCCGTGGTGGAAGCCGATATCGCGGATCAAATTGGACTTACCGGACCTGAGTCACCGCTATGTGTACGAGGATTGGGAAACATAGCGCACCGATCGCAGACGCGGACCGTGAAGGCGAACGTACGACCGCACAAAGGAGCCGGAAGTTACGAAGTGATACTATGGACTGTGTACGGTATTGGATTACGCAGTCAAACATTGAACAAACAACGCATGATGCAGTACGAGCACCTCAAGGACCTAAGTGAAGAATGTTACACGACGGGGGTGCCACAAATGCTCATCGGCGCTGATCACTGGCACCTGCTGCTACCTCAAGAGATCCGGATGCGACGAGCGGACGAGCCAGCAGCCCTAAGATGTGCCCTAGGCTGGGTGTTTTTTGGAGCGATGCCCCGCAATCTTAGAAATGAAGAAGTTATCAATTATCATTGCTATTTAGATGACGAGATAAGAAATAGCACGGACGACGATCAATCGGACACGTTGTCGATAACGTCACAACAATATCGCGAGATTTCCGAAGAAATCGACATCCTGGAACGCGAAGAAAACATAGCACAGAGGCAGCGGCGCGAACGAAGTCCGTCGCCGCAATACTTTGAAATTCATCACCCGGTATCCCGGGCGCCTGAGCAGTCGGAATGGATCGAGCCACGGGCGCCGGAACCCCGTGATCCTACAGCAAATAAAAACAGTGCAAGTCGCCTACGAAGACAGCCGAACAACTCGGAGCCCCGAGCGTCAGCGCGAGCGGAGTACAAGAATCTTCCGACGCCGGAGCAGCGCGAGTCAGCGACGCGAAGGAATCGCGCGACTCGCCCGAGATATCAACGAGTGTTAAGATCGCCTACACCGATGCCAGCCCCACCCGAGTCATAGAATTCACCGGTCCCGGCTACTAGAATGAGGGTCGAGCCGCGGACGGATATGGGCGCGGTTAGGCGCGAGCCACGAACGAGAGCGGCTCCCGAGATATCGCCTAGGAACGAGCGACGGTATCAACAACCACCGGAGACGACGAGGATGACACCCCGAGGCAAGCCGCGGCAGAGAGGAGCCCGGCGCCGACGGTCACCTCAACGGGCCGGACAGGCCGCGCCACGACGGGCAGGCGCGCCCTGGCCACTTGTCACTCACCTTACTCAACCTATGTTCCGGAGGAAAGGAACAAACCCGCCGACTGAAGAGAGAAGTCACTTTGCAGAGACAGCACGTGCCTACGACGAAGAGAACATAGAAAATAGGAGGCCGTCTGTAACTCAAACAACAAGTACAACATGGACGTACGACGATCAACGAAGAGAGTTCGACGTGGCGTTACGAACGAACAACAATCGACGTTATAAGAAATGGACAGACTCTACGTGTAATAATGTGAACCGGAGCGACGCGCAACGAGAACGAGAAGTACGCGCGCCATTGTCAAGAGTCTACTACAACTCGCAAGGAAGACGCAACGAAAATCACGAACGAGGCGAGAATCGTGATTCACAAGATCGACATAGGACGAGCCATGGAAGGGATAAAACAACGAGTGCCACGCAGTCGACGGCTACGAGTCAACTGCGAGCCCAGCCGAGCGGACGCTGGTCGCCCCGCCGGCAAAGGTCAATGAACGAGGCATGGCGTGACCTACCTCAACGGGTCAACGCCCCGCAATGTGTACGAGATAATTCCACTCTCAAGGCTTCAATGTCTTTCCAAGTTCAAACCCACGAACTACGTCGCAAGTTACAAGCACTTTCCACTTCTGCTAATTATAATAGCAACTCTTATCCCTCTAAACACCGGTACGAGTCAAACCGCGGACAAGAGACGAGGCAACGCGAGCGACGTTACGAGCAAACAAGAAGAGGGCCCCAGTACGAGTCATCCGAGCCCCGCATACCAAGGACGCAGAGCTGTGTTGAAATTACAAGTGAAGTAACAAAAAAAGAACGAGAAGGAGGTCGCCGATCGAGCAGTACGGCGACACGTAGACCGGCCAGCAAAGTCACAGTCCCTACGATACAGGGACCGTGGCCCCTCCGTCGGTCCTAAACGAACCCGAGACAGTGACGAAGCCTTCAACTAGCAGTGATCGTGTCGCAGCCCTTGCACCAGGTAGTTTTTGTCAAAACTAGGGGGCGCGATGTTAGCGACACAACCGAACATAACACGAACGAGACTCCAGCCCATACGACGGAGCGAGACATCACCGAGGGAGCGAGAAGGACGACGAGCGGCGAGCGACTATCCCCGCGCCCTGAAAGCTGGCGACCGTCCTGAAGGCTGACGACCGTCACTGAAGACTTATCGTGATATGTGATTTGTTATGTTATGTAAATATGGTTAAGTTTGTATTCGAAATAATTTTAAACAAAAAAGAACCGACTTCACTTAGCATCCACCTTTCCAACACCAAATGCTCGAGCTGCTGAAAAAAATACTCAAATCACTATAGTTGTGCCTTTAATAGTTGAAGAGTTCCCTCGATTTCTCCAGGATCCCATCATCAGATCCTGACCTGGTTACAATGGGACCACCTGTAAAGTATACTCTTTCAAACAAAAAAAGAATTTTCCAAATCGGTCCAGCCGTCTTCGAATAATCGGTGAACATACATAAAAAAAAATAAAAAAAAAATTGCAAAAACAAAGATCCCGACGAATTGATAACCTCCTCCTTCGAAATCTTGAAGTCGGTTGATAAAGAGATTTATTATTAAGTAGGTAGAGTCAAACTTAGAATGTAAACTATTATGATTTGAAATATTTAAATGAAATACGTGTATTAGAGTTAACTTGGATAGTTTAAGTGAAAATTGTAAGTTTGTATGAATGAATGGATAGGAATTCCCCAATAAATCCCTTATCTAGAGAGCGGATAGATAGGTAGGAAATTATTGTCAGGCATAGATAATTGAAGTACATTATCTAACAATAAACATTAACCTTACGCCCTGAGTCCCTACAATAGGTAAAATATAAGGTAAAGTTATAATAAAACAATAATGTATGCTCGGAGGTTAA
The DNA here is from genome assembly GCA_947086415.1 of Pammene aurita. Taxonomy (NCBI): domain Eukaryota; kingdom Metazoa; phylum Arthropoda; class Insecta; order Lepidoptera; family Tortricidae; genus Pammene; species Pammene aurita. The sequence goes on from OX352310.1 coordinate 3,463,332, forward strand.
AGAGCTCTTTATTGAGGTAACCGAAAGGTCTATCGCTAAACGCATAGACTACGTAGGTAACTGTTCGGACTCACGACGTAATGGCAGTCATAGGAAATCTGAAAGAAAGAAAAAATTATAAAACATAGTGAAAATCTAACTTACGAAAATACATTTTTGGAATAGGGTCGGCCAATCAGAGCGCCGATTAAAAAACCAATTAGATCCTAGAAGGGATATGACAATCAGAAAGAGAGGACATGAGAAAAGCGCTCTGATTGGACGAAATTCCAATAAGAATCCAGGCAGGTACGAGTATATCCTCTTATTAGTAAATCAAATCGTGCTATAAACATCCATACAAACCGGTGTAAATGATTCAGTGATTCGGACAAGCAGCTAGAAGAAAAATAAACTAGAAGAAAACCAACTGGACTTTTGGAACACCGCTCCCCTCCTTCAACAGGAAGATTTTCTACGGGCTACTCATCGAGCGTCGGCTGGCAGTGCGGCGTGTCGTCTGTTCGTGCCAGAGCCCTCGAGACTCTGTCACGTGGTCCTACATCTACTTACGGAGCTTTCGTCGACGGGGTACTTCGCTGAATCAGCTCCGCACGGGTAACGGCTGAGTTAGGATCGGCAACCGTGGATATACAACATAAGCTATCGAAGGAAAATACCATATTACAGGCTGCGGTCTGTAATAAGCATCGTAAAAGATTTCTTACATAAGCAACTTGTACATAACTTACATTACTATTACAATTGTACACAACATTACCATGGAATAATTATTAAGCTAAATGCAATTTTGACTATAAAATCTTCTTTTTTTAAAGATAGTAAACAGTAAAAAAAAATGAAGTATTAATACAATAAAATAATATTTCTTCTTCTTTCGTGTCGGTTCCTCATACAGTGGATGCACAGAAAACAGCGGTGTTGACAGCTTTGGCCGTTGCAATACTTGTAAAGTCAAATCCCACTAATTGACCTGGGTTCACTGACCTGCCGCACCCCAAGATTCATTAAAAATGCATCAATTTCAACACGCTTATGTTGACAAGTGACCACAGGTACGCTCAACGTATGATCATCAATCAAATTTAATGACATTGTTATTTCAATCGATCTTTGAGCTGGACAGGGGTGCTAAAAAAAACATTTACCTGTATAAAAGCACTCATAAACCACTTTTCGTTTCTACGATAAATGGAGGGCTACATGCACTTAAAAGGCATGTGTTTTGACCAAGTTTTGACTTAAAATATTACGAGTATATCAGCGAGCAGCAGCTCTTTTGGAGACACTAAAAATTTGTTTTAACTTAATAAAAAAGCTATTCTCCTTCTTCTTTGTCATTACACTCCTCACAGAGTGGTCGTGGCCATTATGTTGTATTTTGAGTGACCCGTTTCACGACTCGCCGCCACTCTTCCCGTAGTGCCGCTTTTCGGGAGCATTCGTTTAAGGTGATCGACGTGCTGGCTTTGATCTGGTCGGTCCACCTCTTTGGGGACCTGCCTCTACCTCTTGAGCCTTCCACTCTTCCCTGCACGACAAGACGCTCTATGGACGTTCCATCTCGCCGAGATACATGACCAAAGAAGTTGAGGATGCGAGTCTTCACATTAGAGAGCAGGCGCTGTTTGATTCCGAGCTCCTCAAGGATGGATATGTTGGTACGAAATTCGGTCCATGATATGCCGAGCATTCTCCTAATTAAAAAAGCTATTAAGTGATTAAAAATTAAGTATGTATTATAAGAGCCAGTTTCTTGTATCAGGTACTGCATAGCTACATATCATCATTACCATTATACTATATGTTCCGATAAACTCAATTGTGCGAGCCGAGCTTTGAATTGAACCCAAGATCTCCGGATTGAAAGTCGGACGTCTTCCCGCCAGGCTTTCTGAATATGATTTGTGGATTGATTTGGATGGATTGATGTGGATTTTCCAAATGATGCTACGCGATGATGGTCTTAGGAAACCTACCTTACTTATTAACTACGACCTACGACGATTGAAATTTAGAGATTTTTGAAAAAGTGTAGGTACAGTACCTAATGAATAATTCTGATTTCTAAGCTGTAGACGGAGAGCTGGCCACGTCATACATGACACAATAATTAGAGCAATGAAACCCCTCTAGTCAGATTGCTATACTATGCTTATTTTTAGATCTAGACATCTGGCAGCTGTAAAGTGGTGGAGGTCAAAGAATGCAAACAACTTCAAGAAAACAAATCCATCCCAAGAGTTTTGGGTTTCATGCAATATTATGAGAAATTTTATAAATAATTAGATTATACTCGTATCATTGCCAAAAGTTTCTGTTGGGGGAAAGTAGTGCAAAACAATGTATATTGTAATTCATAGTTTGTCGCCTACTGTTTTTGTTTCGGTAATAATACGCAATACTTTTTGTCCTTTTCTTGTTTAAATATTGGTCGTGTCCTTTATAACTGAGACTACTTCGGAAGTCTTTACCTATTTTGGTATTACTATTTTCCAATATAATTTTTTTTCTAGTATGTCACTCTAACCTCCACCCATTAAAAGGTGCCAGATGCCCAGATTTAGTAATAAGGATAGTATAGCAATCTAACCAGATGGGTTTTGTTGCTCCCATTATTGTGTCATATATGACGTGGCCGGCTCTTTATCCACTGGTTTCAAAACTTTGGTTTTGAAAGCGGCCAAAGGGTAATATTATGTAGGACCTGCTTATGTATAGTTAAAGGTTTACGTGGAAATCCGTACAGCTATTTATCGGCATTTGTGGGAAGGCTCGTCGTACGCTGTCTGCCGAGCAATTGCACTGCCATTGTGTCCTGACACAATGGCACACCTTTCCTACTAATAACACCTATTATTTGGCAATACTATTTCATGTTACCACAGCCAAATAGCACTAGACCCTACTCATAGTGTTGTGTTCCTGCTGGTGAGTAAGGTTGCCAAAGAGCTCAAAGAGGACCCAGTGTGTTGACGATGAGGGACCCTCTTGTTCCTTTTCGTCGTCAACACAGTGAATCCTCCTTTTTGTAAAGGGTCGGCAACGCGCATGTGACTCCTTTGGAGTTACAGGCGTCCATAGGTTACGGTATCTGCTTACCATCAGGCGGGCCGTATGCTTGTTTGCCACCGTCGTGGTATAAAAAAAAAAATGTTAAATACAAGATGAGAAGACTTTTCTCTTCATTGTTTACAAGTAACAAGTAACAAGAAATAATTTGTTTGAACACTTGACATGTAAAATAAGATAGAAAATAAGGTTAATGGCCTTTGCTCTTATGTCAGAGGAAAATAGGTAACATTTTGATTTTAAGACAGAGATTAAATGCTTGTTTTATTTCGTTAGCTTTTTGAACTTGAACATTCGAGTGTACGTTAAAAAATCCGTTTTCGTTTTAATTGATAATGAGGCTTGCTAATAAACCAAAGATGAAAAAAAAAAGAAAGAATGCGCATATTTTTTTAAATTCAAAATACTGTATAAATAAAATAACTTAAGACTAGCTTAAGTCTAGTAAAAAAGTCCCCATCGAGTTGTCCCCGGCGAAAAGGTACCCATCACGCTAGCCGCGTTATCACGTTGAACGGCGATGGACAACCTTTGCACCAGGTACTAACCCGTGCGGGCGTCAGACCCCCGCTCCGTGATTCTCTCTCAAACGCAAGAGGTACAAAATAAAAATAAAAATCGTATTTACTGTTTTATTTGCAGCCACCTATACTACTTAATATAAGGAAGCATCTTGTTAAAAAAAGGGTGTTGCATTTAAAGCTGTTACCGGTATCAGAGAGCTCAGCCAATCAAAGGTATTTGAGTGCTGTGGAATTAATCTGCCAAATGAAAATATAACTATTGTTTGTATATAACGCACTCAGGACAGTTACGTAAATATATTTTTTGACAAACTAGAGCAGTTGTTACTCAAGTTATCATATAAGAAACATAAACAGGTCCTGTGTGGTGACTTCAATATAGATCTCTCGCCTTCGGCAAACAATCAAAATTATAGGAGTACTTCTATTAACATTATCGAATATTTCAATCTAAACGTGCGTATAACAGTACCAACTAGAACAACACAAAAATCTCAGAAATGTATTGATAATATTTTATGTAATTTTAAAACGGAAATTGCTAAAGTACACCAGCTAGCCTTGTCTGACCATACTGCACAAAGTATCACAGTAAAACTTAAGAGAAAATCAATACCCAATTTTTGGTACGCATACAAACGTGACTACTCTAGGGATAATATTAGGAAATTTAAAGACTATTTGAGCTCCTTAACTTTTAATGAAGTGCTTAGTACGAAAAATGCAGATTTAGCATACAATGGATTTATTGACACTTATAAATTACTTTTTAATTTATGCTTACTGATTTTAAAACTTAAGATTAAATCTGCTGGCAAGGATAAATATGTGACAAAAGGTATAAAAAATTCAAGTGTAAAAAAGAGATCTTGTACAAGGAGGCTATTTATAAAGGCTTAAAACACAAGAAAAAACTGTATTATAGTTATGCAAATTTGTTAAAAAGTGTGTGAAAGCCGCAATAAGATTGGTCAATCACAGGATTATTGAAAAATCTGATAATAAATGCAAGGCCTCTTGGAATATGATTAAAAAATATGGTGGTCGAAATGTAATGTCTAAACTTATAGATGAAATTAAATTAAAGAATGAGGAAATAACTAATCCTAGAAGTATGGCTATTGCATTTAATAACTTCTTCATTGATTCTTTGCCAGTCAATTCACCCCGGGAATCCAGAGATGCAGATAAGAAAATTTCGAAAATAGGTTCCAGCATGTTCTTATATCCAACTTGTCCTAATGAAATCCTCAAAATCATAAGATCTTTGAAAAATACTCGTTCAGTGGGCTATGATGAAATATCAATACAAATAATTAAAGAATCTGCCATATGTATAATAAAACCCTTAGCTTATATTGTAAATCTTTCCTTTGAAGTCGGTGTTTTTCCAGAAAATTTAAATTGCTCAATTATAAAACCCCTTCACAAAGATGGGAATACAGACGAAATTAACAACTACAGGCCGATCATGTTAATACCGATATTCTCAAAAGTTTTTGAACGACTGATGCATATAAGACTAACAGCCTACTCTGATAGATTCAATTTAATAACTAACGAACAATGTGGCTTCCGTAAAAACTGATCTACCAACCTAGCTATATTTCAACTCTTAAAAACCATACATGAATGTATATACAAAAGAAAACACGTGTCGGCATTATTCACCGATATGACGAAAGCTTTTGACTGTGTTAGTCATAGGATACTTCTTGATAAACTATATTGTTATGATACACGAGGAAAAACATTGGATTTGTTGAGAAGTTATCTTACTAATAGACAACAATGCACACAGTTAAATAATTTTTGTGAAGAAACTATGACATTGGACACTGTAAGATCTGAATATAGAATTAATAAAAGGGGGGTTCCACAGGGAAGTATTTTGGGGCCACTGCTATTTTTGTTTTATATTAATGATATACCCAAGTATACAAACAACCAAATGGTACTTTACGCCGATGACAGCACAGCTATTGTAGAATGTACAGGTTCTGTAGTAAAATATGAACAAGATATTAACAACACACTTGGTAACATTGTTGAATGGCTGAATACTAATGAATTAAGCATTAATCTCTCAAAGACACACATAGTCCAATTCCATTCCGTGTATCGTCCAGCATTGCCAATTAATATAAATTACAATGCAGAATCTCTTGATATGTCAAACAATTCAAAATTTCTTGGGTTATTAATTGATAGTAATTGTAATTGGAAGCAACATATAGAAGTGCATTTTTTTTAAGTTCTCCTCCACCGATAGAAAAATTCACCTTGCGTCCGGCTTCAAACTCTGATGGTTCGATAACTGCCCGGCCTGGGTGGATGGAAATTTGTTTCCGGTGTCTGTATGTGATGAAGAACAAGCATGCTAATTTTCAAGCGGTTGCCTGATAATTTTCATTTTTATTTTTTTCTTCGCTCCCGTACAGGGAACCAGTCCAACCAGGAGGGTTGGCATTAAAATTTTGTTATATAACCAGGGTACATTCTTTCAGGCAACCGCTGTTTCAATCGGTTGCCTCGCGATAAAAAAATTTTTTTTGCACGCCCCCTCTATTTTCGCTCCAGTCCAAGTTGGGTCAGTTCGGGTTGCACAGGGCGGTTCCTCATCACTTCAGGAGCTTAAATACCGCGAGCCATCCGGTTACCTCGTGGTCACTGAAACTACGCGTCATTGCTCTGAATATATCGCCCCAAGCGGAAAAACATCTTGCTGCCTCTAGCATGTTACCAATATGTAATTTCCGGGAGGGAGTAGATACTTAACCAGTTCAAATTAACTGGCCATCGGGTGGCACGAGCCGTTTATATGAACCTGTAGGCGCCGCTTTTAAGGAATTACTATGAAATAAGGCTTCCGAGTGTGAGCCTTTAATGTGTACGGAAATTACTAACTGAATACATAAAGATACAAACCACGCATTCAAATAATTTTCAACAAAAAAACCGAACTAACTCCACGTTTCAAATAGGAAATGCCCGAGCTACTGTAATAGTAGTTTATCTACACTCACACTGTAAGTCCTCTAAAACGTGTTCAAAAACGGTAGGCAATGGCTAGCATTACCACAACCGATTTTACTATGATAAGCTTTTTATCTGTGGCAGTAACGTAATTTTAACTTTACATGCTCAAATATTGATGTGCTATGAGTTTTGATAACATAATGTAAATCCTGTGCTCCTTCCTGACCAACGGCACGCGCCCGCGCGGCCGTCGACACGCGACCGCGCGGCCGCCGACACGCGCCTCCCCGACTGCCGGCACAATCGAGTTGGCCATGGCGGTGCAATGGCGGTCATTCTATGGTTTCCGAGCACTTAATTTAATATATATAATATGAGTGTAGATTAAGCAGTGTATGCAACTGTACGTAATTAGGCCTTATTACGTAACAGTTACGAGGACAGGATTTACATTATGTTATCAAATTCGATGTTCGGAATTTGAAACTCATAACGTATCAATATATGAGATTGTAAAGTTAAAATTATGTTACTGCCACAGATAAAAAGCTTATCATAGTAAAATCGGTTGTGGTAATGCCATAGAATAACTAATAGTACTGTAATGCTAGCCATTGCCTACCGTTTTTGAACACGTTTTAGAGGACTTACAATGTGAGTGTACGAGTAGATAAAAAATATTGAAATCATTATAGGTGTGCCAAGTGGTATTTAAAAGCTAAAAAAGTCTGAAAGGTTATTCAAGTAATACGCATAATGACTTTAAGGCTTAGACATCGCATCGGGCGTCGGGTCCGTGCCAACTATGCTAGCCCTGTGTAATAAATAGGGTGTCCCTTTCACCAAGTAAGTAATGCACCGTAATAAAACTTCCATTTCCCGGTGTGTTTACACAAAAATATTCCCTAATATGGCACCGTAATATAACGACATTCAAATATGTGTAGGCTTGCTAAGAAACAGTATTTTTGTTTGAATTTCAACTGTTGCTGGATTTGTGATAGATAAACGATTGAAATTAAATAAAAATGATTTTAGTCTACTTTAAGAAGTGACATAATCGAACAAATCGGAAAAGGAGATCGTCAATTTTTGTTAAGTGACCTGGCCCAGATTATTTGGGACTGTTTAGGAATGATTCTTACCTTTAAAAAATCGTCATAATTTCTAGATCAGGACGGTGGTAAAAAAATTGCGAAACCTAATGGGAAAATTGAAAAATCATGCATTTAAAACTTGAATCTGACAAGGACATTTTTTGAAAGCGTGCCTATGTTTTATATATTAATGTAAAAAAGGACTGGTTTTTTAAAGAAAATGTACAAAAGCGGACTTTAAAATAAAACGGGAATCATGATGAAATAATAAAAAGTCATATTTTGATCGTATTTATAGTTCCTGTATTTCGGGAAACAAAGACGGCTGTCAAACCATCGTTGATACTACACTGTATTAACTGAACATTCCTAACACCTATTGCAAAGGGATAAGGCACTGGTCCCACCGCGAGCGAGTAAGCTATGAGCTATCGGCTATTTTCTAGCCCAAGAAACGAAAAAAAGATAATCGCTTCCGTGTAAATAAAAGAGAGAGATATATATTTATAGTTCATAGCTGGCTGTTCACACTGCGATGAACTATAAATATACATTTCTCTCTTTTATTACACGGAAGCGATTATCTTTTGTTCGTTTCTTGGACTAGAAAATAGCCGATAGCTCATAGTTACTCGCCTGCGGTGGGACCAGTGCCTAAGGTTTACCACCGTTAAGTGCGATACTACTGTATCTGATATTGCAAAATTAAAAAAGGTGCGTTTCGTTATCGAAGGAGCATGATATTATGTCATTTTTACTATGTCGTTTTAATACAGTCGAATTCTAATTTAAACTTCCGTATTCGTAGGCTTAGATATTATTTTAATATTACAATGTTCTAACTTACCGAACAGTATCAAAACGCAGATTATGTAACAGTAGACATTGACAGTGTCAAACCAAAAACAAACCCGTTTCAGTCCAGGTGAAGTTAAACTTTATGTCAATGCCATAAGGACGTTAACGACTTGTCTTGCTGTATTTTAATCGCGTAAAGATCAACATAATGTTTATTTATTTAGTATTTCTAATTCTCCTAGTAATATTTTGTCTACTTTAGTAATAAAATGAGTATTTATTTTACATTAAAGTACAAACTGTATACGGTTTATATCAGGTGGCCCAGAATTGACGATCTCCTTTCCTATGAAACCTATTCGTTTTTTAAGATTCTTCTCTTGATTTGATTACATGCATTCCTCGCAAGTCACTTATAGTCATAGTCAAAGTCATAATCATTTATTTATAATATTTAAAATATTACATGTCAAATTACATTACATTGGTACTTATTTATTAATACAATATTTATAGGTACTTAATTATTGAATTAGATTTTAAATTAAGTGTTTTCCTAATTAGGTAGGTCATAAAACTCTGTTAGACTGTAAAAAGTATGGTTTAGTAGCCACCTTTGTAATTTTGATTTAGAATTGTTTTGATTGAGAATGCTTAAAAATATTTGTTCACAAACGTTGGGTGCTTTGTCCTGCTTAGCAAAGTATTTTATTTTTATTTTAATTGTAATTCAGCTTGTCACTTGTGTTTGAAATTTGCCACTCCTGCACGCCTAGCATAACTTGACGTTTGACGCGACAGTTCATACTTCAAGCGCGACTCGAAGTATGGAGTGACAGGCGACAACGTAAGATATGCTAGCCGGCCTGGTTTATACCTTATATTGATTGTCTTCTTATGTTGTGTGTTGCTGTGTTCGAGCGTTGTCACTTTTTAACCGACTTCAATTTCATAGAAGGAGGAGGTTCTGTATTCGGTTTGGGCTTTTTTTTTATGTATGTTCACCGATTACTCCGATACGCGTGTATGGCGACTTGAGTGTTTTCTTAAGCAACTCAAGTATTTCCTCTCGAAAACCACCAATTTGATGGAACGGACCTAATGATAAAGACCACATATGACATGTGGAACTTTCCTTACATTGAGTAGGTATTATGAACTTTTCCTTATATATCTTCACCGATTATTGCGAGATCCGTTGTCCGCTTATGATAATTATATAACCACTAAAAATTTAAAAATAAAAATTTTTTACAAAAAAAAAACCGACTTCAAAAAGGATAAAATAAATTATTATATTATTTATATGCGTTACAAACTGATATGTTTGAAGTCGGTGCCAAGCCAAAAAGTTACAATACCGGTCAAATCAGCTTCAAGTCTGAAAATCAGAAAACATATCGATACCTACTTATCTTGCAAAGGTGAATGTGAATCTATCTGTTACATTTTCACGTCTAAACCACTAATCCAATTTTGATGAAATGTGGTACCCATGTCTATATACTCTGATACACGTCTACTTTGTCAATAATCAGAAAAAGACGGCAAATTAAAAAAAAAAAACACATGTATGGTTGACCTTCCATAGAAAATTTGAAATATCGCGCCTTTTTCTACCGAAAAGGTGGGTCCCACACACCCAGTGTGTCTGAGTATAGAAAGATCAATCTAGCCATTGAATTTCTTTAAACTTCGATATTACACCTTAAATGAAGTAGGATAAATAATTCAAACCGAAGCAGCTCCGTTCGAGATATGGTTAGTCCGAAAACTAGTAAAAAAGTTTATTAAGAAACATCATAAGACGCATGATTATACTTTCTTTCTATACTTGAATTAAAACCTACGTGCAGTCAATACCGTATTAGAATAGTTTTATAGTATGAAGAACAATTCACTGAACTGTAATATGGCAATTAGCCACTTTTAGTGTTTAGCAGTAACACTCTGGTTTACTGCAACCTTAACGTATATTGCTTGTGTCAGCGACAACCTATGTGTATAAATAGGTAGGCATTCATTAATAAAGATGAACTCGATACTCGACTCCCATGTAAGGTGTTTCAATACTACGCCGTCTCCCTGACTCTGCCCGTCCATCAAGCAACCTTCAATCTGTTACAACCATCTATCTCTTTTGTTATTACATGGCGATCCTGCCACTCGGACCGACGAAGAATCTTCTGATCCAGCACCAGCATTAGCACCAGGCACTTTAATAATATATGGCGACCCACACAAAATGAAGAATTGAAGATACCACGGAACAACAGCACATACGAAAAGGAAGAAAGAAAATTTATCAAGATTAACGTAAGTAAGATTGGAGTTGAAGAACTCATTTTAAGGAAGAAAAAGATGACCTAAATTGAATAACGCATTCTAAATAAGAAAACAAAGAAGAAAGGAAAGATGATTAAATTTTTTAAAGCAATTTAAGAAGACTACAACTACGAAGAAAGAAGAGCGTTGTCCAGGGTTTCCCGGCTCGCAAATCAAGAGGAGTCCAGGGTTATCCCGGCCCATTATCATCATCGAGAGCAGTAGCAGCCTTGATGCCATGTGCAGCATCAGCGAGCGCCACCGCAACATGGAGGTGTCAGCATGCCAGCCGGCGTCCCACCGCCGCTACCGCCAGAGGACACCGACAAACCAGCACGATGTACGAGGTAGAGGATGGCGATGGCCATTAGCAAACTTGTAATTATATTTTGTTTGTAGTTTTAAATTCTTGCCTTTATGTACTAAAAATAATATGAGGTTGTCGCTAATATCTAAACAAATTTAAATACAAAAATAGTAAAACTTTTTAAAGATTACAAATCATAATTCCCTTTTGTTATTAGATATCGCAACTTCTATTAACTTATTTCCTTTCGTTAACTCATATCATTAACCATTCATATTGTAAAATATAAATCTATAGTGTCGAATATAGTCCTACATTTTAAATTTCGTAATTCGGTTGCACGCGCCGTCTAGTTGCGCGCGCGTCAGCAAAAATTATCTAGGTCGCGAGGCTTCGCCGCGAATTTACATTATTTTAATAAGCGATGAATGAAATTTGATACCATCGCATACCAATTAAATAATTAACAACTCAATTCAATAAAATTATTTAGTTGTTTCTTAGTAATGATTGATAATTTAGCTACATGTCGGACTGATCACCTGACATACTGCGAAAGTTTTAATTTATTACTTGTTTTAATTTGTAATTTAAAAAAAAAATATTAGTTTTTCTTTTGATATCTTACAGTACGGTACAAGTTAAGAATTTAGGAGTATAGGCACATTTGTATAATGTGACCTTAGAGCTAGAACACTAGTCCTTCGTACTTGATCATGGTGCGAGCTACCGTATCCTCCGTGAAAGTTGTAGGAGACTTATTATGTCTTAATGTATTTGTGTCTCTAGGTACAGGCAGAGCCGAAGAGCCTGGCCTGATATGCCGACATTAATTATAGGGTGACCATGCCCTTGGGTAGCCAATCCCATGTATAGTTTGAGGTTAAGGGTACGCACGGGTGCGTAGCCCATTGTTTTTTTTTATAGGGTGACCATGCCCTGGGTAACCATTCCCATTTATTTTATTAGGAGTAGGAACTCCGTCTTAATACGGCATTAAATATTTTTACGCAATTATTGAGAAGTACTGATTGATACGATGTAAAGTAAAAATAAGTGTTATTACACTGTCGAGTAATATAAATAATAATAGTAAAGGTTTTGATAGTATTGACTATTTTACTGCTGAAATAATATAATTGTTTGATAATTTATTGCAGATATTTTGAAAATGGTAAATAATTATGATTTTAATTTATTTAGCTTAGCAAGCTATCTTTGAAAATATAAAGTATATTTAAAGGACTTCGACACTAGGATACTCAAAGCATACTAAATTTTTGTTTTTTGATCGAATTTGTCAAATGTTGATAAATTATGTGTATTGATTTTATTTTTCTATAAATTTCAGAAAAAATTGTAAACAAGTAACATGCGTTTAAATTTTTTCTTCTGCCACCCCGGCGGTGAAGGGACTTTCGGGGGAGGTGTAATATGGCAATTAGCCACTTTTAGTGTTTAGCAGTAACACTCTGGTTTACTGCAACCTAAACGCATATTGCTTGTGTCAGCGACAACCTATGTGTATAAATAGGTAGGCATTCATTAATAAAGATGAACTCGATACTCGACTACCATGTAAGGTGTTTCAATATTACGCCGTCTCCCTGACTCTGCCCGTCCATCAAGCAACCTTCAATCTGTTACCACCATCAATCACTTTTCATTATTACAGAACAAATACGCTTCGTTCATATTAACTGTTTTGTGATTTTCAGACTTGAAGCTGATTTGACCGGTATCGTAACTTTTTGGCTTGGCACCGACTTCAAACATATCAGTTTGTAACGCATATAAATAATATAATAATTTATTTTATCCTTTTTGAAGTCGGTTTTTTTTTGTAATAAGTTTTTATTATTTAAGTAAAACTTGAATGTAATAATCTGTAGCTATAAGTGTGGTCCTGTAATTGGCTTTCCATCTCTTATTAATTAGTGCTATTTTGTTTTGATAGCTGTTGGATCTCCGTAACGTAAATAAATAAATAAATTTATTCAAAAATACGTGGGTACTACCCGCATTTTTAACCGACTTCAAAAAACCGGCCAAGAGCGTGTCGGGCCACGCTCAGTGTAGGGTTCCGTAGTTTTCCGTCCGTCACAATAAGTGTCCCCACTTAAGGGTTTTTGAAAGCACGTCATTTCATTGTGATTTTGTAGAAATTACAGCTACAATAAACACCTGCTTTGCTTGCACATACGGTTAAATTACAAACTTAATTCAGAAATTATTTTGTATTTTTTTTTTCAAAAACTATTCAACCTATCAAGTTCAAAATAATTTTTTCGTAGAAAGTTTTTATAAAATTCTACTTTTGAGATTTTTTTCATATTTTTAAAACTTATGGTTCAAAAGTTAGAGGTGGGGGGACACATGTTTTTTTACTTCTGGAGCGATTATTTCCGAAATAATTTACATTGTCAAAAAATGATTTTACTAAGCCCCTATTCATTTTTAAATACCTATCCAACAATACACCACACGTTAGGGTTGAAATGAAAAAAAAGTCACTCCCCACTTTACGTATAGGGGAGGTACCCTAATAAAACAATTTTTTCCACTTTTTATTTTACCACTTTGTCGGCGTGATTGATATACATATTAGTACCAAATTTCAGTTTTCTAGTGCGACGAGTTTCTATGGTCACTGAGATTATCCGCGGACGGACGGACGGACGGGCAGACATGGCGAAACTATAAGGGTTCCTCGTTGACTACGGAACCCTAAAAAGAAATTATGGCAGATTGCGCAACCTCAACATTTCTCGAAGAGCCTTCTCGTCATGGGGTCTATTCAATAACTTGTTTGTATCTAAGTCCGATAAAACAATGCCTTCTAGTGTTTTGACACGACTTAGAGCTACATAGGTCTGTCCTTTAGCAATTTTTTTTTGCCTATATCAATAACTGCCTTATTAGACGGAGAGCTGGCCACGTCAGATATGACACAATAATGAGAGCAACGAAACCCCTTTAGTTAGTATGCAATACTTTGCTTATTTCTAGATCCGGACATATGGCAGCTGTAAAGTGGTGGAGGTCAAAGAATGCAAATAACTTGAAGAAAACAAATCCTAGAGTTCTGGGTTTGATGCAATATTATGGGAAATGAAGGAATTAATTAGATTATATCATGTTCAGATGTTTCTGTTAGGGTAAGTAGTGCCAAATGATGTATAATGCAATTTTTAGTTAGTCGCCTAACGTTTATGTTTCCGCAATAATAATCAATGGTTTGTAATCTAATATTAATATATAGGCCCTATCCTCTATAAATAACACAACGTTTGCAGTTTTTACCCATTGTGGTATATTTTTTTCCAACTTAAAAACTTTGTTGGTCTGTCACTCTAACCTCCACCCATTAAAAGCTGCCAGATGCCAGGATCTAGCAATAAGGATGGTAAAGCAATCTAACTAGATAGGTTTCATTACTCTCATTATTGTGTCATATCTGACGTGGCCAGCTCTTAGACCATATCGAGTGTTATGCCCTGGAGTTTGTAAACTGTTACGGCCCAACTTAAAATTATTCTTCGCTCGGTGTATCAAGTTAAGCCGATGAGCACGTTGTTCTTCAGTTTCGTTAGATAAGCGTTCGTGTATCAAGTCAATCCGATGAGTACGCTGCTCTTCCGTTTCGTTTGACAAACGTTTGCGCATCAAGCCAAGCCGATGTGTACGTTGCTCTTCGGTTTCGTTTGACAAACGTTCGCGTATCACACCAAGCCGATGAGTACGTTGCTCTTCGGTTTCGTTTGACAAACGTTCGCGTATCACACCAAGCCGATGAGTACGTTGCTCTTCGGTTTCGTTTGATAAGCGTTCGTGTATTAAGCCAATACGATGAGTACGCTGCTCTTCGGTTTCGTTTGACAAACGTTCGCGCATTAAACCAATCCGATGGATATGTTGTTCTTCGGAGAGACGACCGTCAACGACGTCTACCCTCACGTGTCTGCCCGCGTTCGACTCAAACACCCAGGCATCTGCCCCCTACCCGCGCGTGCGCGGGGGTGGCCGTAGCTCGCGTAAATGCTGCGCCTTGCTTATTAATATTGTTTCCCCTCACCCCCGGGTGCAGACTGGCACCGACTCCAAACATAAATAATGATTGTAAAAATGTAAATACGTGTTAAATTGTAATACTTTCGTCTAAGCAGTCGGAACTGTTATGTAAATATCTCTTATAGGTACGGAGGTACATAATATTTGACGTGTAAAATATTATTAATGAAAAAGCAGTCTGCAGTTAAGCCCTAATGTGTTAATGTTGTAAATATATAACATAGGTACAGATTCAAATTAGTGTAGCTTAAATCTTTTGTGTGAAAAAAAATATTTTGTTCTTTTCAGTGTTTAGGGCAGGTTTTTTTTTCTTAACCCTTTTTTGTATGTTTTTTTTTGTAAATCTTTTTGTGCGGGTTTTTTTGAAGTCGGTTTTTTATCTCCGAAGGGAGTTTGTTGTAAATTTTGGGTACTGCACTTGACATTATTTTGGATGACTTGGTCAGTCGATTAAACCAAGTATACGGAGATGTTGTTTTGAACCCTGTCGTGTGCTTACTTACGAAATATAATTATAATTTTATGGAATAAGCCTCTCGGAGGGGAAAGGTCAAGTACCTACTCTTTACTCTCAAACCTTAACATAAAGGACAATGTAAGTACCCAAACGTCAATAAATTAAAGTATCTATCGAATATTTAATATACTAGTAGTCCGCCTCGAACTCAGAACTCGCGATTTCCTTGCAAACGAGATGACCAATATAAGAAGATGCAATAATTTTAAACAAAAAAGAACCGACTTCACTAAGCATCCACCTTTCCAACACCAAATGCTCGATCTGCTGTAAAAAATACTCAAATCACCATAGGTGTGCCTATAATAGTTGAAGAGTTCCCTCGATTTCTCCAGGATCCCATCATCAGATCCTGACATGGTTACAATGGGACCAACTGTGAAGTATACTCTTTCAAACAAAAAAAGAATTTTCCAAATCGGTCCAGCCGTCTTCGAATAATCGGTGAACATGCATAAAAAAAAAAAAAAAAAAAAATATAGCAAAAACAAAGATCCCGTCGAATTGATAACCTCCTCCTTCGAAATCTTGAAGTCGGTTGAAAAAGGAGTGTATAGGTTCTTAAAGGGTAGGCAACGCGTATGTGAATCCTCTGGGGTTGCAGGCGTCCGTAGGCTACGGTAACTGCTTACCATCAGGCGGGCTGTATGCTTGTTTGCCACCGTCATGGTATAAAAAAAAATGCTTATGATTTTTTCGCGCCTTCTAGCTCTATGACCCCTAGGTCGATCCTGCTCATATACGAACTCTCAAATTATATGTATCTCTGCTACAATCCCAATAAATTTTATAAAGATTACACAAGCGTTACTAAAGTTATCGCGGAACAAACTCTCAAAATCAAAAAGCCATCGAAATGCCGAGGCGTCCCAGTAGCCAGAAGTTGTTTGTAAGAACTTGCTTCGCTAACGCTCCGCTCGTTCGATAGTAATCTCAGCCTACCCCTTCAGAAACCTGGAGAACATTAATATGTATTTTCACGTGACGCTTTCGGCGGCCAGTGTGGGCAACAAACTTCTGAGCTCACGTTTACGAAAAACGCTTCAATTTGCCGCTCAGCTTTGTGAACGCGTAGAAGGGAGTTCTTGCGCTTGTTTCACACTTTCGGCGTTGCGTTTTTTAGGGTTCCGTAGACAAAATTACAAAAATGGAACCCTTATATCAGTTTCGTCATGTCCGTCCGTGGCGTCCGTATGTCACAGCCATTTTATTCGGAAACTGCTTACAGTTTCCGAGTTACGTCTTAACGTATCTAAATAAAATTTAGACATAAGGTGTATTTTGCATGCCGCTATATAGTTATGTAGTTAAATTGCAGAAAAAAATATTTTTAGAGGGGCATACATGTAACTGAATTTCATATTTAAAAAAAATGACCTAATATCAACATGTTGCACATCAATCGATAGTCTTTAAAAATAACAACGAGATTTATTTAAATATTTTGTGATCAAGTGAATATTTTTGGAAATAATTGCTTCGAAAGTCAGAAAAATTGTCCCCCCCCCCCATAAGTCAAAAAATCGAATTTTGAACAGTATTGGTTCAGCCATTTTTGAGTTATCTCAAAAAAACTTCTTCCAGGCATCAGTTTCGACCTTTTGGTATTAGTTTGGTTCTTATTCCATTGAAGGTACGGGACCCTTCATTATGCGTAGTCCAACTCGCACTTGGCCGGGTTTTTATTGTGAAACACCCGTTGGCGCCCTTTACATTGGATGTGGACGCCATTCCCGGAGCGGCGTGTGCATGACCTCAGTGGGAAGCGATAGACCGCGCGTTCGGCTACGCGATCAGCTTCTAAGGGATTATAACAGCATTGACTGAGGCCACTCCCATACATACCCATTTGTTTGATAAGATCGCGACGCTGAACGCACCGCCAGACGCTGCCGTTCGAGCGGCCACTCAGTGTGACAATAGTGCTAGCCTGTGTAGGTATATATGATAAAGAAGATGGGAGTCTTATGGTGTTTAACACGTGTATTACTATAACATTAGCACTCGTAGAGCTTGATTCTTACTAACGGTCTCAGAATGCGACGCAGATATTTTGTATCATTTCAAACCTTACAGAAAACCACAGCCAAATAGCACTAGCACTCATAGTGTTGTGCTCCTGCCGGTGAGTAAGGTCGCCACAGAGATTTAGAAAGATGCAGTGTACTAACGACAGGGGATTTTCTCGTCTCATTGGCCGTCAACATAGTGAATCCTCTTTTTTTAAAGGGTCGGCAACGCGCATATGACACCTCTGGAGTTGCAAGCATCCGTATGTTACGGTAGCTGCTTACCACCGTTGCCACCGTCTTAGTATAAAAAAATATGCCATTCGCGATAAGCATGAGACCAGTAAATAAATGTAACTAATTTTATAATTGAAATAAAAATGGAAAAATCTTTCAATTATAAAATTGAAATTTGTGCTTACTCGAAGTACAAAAGTAAATGTAACTAATACTGACAATTTAACTGACTGACTATTATTTCATCGATAAAATAAATGCGTCTTTCCGCTTTACCAAGCTACCTACTCAGAGCTCAATAAAGCTGAATGCGCAATTTTGTGAGAAACCCAACTCTGTATTCAAACCGGACAAAGACTCTCTGGAGGTTAATAAGTCGTGCTTGAAAGGTCATTTAGTTGGAAGAAATCATTTTTCCCGATCCTTTAATTAAAGGTTCTATTCAGCTCGCACTTCTGTTGCCTTTAAATGGCATCTGAGCAGTTTTAGGGTCCCGCAGTCAACAATCACCGTCTGCGGCTTAGTTCAGTCTGTTAATTTTAGCAATTTTATGGGTGTTGATATTGACCGTGATTTTTTTACACTACGCCATTTTAAAATTATCTAACATTTAGACGACACAGTTTGTTATGGATTATTTTACTTCGATAGATTTGGACTGTATGCGAAATGAGAACGAATATATGTTACGAAACGACACGAAACGATATCTGTCGGAACAAGGAATAGCCAGTGAATTGTATGAAGCACTCACCTTTGCTTCGCTGCTGATGACGCTGCAGCTCTCGGTCGCAGGAGCTGGCGTAGGCTCCCCAAGTTCTTGGCTCGTTCGAACTTACCTCGAATCCAGGTTACCTTGACCAACTCAGTTCCCGAGATGAAGCTGGATCAGTGCCTCCTCCAATCACTTGGCTCATTTCGAGCAATTGAACGTGAACTTTACTTAAACAGGGCTACAATAGTGCCACCGACACGATATATTAACTTAAGATGTAATTTACGCGGCAACGTTCGCGTTCCGACATGACAGCGACACGAATTGAAGTGAATCGACAGTTTCTATATATTTTTTTTAACTTCTAGCTGTAATGTTGCCAGGCGAAATTATTTAAAGCTACAATCCTTAAATTGAAAATAGATGTCATATACTTCAGAAAAAGTGACCAAACCCTCCGGTGTCCGAGGCCAGATCTGGCCTCGGACACCGGAGGGTTTGGTCACTTTTTCTGAAGTATATGACATCTATTTTCAATTTATATATAGTAGTGTAACTACTTAAAAATTGCAAATCAAAAAATATTGAATAAAATAATTTGATTTGCTTCAAGATTCTACAATCCTTAACATTTCCGCCCACCAAAATGCAACGTATTTTCCAAAATATTTATAACGTTCTTGTCAACTGTGGACAATATAGAGACACCGGCTTGGGGTTTTTACTAAACGAATTTTTAAAATTAATCTTAATCTACGATAATATTAAAACTAAAACGACAGTAGTGCGTTAATGAGTTAGCCTTGCATAGGCAAGGGACACAATTTTACGATCGGACGCCTGAGTTGGCCCGATTCAGTGCGGACTGTGACGACCCGACAAATTCCGTCACTGCCAGGGTGGAGTTGTACCACCCGGCCCAGCTTCCATTTCATTGGGCTACATTGCTCGTTAACAATGAGCACGAGCGTCCCAACGATAATGGTTTTTTGGTTATCTAACCACTTATGGCGCTGTTGCAATGTGTGCAAATATTCTAGGTGCCATTTGCGCCAAAAGTCTTGATGGATTTTTTGGAGCAATTTCCATCTCTGGAGGGGGCTTACTTTTACATCAGTAAGGTTACTTTCCGGTAATATGGTAAGTGGCTCAAGGGTGATAAAATGCCCGGGGGTTAAGACCGAGAGATCATTAGGATCGGAGCTGACGGGGCAAAGAGGCCTTGAGTTTAGCAGGGCTTCAATTTGCGTGAGCACTGTGTAAAACTCTTCAAACGTAAGGCGCTGTATAGGGATTGCAAATCCGCATATACTTAATCAAATCCGGATTTTCGGATAATTTATAAGCCAAAATCCGGAGTTCGGATAAAATCCGGATTTAGGAGCATTTTTTACTTACTACTAGGAATAGTAGAAATAACATAAAAAAACAACCTTATAAGCAGTAATCAGTCTTTTTAATCAATGGAATTTTTTTATAATCATTTATGCGTGTTGACGTATAAAATGATTATAAAAAATTTCCATTGATTAAAAAGACTGACTGTTCTAGGCAAATTACAAACAAAATTTAAATTATTTTCTTTCATTTTTTTTTTATTGAGTTTTAGGCTAAATCAAAATAAGGAAAGCCGACCCCGCGTTACAGGAAAGAACGAGGAGGAAGAAGAAAAAAGGAGAAGACGTAGTCTTAGGCTAAATACTCTCTTTCTCTTTCTCCAAAAAGTGGAATCTTAAAAACATAATCGCGTCAAGTGTAGGGTCATTTAACCGCGTTATTTATCGGTTGAACAGCATA
This sequence comes from Pammene aurita, assembly GCA_947086415.1. Taxonomy (NCBI): domain Eukaryota; kingdom Metazoa; phylum Arthropoda; class Insecta; order Lepidoptera; family Tortricidae; genus Pammene; species Pammene aurita. Next base: position 3,483,780 of record OX352310.1, read on the forward strand.
CCAGCTGCGGAAAACGCCTTCTCTGGCTCTACACTTTTTGGGGGGATTGCTAATAAGTTATTGTAAATGGAACACAAAATAGAAAGAAAGAAAGAAAATACATTTATTTAACGCCACAAATACACACAAAAAACAAAGCAAGTAATAAAACAGTACAAAGACGTCAAATAGGACCCATTTTCCCCCCGTTTTCATGCACAGCCATCTTAATATGTACTAAAGAAGTTAAATCAGGTGCATCTGGTGTGGCTATAGCTGTATTAGTCGCTTCCCTTTGGGTGAGAATGGACAGATAAAAAAATCGAAAGTTTTGTTCCGTGTTCTAACCTTCCGTCCGATGGTATCAAGAGTAATTCGTCCCATTCGTTTTTCGTTCAACTCTTAAATTCGTCTCATTCTGTATTCATCACTGATTCTTTTTTTGTCTTGTTCGCTACATGTCCCTGTTTTCCTAAGTCCAATTCTGTACCTGTCTCATTCTTAATAAGTTTTATTCGTTTTTCGTCACGGTCTTCCTAGGATTCATTCTTCATTAGTCCCTATCGGTTTTGGTCTCATTCACTTATACGCCTCAACTTTTTCCATACGTTCGATGCTAGTCACATTCGTAATTAGTCTCATTCATTTTTAGTTCAATTCTATGTTCGTTACATTAGTTTTTCGTCTCAATCGCTATTTGTAATTTTCCCGTCACTATTTTGAAAAATGCCAATTGTTTATTAGGGTCGTTTCATAAATTAGTATTTTTTTGTTCATTTTACGTCACTTAGATTCCCGACTCAAGTAAACTGCAAATGTATGAAAGCAGTTATTCTAATTTCGACAAAATCCTGTTTGTCTTGAGAAAAGTTATATGTCTCAAGATTCTCAAGTATTAAAGGTTCAGGGTCCCCATTTTTTTACCTTGTATATGTTTCGGGAGTTGCACCAAGAAACATCGCTTCATAAGTAGGCAAATTTAAAAATAATCAAAACAATCATCATCGAACATGCCCAAAAAAGAACGACACGAGTTGCCAATAATGCCAACATAAAAAAATATACCAATAACGAAAGTACGAATGATACTAAACACGAGAGAGACAAACAAAGACGCGGTCCTAGGAAGACCGTGACGAGAAACGAATAAGATTTATTAAGTGTGCACGGCCAGAAAATCCCCTCTCTACCCTGCTCTGAGCGCTTTTCAGGTAATATATATATAAATAGATGTAACAACGGTAATGAAAGATATTATTTTAAACAATTAAAACGTATTAAAAGCAGTTGTTGCATAGTTTAACAAAAAAATCCGAAAATTCGGATTTCGGCTGAAAAATCCGGATTTCGAAACGGATCGCAAAATCGGCGAAAAATCCGGATTTTCGAACTCCGGATAAACCGGATTGCAATCCCTAGCGCTGTAAGCCAATAACACGCGACAAATGGGTTTTTACAGACTTTACGCCAGCTTCGGCTAGACCCGAGAAGTGAGGACTGCCCGGCGGGTTAAATACGAATTTAATTTGTTCCTTTTGGGGAGCCTCAGCCATGAACTCTTTAAATATGTTACTTGCGCCTATGAAGTTGCAACCTTGGTCCGATATGAGTTTCGAGCATCGACCACGGCGCGAGACGAACCGACGCAAGGCTGCCAGATAGGCATCTGATGTGAGCTCTGATACGAGCTCGAAGTGAACTGCTTTTGTGGCAGTACACACGAAGACACAAATATATGCTTTGTACGATTTACTGCCTCTCGCCCTACCTAACGAAATGTTGAAAGGCCCAGTGAAATCTACCGCAACCGACGAGAAAGGTTTTAACTGATTCACGCGGAACGAGGGTAGATCTCCCATAAGAGGGGGAGGAGTCGCCCGTGGACACACACGAAAACACTTAAGGCATGATGAGATGACAGCATACATTGCACGTTTGGATGACAAAATCCAGAAATCTTGAGCAATGAGACTTCGCAGGGTTTGTAGTCCTGGGTGTAAGAACCTGCGGTGGTATTCTTCAATCACCAATGCCGTTAGCCGGTGGTCACGGGGCAACAACATGGGGTGCTTCCTTCCATAGTCGAGCGTGTGGTTATGGGTTAGTCTTCCGCCCACCCTCAACAAACCCTCTTCGTCAATGAAAGGACGTAATTTACGAAGAGTTTTGTGAAGTGAGTTAGTCGAACCCTTTTTAATGAGCCGAATTTCAGTCGAAAAGACATGCTCCTGGACATGCCTTACGAGAAATCATATCACCGAGTTGGTTTTACACGCCGACAGAGCCTGTGCCGTGGGTTTTGAGGCAGGGTTCTTCAAATTTTGAAGATAACGGAAGCAGTATGCTAATATATTTACGATCCGACGAAATGACGAAAATTTCGACAAGAGAGCTCCGATGAAATCTGAGTTCGTGGCACTAAACAATGTCAAGATCCTTTCCTCTTCGAATGCCGATTGATCGGTTTGGGAAAGACGTCTTGGCCACTCATCTTCAGGACGCGACAACCAGGGAGGTCCCGCCCACCATGACTCACACTGCACCAATTGAGCGGGTAGTAAGCCACGTGACCCATGGTCAGCTGGGTTGTCACTAGTAGAGACATGGTACCAACAGTCGGGAGCAATTTGCTCTTGGATAGCCGCAGTTCGGTTAGCGACAAACGTCTTCCAACGCGAAGGGCAAGAGCAAATCCAGGTCAAGGCAACAGTTGAATCAGACCATGCATATAATTTAGCGTCATAGTGGAAGTCACTCAACGCATGCCGCACCGACGCTACGAGATCAGCTAACAACACTGCTGCTAAAAGCTCCAACCGAGAGATAGACAAACGACGGAGGGGTGCCACGTTTGATTTAGCGCAGCACAGACGAACTATGGTTTCTTCGTTACCGACAACCATACGAAGAAAGACAATTGCGCAATATCCTCGTTCCGATGCATCACAAAAGCCAAGAATTTGAACGTCACAGGATAAAATCATCCGATGAGGTATGGAGAGTGAACTCAAACACGACAGCTGAGATTTTAGTTTGAGCCATTCTTCAGCTATGGACGCAGGAACGTCATCATCCCAGTGTAGCCCGCATGACCATAAGAGTTGCATCAAATATTTTGCAAGCAAGACTAGTGGTGAAAGGAATCCGAGAGGATCAAAGATCCGAGCGATCTCTGAAAGAATTGAACGCTTAGTGCAACGCCAATCTGCGTGCGAAGTTTTAAACGAAAATGTGTCAGATTTAGGTAACCACAGTAGACCTAAAATCTTCAGCGAGACGTCATGAGCATCCTCGAAGTTACGAAATTGTTCCGAGTATAAGTCTGAGTCCGGCAGGTCTGCGAGGAATCTCTGATCGTTTGAAGTCCACTTCCTTAAATGCAGGCGTGCCAACGTCAATATTTTGATTAGGTCATCCGGAATGCGTACAGCACTCTCCACGGAGTCTGCACCTGACACAATGTCATCGACGTATCCGTTTCAAGAATTGTGGCACCAAATGGAGCAGTTTCGACAAATTCCTGCGCCAGCTTCGAGACGCACCACAAAGCTTGGTAGGGGGCGCATGAAATGCCATAAGTAACTGTGAGCAAGCGAAAGTCTTGAACAGGCTCGGAGGGAGATGGCCGCCACAGGATGCGCTGGTAATCGCAGTCTTGTTTATCAACGAGAAACTGGCAGTACATTTGTTTTATGTCCCCAGTAAACACGACTGCATGCCAACGGAACCGAATCAGCAAGTCGAAGATATTCTTCTGCGACTATGGCCCTGACAGAAGAGTATCATTCAGAGACCTTCCATAACCATCCTTGGCACTAGCGTCGAAAACTGTGCGCAAAGGGGTTGAAACCGAATCGGGGCGCAAAATTCCATAATGCGGAATGTAGAAGAAAGGACCTTCAATCGTGAGGGGAAGCTCGACCGCTTCCATACGACCACTGTCCATATAGTCACTCATGAAGTTGACATATGCTGGTGAATCTCAAATTTAATATTTCTAGTTTAAGGTAGTTTTTAGGGTTCCGCAGTCAACTAGGAACCCTTATAGTTTCGCCATGTCTGCCCGTCCTTCCGTCCGTCCCCGGATAATCTCAGTGACCGTTAACACTAGAAAGCTGAAATTTGGTACTAATATGTATATCAATCACTCCGACAAAGTGGTAAAATAAAAAGTGGAAAAAAATGTTTTGATAGGGTACCTCCCCTATACGTAAAGTGGGGAGTGATTTTTTTTTTCATTTCAACCCTAACGTGTGATATGTTGTTGGATAGGTATTTAAAAATGAATAGGGGTTTAATAAAATCATTTTTTGATAATGTAAATATTTTCGGAAATAATCGCTCCAGAAGTAAAAAAAAATGTGTCCCCCCCCCCTCTCTAACTTTTGAACCATAACTTTCTAGGAAAATTATTTTGAACTTGATAAGTTGAATAGTTTTTGAAAAAAAATTACAAAATAATTTCTGAACTAAGTTTGTAATTTAACCGTATAAGCAGGTGTTTATTGTACCAGTAATTTCTACAAAATCACAATAAAATGACGTGCTTTCAAATAAAGTGAAAACGGTGAAAATCGGTTCACGCAATAAAGAATTATCCCATAAAAATCATCTTCCATACTTTAAGCTCGCGCGCAATAGTTTACTAAATTTGCCGATAGATGTCGCTGTACGTGGAACGCTCATATCATATCCTACATGACGGTGTTATTTTAACTCTTAAGTGGGAACACTTACTGTGACGGACGGAAAACTACGGAACCCTACACTGAGCGTGGCCCGACACGCTCTTGGCCGGTTTTTTCTTAATGATTAAGAAATGTAAATACTTGTGAAATGCTCCGAACCTATCCATATCTTCCTTCCTTTGCCAATGCGTACAATTTACGTATAGCCGTCTCGCTTACGGTTAACTATGAGCCGCCATATTTGATCGGCCAGTTCCTATTTCAATGTCGTCTCAATCACATCGACTCGCACGAATAATCCGAAAAACCTCAATTTGAAAAGTTTCATACAAAGGAAAAAGTGAACGCGCGCGCGTGTGATCAGTTCGTGGATAGACAGTCAAAACCACTGAAGAAGGAAGTATTTAGTTAAGCTGGCCCGCTTTCACGTGGTCCTAAGAACTTCAGGTGAGTGCGCTTGGCTTTAGAAAACCTCCTTCTTGACCATTTTGAGCTGACACAAGTGAATATACCCATACAGTCCACTACTGTCGTAAATTATTGTTTTTTAATCTCCTTGTGATGCCTTGAGGAGCCCTTTCGCACCTATATAATTTTTAAACCGCCTTATAAATAATAATGTTTGAAGGCATTACCATTATGGTCCTTCGAGCCGGATAATAATAATAATAATATAATAAATAATAAATACTCTTTATTGCACACCTCATACAGTTACAAGCACAAATTTTACAATTAGATAAATTTAGGTAGAGGTAACAACAGGCGGTCTTATCGCTAATGAGCGATTTCTTCCAGACAACCTTTGGGTAGTGGAGACTAGAGAAAAACAATAAGCAGTAGGTGGTGCATAGAAACAAAAGAGACGAAATAGATAACACAGCACATTCATATGAATATACATACTTAAATAAATACAAAATAAACATACATATACGTACATATATACATATATAATACACAGAGTAAGAAACAACAGTGTCAATTTAAAAACCTAAGGAAGAGATAAATAGTATTCCTTAAGTTGCGATTTAAAGCTACCAATAGATTGCGCGCGTTTTATGTTGAGAGGGAGAGAATTCCACAAACGAACGGCCTGGAACGTAAATGAGCAATTATAAAATTTGGAAGATGAAGATGGCACTTTTAGGAGCAATTTTTGAGAGGATCCAATAGATAATTATTTTACATGTTTTTTAAAGTGGGGCATTCCACTCATACAATAGTATGTTATTCAATCAAATACAAACACTGAAAACATTGAAAAAATAATCAACCCAGCAGGATTTGAACCTCGCATCGATACGCCTTACCGGGGCTCGATCGCTTTACCAATTAAGCTATGGGTTCAGTTACTGAGTTGACGAAATTCTCAATGCCTTCAATCATCTTTTTGCATTTATTTTTACATCGACTTTATAGCAGCCGTAAGCGACATCTAGGTGCTAACTACTAGAGTTAGATACCCTTCCCGCCGACCCTTTTACAAGTGTCACAACGGAAATAATAGATGGCGCTGCTATCAACTCATAATTATTTTACATGTTTTTTAAAGTGGGGCATTCCACTCATACAATAGTATGTTATTCAATCAAATACAAACACTGAAAACATTGAAAAAATAATCAACCCAGCAGGATTTGAACCTCGCATCGATACGCCTTACCGGGGCTCGATCGCTTTACCAATTAAGCTATGGGTTCAGTTACTGAGTTGACGAAATTCTCAATGCCTTCAATCATCTTTTTGCATTTATTTTTACATCGACTTTATAGCAGCCGTAAGCGACATCTAGGTGCTAACTACTAGAGTTAGATACCCTTCCCGCCGACCCTTTTACAAGTGTCACAACGGAAATAATAGATGGCGCTGCTATCAACTCATAATTATTTTACATGTTTTTTAAAGTGGGGCATTCCACTCATACAATAGTATGTTATTCAATCAAATACAAACACTGAAAACATTGAAAAAATAATCAACCCAGCAGGATTTGAACCTCGCATCGATACGCCTTACCCGGGCTCGATCGCTTTACCAATTAAGCTATGGGTTCAGTTACTGAGTTGACGAAATTCTCAATGCCTTCAATCATCTTTTTGCATTTATTTTTACATCGACTTTATAGCAGCCGTAAGCGACATCTAGGTGCTAACTACTAGAGTTAGATACCCTTCAGGCCGACCCTTTTACAAGTGTCACAACGGAAATAATAGATGGCGCTGCTATCAGCTCATAATTATTTTACATGTTTTTTAAAGTGGGGCATTCCACTCATACAATAGTATGTTATTCAATCAAATACAAACACTGAAAACATTGAAAAAATAATCAACCCAGCAGGATTTGAACCTCGCATCGATACGCCTTACCGGGGCTCGATCGCTTTACCAATTAAGCTATGGGTTCAGTTACTGAGTTGACGAAATTCTCAATGCCTTCAATCATCTTTTTGCATTTATTCTTACATCGACTTTATAGCAGCCGTAAGCGACATCTAGGTGCTAACTACTAGAGTTAGATACCCTTCCCGCCGACCCTTTTACAAGTGTCACAACGGAAATAATAGATGGCGCTGCTATCAACTCATAATTATTTTACATGTTTTTTAAAGTGGGGCATTCCACTCATACAATAGTATGTTATTCAATCAAATACAAACACTGAAAACATTGAAAAAATAATCAACCCAGCAGGATTTGAACCTCGCATCGATACTCCTTACCGGGGCTCGATCGCTTTACCAATTAAGCTATGGGTTCAGTTACTGAGTTGACGAAATTCTCAATGCCTTCAATCATCTTTTTGCATTTATTTTTACATCGACTTTATAGCAGCCGTAAGCGACATCTAGGTGCTAACTACTAGAGTTAGATACCCTTCCCG